>KE372285.1:87838-112606 GCA_000418225.1 Zizania latifolia
ACCACCCGTCACTACTTATCATTAGTGACGGGTTGTACTGCTCGCCCGTCACTAATGACGAAGCAACAGTGATGGGCATTGCGTTCCACCCGTCACTGATAATTTGGCCAAACACATAACTGTAGGCAGTTAATGAAGATAAGTAGATGGTACATTAATTGTCATTAGTGCAGCCCCTTTAAATACCATGGCTGCTTGTATTTCGACTTCAGAACACCAAATGCCTGATCTTCTCTTCTTTATATTCCTACTTCTCTTTTTTCTTGGCCACGGAGGCTTGTGGTGGATGTTGCCTGGCTCGATGTATCCACCGCCATGTGGAAGCGTCGGACCAGGCTTTATTCCACATAAACTGATCCATAGCATCATTGAACGGTAGCACAACACTTGTGTGGTCACTTTTATAGGTGACCGCACAAGTGTTGTGCTCTGACCCTATTGATCATCAGTGACTGGTGGTAACTTCCACCCGTCACTGCGGGGAGTCATCAGTGATGGGTGGTAGTTATTACCCGTCACTGCGAGGAGTCATTAGTGACGGGTGGTAATCTGGGAAGTCATTAGTGACGGGCGGTAGTTACCACCCGTCACCGATGACTCCCGCTTATTAATAGGCGGGTCCCAAAGTGAATCGACACGTTTTCAATTCGCGCAACCCTAACCCTAGCCTCTCACCGTCGCCGTCGCCTTCGTGCTCCTCGCCGGTCCCACGGTGCTCCGTTCCATCCCGGCCATCTGTTCAGTCCCACGTGGCCTCCGTTCTGCCGTCGGTTCTATCGCTCGTGGCCTCCGTTTTGCCGTCTGTTCCGTCGCGCAACCCTTTGTTCTGTCGCGAGTGGCCGACCCTACTCACCACCAACTCGGTTGCATCCTCCTCCTCCTCCTCTAACATGGCTATGGTCTGTGACTTGGTGAATATGTAGATATTTTCTGGAAATGTTGCTTTGTGGATAATTGGTGAAAATGTTGCAATATGGATAATTTGTGGAAATATTGCTTTGTGGATAATTTGTGAAATATTTGCTCAATGAAGATGATGCTATTTTTGAAATATGAAGATGTGTGTGATAATTTAGGTTCATTTTTTTGTTTTCATAAATTTCTTCATGTAATGATCTCTTATTATGAGCTAATATTATTGTTCCTACATTTTATTCATGCAATGTTCTTTCATTATATGCCTTTCATAGTTTTATTACATGCTTACTATTATTATTGCTTAGTATTATTGTTTAATGAATTTGTTGTCACACACACCTATGAATTAAATTATAGCCTAGTGACAAGTAGACCATTAAGTTGACAGCCCAACATCTGAGAGCAATTATGTTCAACGTACATTAGGTTACATTCATATGGTTATTAAATTTCAATTTATAAAATCATCTAAGAGAAATTATTTCAGTTACATTCATATTTTACATTCCGATGGTTATTAAATTTTATGTTGTATGTACCTCCGTTCGTTATAACATTGTACTCATTACATTATTTTTATTTTACTTTTTAAATTAATGTTCTTTGTTACATTTCTATTTCATCCTAATCAGAGTATTCTAATTATTTTAGTTAGTTTTTTAAGAGTCTCTTGTTTTTTACCTTATTCTAAACAAATTTTGAAAAACGAGTTAGAGTCGCGCAACTGATTGTGCTGTCTCACGTTCAGGAGTGTTGGATTATAAATATGACCGGGCAACTGGTCATAATTATAGGAAGACGTTCCCGAATTGGACAGTCCGGGGATGTGCGGCCCGCGTATCTGGACCACGTGATCCCGTATGGTTCCAAAGAGAGTTTCGGTGGTGTCTCCCTGTTGTTCTCTGGATACACAACCTCTCGACCCCAAGTCTAGACATGTATTTAGAGAACAGTGGGAAAATGTTGCTGAAATTCTCTCTAGGATTTAGGACCTATCCTTGCCTATTAGTGCCCAAAGTCTTGCTTCATACGTTCGTACATTTTTTATAAAGAAACAGTAAGGTATCCCTTCTCTTAATGTTTAGATGTCTACCCATTCATCTGCTGGGTCTTCTAGCTCCGCCGACGAGGTCGAGCTATCAATCAAGAAGCCAAGGACGCAAGCAAAGTGGCCAACGGACAAGATAACCGTCAAGACGGACGATAGTGATGGCCTGCCAACAGATAAAGCGACCTTACAGTGGCTGAGGAAACTTGTAGGACTTATTGCATGGGAGAGGGTCCCGTTGATCCTGAGAAAGTTCGACGATCTTAGTCAAGAGCAGAAGACTGCACTCTTCAACGATAGGATCAACAATTTCCTCGAGTTTCCTGAGATCACAAAGGTGGCAGCCGTAAAGACTGTGATGAAGATGATATCCAAGCTATGGAGGTCTCATAAAAGCAACCTTGTCTCAAACTTCGTTGCCAAAGACCTCGAGCCCTTCACAAAGTACCCGTACCTAAAAAAGGAGGATTGGGCGCAATTTGTCAACATGAAGAGCTTAGCTGATTTCAAGGCAGAAAGCTCTGCCAAGAAAGAGCTCCGTGCTAGGAATAAGCTGCCTCACAACCTTGGCATAACTGGTTACGTGGGGTTGAAAGATAGGTGGTTGGCCGAAGATGCCAAGATGGTCACTGAGGGCAAAGAAAATCCATGGCAATAGTTTCCCGGCAGAGCGCAATTATTTCTAACGGCCCGGGGGAGACTGACAGAGAGTGGTAAAGTGATGTGGACCTCGAGCAAAGCAACGTCAGTGGCTCAGAAAGTCAGAGATCTGGTCGTGCAGGTGTCAGAAGGATCATTCACTGTCGTGCGGGAGCAGGATGAGCTCACAGGTGCTCTTGGCAACCCAGAGCACCCTGGTCATGTGCGGGGCATCTCTAGCTCGTAAGGCTGGAAGCATGGTTTCCCGGACAATGCTGAAATGTACAAGAAGCGAAGAAGGTCCGGGGGAATCGATGTGAAAGCGCTCTCTGCGAAGATCAAGAAGGATCTATATGCAGATATCACGAGAAGCTTAGCTCAACAGGGTATCGTCCTTCGAGATCAAGCTACATTGGATAGCCCTGCTTGTGTCAGAAAGAGCAGTTGTGCATCAAGAGAGGTTGAGCAGCAACGACCAACTGTGACCCTACAATCTTACAGTGGTTTAGATGACACAATTGACCGAGTAACTGAACCAACCACGTGCAAGCTTATCATAAAGCCTGGGGGGCTTCAGATTGAGGTGGCAAGGGGTGTGGTCTACCCATATCAGCATGAGCTGCACAACTTGCCAATAAGGGAGAGATTTGCGGTGTTGTCTTTTGATTTTGTGTACCCCAACGTGGAAGACATCGCATTGCCTATTCCTCCGAATGATGAAATCATCACTCTGCGCGATGCATATCTAACAAGGGTACAATGGAAATGAGTAGATATTTTCATCGATGTCGAGACTACTGCAAGCCAGGCTCGTGCTCAACCTCCTGCTACTCAACCTCCTACAGCTCAACCACTTGTTGCTCAACCTCCAGCTGCTCAACCTCTTGCTGCGCCTGCTGCTCAACGTCCTGCACCTGTCGAGCAAGGTAAAAATGACGCAACTGTGCCACCGCCCAAGAAGACCAAAACAAAGAAGACCGCCAGCAGAAATTTCAAAAATATTGCGAAGCCTAATGTGATGTCAGTCTGGACTCAGGCATACCCTAAGTACCAAGCTAGCAAGGATTTGCTCCCCCAAGATCAGCTAAGGAAGGGTGGACAAGCCTTAATGAACCTCCATGCATTCTACCTAACTGGCTGCAACAACAATAAATTTTCAGTTACTGTAACATATAAGCAACAAAATTTTTAGACCAGCGATAACTATTTTTTGCTTTGCTTCGATGATCTATATGATCTTTTCAACTTGGATGCTCTCGACATCAGCTTGCTGCGGTGTAGGGCATTGTAAGTCACTTAACCTAGTCTTTCAATTAAAGTCGATACGTCATTATGTGGTATTAACTACTCTTTTATATCTGCAGGCTAATGTGGTAAGAATGTAAGAAGCGACCATTTAAATTTCTTGACCCACAACTGTTAGCAATGGCAACCATCGAGAGTGACAGGGAGTCATACGTCAACTACGTATGTAAGGTACTCGCCGATTGCACCACAAGAGAACAATTTTTAATGGGCGTACACCACTTAAATGGACATTATGTCCTACTACTCTTCGCCCCCGAGTACATCGTATGGTACATTGACTCGGCAAGACTGTTGGGATCGAATGGTGACCTCACCGAGAGGGACTTCTCGGTAAGCAGAAGTATAATCGACGAGTAAGGTTTTCTTCACTTTATTACTACGAGTTTAACCTTTAACCTATTCTCGTGTAACTCAATTTTGTTTTACCTCATTACAGAGCTTTCGGTGTCGGTCTCAGTACATCAAAAGCAACGCAACGCCGATAGTTGGTGCATAAAACCGCAATACCGGTAAGTCTCTAAATATTTGTCCTTTTAACTTTAACGTGTCGTCCAAACTAATCATGTATTTCCATAACAGTGCTACAGTCAACCTCCTAGAAACCAATGCGGGTTTTATGTTGCACACCATATGATGCTGGCCCTGAAGATAGCGGATCTAAATCACTCGACGTAAGATATTATCATGTACTTCATTTCTGTGTTGAATTTACGTTTCACTTATGTAAACATTGACTAACGTAAAAAACTGAATTTATAGGAATTCAACATACCTGAAGACAATCTTAGCAAGACTGACTTACTGGACATCCGTTCATGGCTAGCGACATTCCTTGTGGAGCAAGTCTTCAAACCGACCGGCGCTTTCTATTATAAAGGCTAGAATTAATGTTTGTTGGTTGTGAACTTGTGATATAATATAACTTGTGATATTTGGTAACATCTGTGATGTTTGCAATATAATTTTTGATGTATGCTTTGTTTGTACAATACAATTTATGATGATGGCATTCTGTGATGAATTCTACGTTGTTTGCAATGTACAATGTTTGCTATCAAATCCTAGCTTTTGATTTAGGATGCAGCCTAAAAAAATTATTTTTTACAATATGATCATAACATTAGTGACGGGTCTAAATGAATACCCGTCACTAAAGGCTCCCAATAGTGACGGATGTCAGTTACTCCCCCTCACTAAAGGGTCTCTCTAGGTCCACTTGCGTCCGGCATGATCCCATTTACTGACGGGTAGCCACTGAGACCTATCTCTAAAGGTTTCCAATATTGACGGATGTCAGGTACTCCCCGTCACTATAGTTTAACCTTTAGTGATGGGTCACCATATTCACCCGTCACTAAATAAGGTCATGCCGGACGCGGCGTGGACCTAAAGGGACCCTTTAGTGATGGGTGTTTACCCGTCCCTAATGACAGAGCTTCACTGATGCGATAAGAGTGACGGGGGACATGTCCGTCACTAATGTACATTACAACCTGTCACTAAAGTGATTTTCTGTGGTAGTGTACAGGGCGCGCGCCAGGGCTGGCTAGGCAGGGCGTCGGTGTCATGGTACGCCGTGCGGGCGCAGTCTACGGTAGCGAGCTGTGTGACAGATTGCTTCGGTGCGCTGGGCGCGTGGAGCGGCGATGCGGAGAACAACGGCAATGAAGAACCATCAGTCAGAACGCATGACTAAGTCAAGATTAGGAGGAGTTTGTTAGGATAATCATGACTTAATTGGTTGTAGATTGCATAGTGTGTGTCATGTGTGGGCGTCATGGCTGGCCTTCACGTAGGAAGTTGCTGCATGCAAGGAAAAGCTAGACGTGCGTGTGTGTGTGTGCGCGTTTGAACCAGTGAGTCCGGTGCTATCTAGCTGTTGGTGCGTAGGCTAGGCTATAAAAGCCAATGTGTAATCTGTGTGAGCAGAGCCTGGGCGTGTCCTATGGCATGGTGTGTCCAGCGTTCAACCGTGAGTCGAGCTACACAGAAATGCGGAGAAAATACACTATAGTGTTTGTCATCGGAGGGCGTTCGTAGCCACCAAAAAATATGTGTCCCGTGTTCATCTGTGTGAGATCCTGGAGTTCCAACAGGCATGACGCGGAGATGGCCCGCGCTGGCGTGGCACGAGGCAGCAGCGGCCGGCGGAGGCGACGGGGCCGCGGCCGGCGTAGGCGACGGGGCCGTGGTCGGCGTAGGCGACGGGGCGCGGCGGAGACGACCGAGGCGCAGGGAGGCGCGGCGAGGACGACCACGGCGAGGGGGAGGCGCGACACGGAGAGGGACGGCGGGGAGGGCCATGGCGCGGAGATGGACGGCGATTGGGGAGGCGCGGCGGGAGGACCTTGGGGCAACATTTTGAGAGATGGAGGCAGGAGGAGATTAAGCAGGATTTAAAGGAGGAGTTGGTGCGGGAAGCAAAAAAATTCCGCACAGGGGCGGGAAAATTAAAGCACGCAGGGGCGGGAAGCGAAAAAACTTTGCCGAGTGTTATACCTGGGGGCACTCGGCAAAGTTTAAACTGTTTGCCAAGTGCCCTAGATAAAACACTCGGCAAACATTTTTTAAATTTTTTAAGTTTTTCACATGTGCTTTTCTGTTTTTCTTGACAGCACTCTCGAAAAAATTTAAAATTTTTATCACAACCTCTAAGTATCATTTCTTGATACAACGACAAGTATCATATTTTTTGGATTTAATTTGATTTTTTAAGATTTAAAAAACCATCAAGCTCCACGTTGCCGATCTAGTGTCGCAACCTAGTTTTTTAAAAAATTCTTTCAACTTAGTGGATAAGGCCTACAAATGGACTCAAAAATATGAAGATGATTTTTATACAAAACTTTTTCGTCATTTTATGCACTTGCAGTTAAAATTTGAAATGTTCCAATATAAATCCTAGAAACACACTTAATGAATTAAAAATAGTAAACTGACCCAGAAAAATACTAAATTTTTACATGAGATTAGTTATGTTGTATTTTGGTTGTAAAAAAATTTCAAGTTCAAAAAAAGATTTAAACATTGATTTGCTTTCAAACCATCGAGTTTCTTAACATCCTACATGACAACGTATTCGAAACATTTTAAAATTTTTATCACAGTATATATGTATCATATCATAACACCATGACAGGTCTCGTGTTTTTCAGACTTTATTTGATTTTTTTAGAATTAAAAAACCATTAAGCTCAAAGTTGTCGATCGATTGTCGCAACCTAGATTTTTCAAAAATTCTTTTAATTTAGTGGATAAGAACTAAAAATAAACTCAAAAACATGAATGTGATGTTTATATAATTTTTGGTTCATTATTTCAAGTACTTGCAGTTCAAATTTCACCTATTTCAATTTAAATCCTAGAAACATATTTAATAAATTAAAAATAGCAAACTGACCTAAAAATGTGAAATTTTTACATGGAATAATATATGTTGTATTTTGAGTGTAAAAAAATTTTGAAGCTAAAACCAATTTGCAAATATCACATGGACTCAAAACAATTTTTCACACAAAATGATGGATTTTTGGGTTTGCCGAGTGTTTTTTGAAAAAACACTCGGCCGAGTGTTTTTTGACGAGTGTTTTTTCAAAAAACACTCGGCAAACCCAAAAAAAAAATTGCCGCCCAAACACACCGTCTCAATGTCCGTTAGTACCGATTTTTTTTCGTGTTTGCCAAGTGTCATAGGGTTTACCGAGTGTATTCCCATTAGGCACTCGGCAAACCACCCTTTTCGCCGAGTGTAATTATTTGTCGAGTATTTTTTTCAAAAACACTCAGCAAACCCATCTTCGCCGAGTGTACGAAATAATGCACTCGGCGAAGATTTTGGCACTCGGTGAATTTTCACTTTCCCAGAGTGCATCTGCAGCTGGACACGTTCACAGCTAGTGTAGTGGTCGCATTTGTAGCCTGTAGGAGGCACACCACATCATGCACCGATATCCATCCATCCTATGTTCGTCACAATTATTTTAATTTAATTTGTGTCATCTTGACAAACTTAGCAAGCTATATCATATTCTCTGATTCTTTATACATTTGTGTACAATAATTAAGAAATCAACTTAATTAAATAGTTTTATTGTTCCTTATTTATTATACTTTAGAAAAACAAATTGATTATTTAACAAGAACAAACTTATCGGTGAATTGCAGAGCAGTCCATCCAAGAGAGTACCCGAGGCGGTGAATAGATAATTAGGGAAGCGTGACACTCTCAGATTCGATGGTTGACTCTAGGAAACAAGATCCAAGGATTATACTGGTTCAGGTCTCTCGAGTGATAACTGTTGGGTTATGGGGAGGCTACGCTAGCGCTTAATTTTAAAAATTTACCCCATTAGCCCAGGAACCATACGTGTAATGGGATCATAGATCGTTACCTTCTAACGTAAGACGCGCTACTGCAGCGGAAGAAGATATTGGGGAAGTGCGTCCTTGCTCAACTCCTCCCGTTTCCGTTCGTTCGTCGGTGATCCGGTGATGAAGACAACACGATCCTACGATCCGGCGAACTCCACGCGAAGAAGACAAGCACCACTATTGGAGTAGTGCCTCTATGGTATCCACACGTCTGGGGATAGGATCACCTTGTACCGGCGTGCTAACACCACTCGCGAGGTCCGAGAGATCGATCACAACTCTTGCAACCGAGGCGAGAAGAGAGGAGGCGGCTAGGGTCCTCAACCAAGAGCAACAGCAGCAGCCTTTTCGTGCTAGCCCCTCCTCTCTTTATATAGTGTCCTGTCACGGGCCTTTAACCTGTATTAAAGCCTAACAGATCTAATCTGCTCGGCTGGACCAGAACTTCCGGTTCTAACCGGAACTTCCAAAAATAACCTTATGTATCGAATTTATTTCGACCCGAAACTTCCGGTCTAACCAGAACTTCTGGTTCATCCAGGCAGCCCGGAACTTCCGGTCCAACCGAAACTTTTGGCTCCTCCAGAAACCAAAACTAGGGCTGGCCCGAAACTTTTGGATGCTCTAGAACCCAAAACTTCCGTCCCTCAGCCAGAACTTCCGGTTTCCCCAGAATTCTCTTGGGCAAAATTCCATCAATCTTCCACTTGCACAAGAGCCAATTCTTGCAAGCTTTAAAATCTAATCCCCTTAAGCGTGCGACCCAATAGGTTCATATGCAAATGGTCACTACCCAAAAACTATTTCCGAATCACCGATCAATAGCCTTTTTGTAAATATGAGGCTCTTCTTCGTTCTTGATCAAGCCAAACCCTTTGACTACCTCATCAAAGCAAAGATTCTAACTCCGAGAAGTCTGCTTCAGCCCATAAATGGACCTTTGCAGCTTGCAAACTTTTCCAGCACTCTCTGATCATCAAGACCTTCAGGCTGTGTCATGTACACATCCTCACTTAGGTTTCCATTAAGGAAAGCCGTCTTGACATCCATTTGTCATATCTCATAGTCATAAAATGCGGCAATTGCTAGGATGATCTGGATAGACTTTAGCATAGCGACGGGCGAAAATGTTTCATCATAATCAACACTTTGAATCTGTCTGAAACCTTTCGCCATTAATCGTGCTTTATAGATGTGAATATTTCCATTAACATCTATCTTTTTCTTAAAGATCCATTTACACTCGATAGTTTTTACACCATCAGGTGGAACGACCAAGTTCTAAACCTGATTCTCTCGCATGGTTTCTAACTCGGATTTTATGGCTCCAAGCCATTTCTTAGAGTCTGGTCCCATCATCACTTCCGTATAGGTCTTAGGTTCATCATTGTCCAACAATAATATGTCACGCTGCCTAGTGGTCAAAAACGCAAACCGCTCAGGCGCACGACTCAATCTCTCCGATCGATGTGGGGCTAGTGTCTCGACAACAGGCTCTGCAACATCTTGCATGTCGAGTTGCGGTTCAGTAGGAGCTGAAACACTTTCTAGCGATTCTCGAACCTCTTCGAGTCACACCGTGCTCCCACTAACCCCTTTCGAGAGAAACTCATTCTCAAGAAAAACACCATTCCGGGCGACAAACATTTTGCCCTCTTCCCAGTTATAAAAGTAATATCATTTGGTTTCCCTAGGATATCCCACAAAGAAGCATTTATCAGATTTGGGAGTGAGCTTATCAGACGTCAAACGTTTTACATAGGCCTCACAGCCCCAGATCTTTAGAAAAGACAGCCCGGGACGCTTTCCAGTCCATATCTCATATGGTGTCCTCTCTACATATTTAGATGAAACTCTGTTTAGTGTGAAAGCAGCAGTTTCTAAAGGGAATCCCCAAAAAGTCAATGGAATATCAGTTTGACTCATAATCGACCGGACCATGTCCAACAAAGTTCGGTTCCTCCGCTCGGACACCCCATTCCACTGAGGTGTACCAGGTGGAGTCAGTTGTGGAACAATTCCACACTGCTTTAGATGAATAATAAACTCATGGCTCAAATATTCACCTTCACAATCTGATCGTAGAAATTTAATCGTCTTGCCAGTATGATTTTATACCTCATTCTGGAACTCCTTGAACTTTTCAATGGATTCTGACTTATGCCTCATTAAGTAGATGTAACCATATCTACTAAAGTCATCAGTAAAAGTTATGAAGTACTAAAATCCACCTCTGGTTGTACAACTCATTGGTCCACATACGTCAGTATATACAATGGCCAACAATTCATTTGCCCTCTCACTTTGACCAGTGAAAGGCGCCTTAGTCATCTTGCCAAGTAAATAAGACTCACATGTGTCAAACGATTCAAAATCAAATGACTCTAAAAGCTCATCTCTATGGAGCTTCTGCATGCGCTTCTTATTTATATGACCCAAACGATAATGCCAGACATAGGTAGGATTCAAATCATTGAGTCGAGGTTTTTTTCGTATTAATGTTATAGACATATGTATCCTCAAGATTCAAAACATATAAACCATTCAACAAAGGACAAACACCATAGAGCATACCATTCAAAAATATCGAACAACACTTGTTCTTTATTACGAATTCAAACCCGTCTTCCTCTAAACATGACGAAGAGATAATGTTTCTGCCCAAGGCGGGAATAAAATTACAATTATTTAACTCCAAAACTAATCCTGAGGGTAGCGACAAAGAATAAACGCCGATAGTCAACGCAGCAACTTTTGCACCATTGCCGACGCGAACATCCAATTCGCCTCTTGCACACTTCCTAGTCATTTTCAGCCCCTGCAACGATTTGCAAGTGTGAATCATTGATCCGGTATCAAATACCCATGAATCACTTGGATGAGTAGCAAGATAAATTTCAATAACATTTATACCTGAAGCGAAAGTCACACTTCCCTTCTTTTTCTTTTGTTCTTCCAAGTACAACTTACAATTCCTCCGCTAATGGCCAGGCTTATGGCAGTGGTGGCAAGTGTTAGAGTTAGCAGGGCCCGACTTAGACTTAGAGCTCGAGATCGCATCTGGAGCTTTAGCCTTTCCCTTACGTTTTCTCTTCTTACTTTCCTTTTGAACCATCATCACACGACTAGGATTTTTCTTAAGGCTTTCCTCGGCTGTCTTCAGCATCCCATGCAATTCAGCCAAAGTTTTCTTCATGCCATTCATATGAAAATTTATGATAAACGGCTCGAAGCTCGCAGGGAGCGACTGAAGAATCACATATGTGGCCAAATCGTTATCAAGTTTAGAGCCAAACTTCTCCAGGTTCTCAACGTGACCAATCATCTTGATCACATGAGGACTCACTGGACTGCCTTCCACCAACCTGCACGCAAACAAGGACTTTGAGACATTATACCTCTCTGTCCGTGCTTAGTTCTCAAACATGCCCTTTAGCCCATGATCATATCGTAGGCATCCCTGTCCTCATATTGCTTCTGAAGCTCAAAAGACATATAGGCAAGAATGAGACAGCTGACATCCACTGAATCACTGGCGTGCTTCTCATAAGCCCGCCTTTCAGCAATTGGTGTATCATCCGTTGGTTCATCAGGGTGGGGTTCCTCTAGAACATAGTCATTTTTCTCTTGCTTGAGAACAATTCTCAAGTTTCTGTACCAGTCAATAAAATTTGTTATAGACAATTTCTCCCTCTCAAGGATGGATCACAAATTAAAAACAGAAGTATTCTTTGCAGTAGGTGCCATGATCTACAACAACAATGCAAGGTTCAGCACTATGCTATGTTAATCTTCTATCAAATAAAAGATATGCCACAATATGTAAAATGATTGCTTTCTCTCTAACGACACATTGTGGGACAAGATCCATATTCATCTAACTCCTAGTGAGCTTTGGCATCACTGCTAGAAGATTAATGACATAGGTAAATAACACATGCTAATCACATCATATGTGACTCTTGTTTGTTGGGGTAGCATCCAATGCCCGACTCCCAACTCCATGCCCCAAAGCCCAAAACCATTTTGATAGCTTTGTTAAGCAAACCAAAACTATGCATGTGGTTGTCCGACATCCAATCTAACTGGTCAAGATAAAAGACGGCACCCTACTTTGGTAGACCTATCATCGATGATCGAGAACCTTGGTAGGTCCAGCTATTGGAAAGAGCATCAACACTTAATTTTCTGAGGAAAACTATTCTAACACAGTAACGATGCCTACCGCGCACGGAACATGAAAGAATAGCATGACAAGAATATAAGTAAACATCACAGGCAATCATATTAACTGTGATATAGTATGGCCCTCTCGTATGGTGATCTCCATCTCCATCTCCATGGTTCCTGTCCTTCGGGTCATCACGCTCCAGACCTCCATGAACTTGTATCAGTCTATTATACCTAATTAGCACTATACTAATTACATGAGCAGAAGAATCACATGTCGACACGCAGGTCGTACAACATTTGAACTATCTTGGACTGTAATCAACCATGACACGCAGGCCATGTTATTACAAGCGAGTATCATATACTTTGCAAAGCCATACCAGTCACAACATTCCTTGTAAAAATGAGTTAGGCGGAATCTAGACGTGACTGTACTAGACCCGGATGTTCCGGCCAGTAGAACCAGAACTTCCGGTCAAAGGGCCCGGAACTTTCGGCTCAGGGCCAGAACTTTCGAAATCAACCTTCTGACTCAAATTTATTTAGGCCCAGAACTTCCGGGTCTTGCCCGGAACTTCTGAAAATAACCTTCTGTACGGAATTTATTTCTGTCCGGAACTTCTGGTCCAACCGGAACTTCCGAAAATAACATTCTGTTTCAAAAATTATTTTGGCCTGGAACTTCCAATCTAACCGGAACTTCCAAAAATCCGACGACAAAAACAATAGATCCAATCTATCTCCATCACATATCACCATATGTGATCGATCCAGATCGAACACTACGCACGTAGGCTCTAAAACCACTGTTGGGTTATGGAGAGGCTACGCTAGCGCTTAATTTCAAAATTTTACCCCGTTAGCCCAAGAACCATGCGTGTAATGGGATCATGGATCGTTAGGGAAGAAGATGTTGGGGAAGCGCGTCCTTACTCAACTTCTCCCGTCTCTGTTCGTTCGTCGGTGATCCGATGATGAAGACGACGCGATCCTGCAATCCGGCGAACTCCACGGGAAGAAGACAAGCACCACTATTGGAGTGGTGCCTCTACGGTATCCACACGTCCGGGGACAGGATCACCTTGCGCCGGCGTGCTAGCACCACTCGCGAAGTCCGGGAGATCGATCACAACTCTTGCAACCGAGGAGAGAAGAGAGGTGGCGGCTAGGGTTCTCAACCAGGAGCAACAGCAACAGCCTTTTCGCACTAGCCCCTCCTCTCTTTATATAGTGTCATGTCACGGGCCTTTAACCTGTATTAAAGCCCAATAAATCTAATCTGTTCGCCTGGACCGGAACTTCCGGTTCTAACCGAAACTTTCGAAAATAACCTTCTGTATCGAATTTATTTCGACCCGAAACTTTTGGTTCGTCCAGGCAGCCCGGAACTTCCGGTCCAACCGGAACTTCCGGCTCCTCCAGAAACCAAAACTGGGACTGACCTGGAACTTCCGGTCTAACTAGAACTTGCGGAGGCTCCAGAACCCGGAACTTCCGGCCCTCAGCCAGAACTTCCGGTTCCCCTAGAATTCTCTTGGACCCAATTCCATCAATAATAGCCTTACGTCCAGTATTTTGGTGTATTATTTGGTGTTTAAGCTTACAAAACAATGCGCTTAACTAATGAGGGCTTAAGGCGTTGAAAGTAAGATGCAATTGATGTCTCTGGGGGTGTCTCGCCTCACTTATATAATCAAGGGGTGAGTCTAATAACCCAGGACTCTATACCAAGTCGGTTTCCCTTATGCCAAGATTACATAGTAAACTCGGATCCTAATCTCCTAATTACAAGGATTCTAACACAAATATATCTCTTTATACCGTATTTAAGGTTCGGTTCCCATACAAGGACCTAACATTTCTTATCGAAACCAAACCCCCTTCATGGGCTATACCGGACTCTAATGATGGGCTTGGTTTACTCTCGGTCCGGACTGATAATCTCAACATAGGGTATCCGGGGATCATATCCCCGACAAAACTTGTAAGAAAATATAAAATATGCATATAAGTTATGACCCAAATTATATTTAGAAAAGAATTAATAACGTTAAAATGACTTATATAAAAAATTGGAGAAAATATTTTTTAAGTTTAATTTGAGCTTGCTTGTAATACCATGGTTTTATAAAAAGGTAAAAAAATACAAGTTTTTAACCGTTGCTCCGATAGACGATCGGGTTCTGTGGTTACGTAGTGCTCGTCGAGTAGGTTCTATTTTTATATTTACTTATCGAAATTAGATGTCAGATGAGATCGTAGCGGATGATTTACTTTGAGCCGTTAGATTTGGGGAGAGCTATATATAAGTAGATCGATCTCTCTGCCCGGTGCCACCACCGCACCGCTCCTCTCCTGTGCGCCCTTGCTTCCCCATCGCCCAGCGTCACCAACTCACTACCCCTGGCACCCAGCTCGCTACCGCTGCTCCTGGCCTTCCTTTCCTCCCTCATCACCGGCTCGCCCCTGTGGTCCAGCAAATCAGAAGGCAAGAAGGGGGGAAAGAAGAAGAAGAAAGGGCAAATTAGGGGTTTTGGGGGAAACCATCGATTCTTCTCAAATTGATGACTCTCGCTGCACGGGTGTGGAGTCTTCTGGCAAAGCGAGTGAAAATCTAGGTTATCGCTACGGTTAAGGCAAGTACATGATGAACTATTTGTTTGTGATGAACGAATCAGTTTGCTCTGCTTCTCATAGTTATATATGCATGTAATTGTGTATGCTCTTAATATTTGGTTTCTAATTTTATACTTCAAGTTGATTTGAAGATCTCGATGCCATTCGTATTTCAATATTCCTGATTCTTATTCTATTCAAGTAATTCAAGCACCATGCGTAGCCATAGAGTATTGTTTGCTTTTTCATTCGGGATCCTATGAGTAAGCGTTGGCTCCGCTTGCTGGGCTTACCAGTAATGCTAAAAGGATATTCATGTGTGTTCGGGATGGGAACTACTACTTCAATTCAAATTTATCCATTTTAGATGGAAAACCATGGTTTTTTATTCATGTCTACCTGAGATGGGAACTACAACATCTAGATTTCTGATTTTCTAAAACATAAAGATTCTTTTACTGGTTTCTTAATTCAATTGTCTTGTGTCATTTTCTAGTTCCATATTATATTTGCTGAGTAATCTTTACTCACTCTTGTGTTTTATTTGGTTTTTAGGTAATCAGTGACAAGAGCATCTTGGGTCAGGGTGTAGCACCTTCATCACACGTCACTTTGCAGAATATTTACTTCATACCTTAGCTTCCATGCGTATAGTAGCTTAATTAACACATTTGGATATTTGAGACATTATTTGTGTTATGGTTACTTTTATGGGATCATAAGTGGTGTTTGGTGATAGTTTTGAAGTTGTGGTTGTTAGTATGTCATTATCTTATTAACTGCCTGTCGTGGATGTCCATATTATAGGAAAAATTCTATCAAAATTTTAAATAAACTTTGGACTTTTATAATTTTTAGTGTTTAGTGTGCATCTCAGGTAGGTGGATACCTGGAGTGCTACATTGCTAGGTATAGCTGGTTAGTTAGATGCAGGTTATTACGGGTCCATCAATAAATTTCTGTGTAAACATGTCAGGTAACCGCACAGTACATTTGTGTATACATATGGGTCTTGTTGGTATACAAATGCCCTTATGTGATCTTGTTTAACAATAATTTACAATACATATATGTGTATGTGTTTGTATATATAATATATCGGCA
Organism: Zizania latifolia; assembly: GCA_000418225.1. Taxonomy (NCBI): domain Eukaryota; kingdom Viridiplantae; phylum Streptophyta; class Magnoliopsida; order Poales; family Poaceae; genus Zizania; species Zizania latifolia. The sequence continues at coordinate 104,016 of KE372285.1, forward strand.
GTTCAGACTTTCGAGTTACAACAAGACTGCCGGAACTAAGGACGCCCATATTGTGATATTAAATTATTACTACCGCCATTCATGAATACTGGTTCATTTTGATTTTGAACTTTGAGGTTTCAAGGTTTGACTGACGGTATTTTTTATATAATTAAATTATGTAATATAAAAGTTAATAATTTTGTATATGTAGAGTTATTTGCTTTAATTTCAGTTTGAAATTAAGAGTTAAAGTGCGTATACTGATGGTAAAAAAATACAAGTATTCGTAAACACAGGGAATGTGACCAATCCAGTGACACGGACAAGTGTGGTAGATGGCAAATAGCTAGATTGAGAGCGTACGTACGTAGTTTGACGGCAGTAAAAATCGTCAACGCAGATCGCGGAGCAAGATATATTTTCCACTACCACTTTAGTCAGTAATTCGGTCGCAGAAGACGGTCAAGATTTGATTTTGACAACGTCCAAATTTAACGTTGAAATTATGAATCGAGAGATGGAGTGCGGCCCACACGCACGCACGCATGGCAAGGTAATCTCGGACGACATACGGACGGTCCAGATCGATGTTGACCGACGAAGACGTACCCGCGGCTGGCTCAGGGCACGCGTGTGAGGCAACTACCGGCTGGCTGAACAAACGACGACGACCATTACATCTACCGTATCAAAAAGTGCGACTTAGATGATGGACGAGCCTTTAAAAACTTACTGTGTTTAGACTTATTAATCTATAGATAAATTTAAAAAATACTATAATAACTTACATTCAGAAACGAAAATAGTAAGAACTCAGGACAGTACTAACCCTACTGACTGAGATGATTTATTAGCATTAGCTATATTATTATGTCAGTTAAAATCTAATTTAAAAATAATTTATTGAGGTAAGAGAGAAATAATATCTCATACAAAAGCCACATCTATACGATATCTAAGAAAATAAAAAAACAAAGAAAAGAATTGATAGAGAAAAAAAGAAGATACGTGATTAAATATAAATTTATTTTAAAAAAACTAATCACTATGGAGGTAATATACGAGTGACATCTAAAGAAATAGTTGTTTTTATTGATTTTCACATGATTTTTAATAAACCAAAAGGAATTGGTTTTCAGCTTGAAAACAGTACGACAATCGGGTTGGCTATCGGTCTCTACTCTCTCGAGTGGACGCACATAACAGTATGAAAACATTTTTTTTACTATATAGACGGTACGAAAGAAAAAACTGTTGTAATTTTTTTGGGGGCTGATGGACTTATAATATGATAGAATTACATTGATTGATCTTATTTAAGAGTAATTTGGTTGACAAAATTCGGTCATCGACAAATTTAACAGAAAAGTCCATGAAAATAAGATGAAAGAATTTAATTGACTGACGATATTGGCCTATCGCATTGAATGCTTGGACAGCAGTAGTGGCGATTTTTTTATTGTTCGAACCTTGTTGTAAAAATAATTTAAAAAATAGACCCTCCCCTCAAAAAATTATTTTTCTTTTGGACACACATGATAGAATAATATCGTCGTCTTATTAAAAAAAGGATATTATGGCAAAGATGTGGCGTATAGGAATATGTGGATGCATTGTTCAAAATAATCTTCTAGAGTGTTTATTTTAAAATTTAAATTTAAAATGGTCCAGAAATAAAAAAGAAAACCATCTCTTTTTTGTTGGGGAAGAGTGAGGAGGGTAGCTGGGTTCACTCGGTTTGCTTTGATTTTCCAACCAACGGCCTCGCCTCCACCGTCCGATACGCTTGGATCATCCCAGGCTTGCGTTGACCCGTTCCGTGCACCGACAGCGTTCACCCTTTAATTTTGACCTCTGATCGATCAATCCGACACGCACGAAACAGACTAGAATAGCCGTCCACATTTCTTGTATAAATCGTTTTAGATTTATACACGAGATTTAAGAAATCTATACAGATGATTCGGTTACTTTTCATTAATTCTGTTTTAAAAATATAAGTTATTCATTTACGAGAGTAATATCATTTAATTAATAGGAAAACTAGAAAAAAAATAGATGAGAGTGTGATTAGAAGTTTTAAAAGGGCTTATATTTAAAAAAAATAAAAGATTAAAACAACTTGTTTAATAAATCGGAGAGACGAAGACCATAATGGACAATAGACTATGTTAGTAAATACTTATCATTTTTAACTTTAAATATGTAAGATTTTACTAAATACTTTTACGTAATTAAATTAACAAGGTAGAGATTAAGATTGATCATTTTAGCGTGAACCGAGACCTAGACATAGATCTCCCTTCCATGGAGAGAGAGTACCAATCAAATTGATAAACATCTATATCTATACTACTTTAAAAAAAGTTAGTAGTGATCAATCTGTCACCACCATAATCCTTCTCATTTCATTGACATGTGGGTTCTTATTGTCATTAACACATAGTGACATGGTGTTCTTTTAATGTTGTAAAAAAAATTCGTTACAATACACAGATACTTAACTAGTATACTCAGATATACTATATCGTTCTCGTCGATCGATGGTTTGTGCTTAATGACCCCAGCACAACTTGATTAATCCCTCTCTCGTACTAGTTAACAATTTTGTGATCACGTGTAATCTCCGGAGATTACACTTCACGCTAATTGTGCTTGTCAAGCTGTAAAGTTGACCAGTATTGTATTTATATACATTGGGTGTAAATGAAGCATATAATGGCAGAGGTCATTGTCAAAGGCTCGTCACTAACCTGCTTAGTTAGTAATTAATTGTGTCTGATGGTGTTCTTTTTTCTTTTGCAAAAACATCATCAGTTTGCAAATTAATGCTCTTTCTGATCTCATTTCAGAATGGCCCATATATACAACTTCAGTTTTAAAGTTTCGCAAAACCAGGCGAGTGTATGCCTCACTAATAAATTACTGATTAGGAAAGCATTAAGAGTAGTAATCAGCACTACATAATCAAACCCCAATGACAGCAGCCTCAAGTTTGTTTTCCTGCATCTGAATCCATCATGTCCATCCTGCTGAGCTCTTGCCTTGCTCCGGTTGTTCGTCAGTTTAGAAAGTTAGGCAGATCCTTTCGAGCTAGCTGGTGGCTCACTGGCTCAAGCCACTGTTTAGAAAGTTTTAATTCTAAGAAACAACTTATAAATATCTAACATATGAGAATATATAGAAACAGTTGTTTTCTAGCTTCTGATGCTATACCTTCTATAACTATTAAGTTTCACAATTTAGTTCTAAAATCTAAATCATTTAGAAAAACTTCAGATTTTGAATTAGTTCTAGTTGTCAGGAGTTCCCTCGTCAAATCCGGCAACCAGCGCTCCATGTCCCACCTTGCATGTCATAGCCCGAGCCCACACACTGGAAACGAGTGGCCAGCGGCGGCCATGTGGGCCCACGAATCATGCGTGCTGGAAGCTGACGCGTCGCTGGGTTGCTGGCTGTCGTCAAATTGTTAGGGACTTCTGCACATTTTCAGAGTTTCAGAGTTCAGAACTTGAGATGGAGTTCTACACAAAGTGAATTCAAATACTAGGACTCAGCGGCCGATTCTACCAATTGGGGGTCTATGATTGGGAGTCTATGGGCCAAATTACAGGATAGTCGACAGCCTACCTAAACCCGAACTATCCTGTAGAATCGCTCCTGAATTCAATTGTTGTCAATGGAGTTATTGCTATGTACACGTATGAAATTTTCGACATATTTGGTATGCACTCTAGTTAGTCCAAAGTTAAGTCAACTTGTTGAAATCGACAATAGATGGGCTGGTGTTTTCAATCGCCGTCTCCTTTTTCTCCCACTTGAGCTTTCAAACCATAAACTGATAAACCCCAGTATGTCAGTTTATAAAAAAAAAAATTGGCAATTTACAGAAACTGACAATCACCCAATAAACCATTGGGAAATTGTCACAAAATACAACTATATAACATAAATACACCCAACATGTGAACTTCATTTCTATGCTCTGTACTGTAAGCTTGAAGCTAATATAAAATGGTTGGGCTTGAGCTCATTTGTAAGAGTCACCCAAATATGGGAACATCTGCCGCTCAACCTTAATAATTTTCCTCCAGTGTTGAGGTTCAGAAATCAAACCATCCAATTTTTGGAAAAAAAAATCAACAAGTTAACAACAATGCTCCTCTGAAAGTTGTGAACATGAATCCTTGACCTATGGTTGTGCTTCAAAACAATGTCAGTTTCAGTGAATGGACAGCAGATCAGGAGAACTATTCAGGGTCACTCTCTTGCTTGTTTTTTCACTTGTCACATGGAATTGGGTGACTTCAAAAAATATTGGTGCATTCGCAAAATATAGATGAAATGTCCATGCTTGCGCATTTTGCCATTTCGGAAATGGCTGAAAGCTAAACCTTGGATGCATATCAAAAACAGAAACACATGGGATTCCCCCCTCATTTCAGTGTTTACAAGTTTATTGGAGGTTGGACCTGATTTCACCATTTTGAAGATCATGTTTACTGAAACTCTTTTCAAATAAAAGCAGATTTTAATCTTGTTCAAGATCAACTAGCTGGCCAGTGGCCACCTTGAGCTAATATGCCTGAACACTTCATTTCCTCGAGATATACTTCTGCCAAAAGGACTGTTTGGTTACATGCAAAATACCACAACAAAAAATTCTTAGGTGGCCAAACTCGGAAGGTCACATTCTATGGTTGTAAGGATACCTCAATTGAGAAGACAACAAAAACAAGGTGATAGGTTTCACCAAATAGTTCATATAAGCCAATCAATAGGTGAATAATTTTACCTGTCAAGTCAATCAAGTTGGGGAATATACATATGCCTGTTGAACAAGGTACTCTGATGCCTTCCATGAAAATATCTCATCCAGCTTTACCACCAATCAGCTTCTATTCTACTCCTACTTGTTAAAGAACAACATGGACAGATGCAGTAATCAGTGCTCTGGCCAAAGCCCAGGTTCTAATGTCTGAAACAAACAACAGATCCTGCTAGAAATGTAGGCCCCACTGTAGCAACAATTCTACTTGGTTAAGACTAAAGACAAGAAATGTGCTGTATATCAGTCCATATTCGATATTGTGCTCATTTCAAATACCCTGTTCTTATCCCTGAGATCAAGAGCATGCAGTGATGCACACAGAAACAGTAGTTTAGTGTGCAAGGACAAGGCATTTGTCATCAGATGGAAAGAAGAAACATATTGAACCTTGCACAGTTGCACTACTGAATTTGTTTGTAGTTTCTGCAAAATGATCACTGTGTCCCAAACATATTGGCCCTAGCTTGGATGGCCATTGTCAACACTGTGGTGGTAGCAGCAGCATGGCCCCAGATATCAAGAGCCAATTGCAACATGCCAGGCCATCACCACCATGGATACATCAACCTCATATCTTAAGACCAACCATAAATACCTCATAGACGGTTGGTTATAGGGGTACATATGAGTCATTATCTAGTAGGCATATATACATAAATGAGTCTAGATATTTGAGTCATCTTATCTGACCTTTGTTGGCCTAGATTACAGACGACCTTTCTATGATCACTTGTAGTGTCCTTCCGGTGTGTGTTGTCTTCACTGCCGTTAATGGACTTAGCCACCGTCAGGGGTCTTCACCACCATCAGTGATCTCCACCACCGTTGGGCGTCTTCGCCACCATCTGGGGTCTTTGCCATCCGTGGGGGGTCTTCGCCTAACGCCTATGTCGCTGTCGAAGAGGTTTGTGACCTACCTCCAACAATAAGTTTTGGTGATTTTGTCCCGAGCTCTTTGTTTCTTATTTCTGTTGCACATAATTGTGGTAACAAAAGCTCATGTTTCGCTATGTTGAATCTTGTTTCCAGATGAAGCATTGATACTTTGCCAACACCTTTGAGATTTTAAGCTCAGTAGCATGGATTGAATTTCAACAATGATATGGATTTAAGTTTTCCCCTCTATACTGTTGCAAAATAAATTGGTGTGTTCCTTATATCACTTTTGCATGTTCTGGTGAGTTTGGGTGCATGATAGACTTCTTACAAATATGTCACTGTTTTGATGCTGTGAATAGACAAGGGCTAACCCATAAGCTAAGAAAAAGTGAATTGTATCTGTCATGGGCCAGGGCCGCCAGGCCCATGGGTGAACAGTACCGCGCGGTACTGTTTACATGAACAGTACACGCACGGCATGCCGGGCTGTTCCCTCGATTAGGGGATTTGCTTCCCTAGATAATTATCTAGATTAGTTAAGATATAGTTAGAATATTTTCCTTCCATATCTTTTTAGGCCCTATAAATAAAGATGTAAGCCCTAAGACAGAACCAAGTAAGAAATAAAGATCAATCTACAATCCTTATCCCAATTATCTAAATCTTTCCCGTTCTCCAACATAGCTCGGCAAGGGGATCAACCCTACACCAACCTTACCCACAGATACGATCTACGCAGTCGAGGGCCCCCTACCCTAGGTGCCGACGCCCTTGACAACTTGGTATCAGATTCTAGAAGATCCTCGACTTCTTCCACCGCGTCGTCTCCATCAGCATCCAGCAGATCCTCGTCCACCTTTGCCGCCAGCCAGCTTCCACGCCACCACCATGTTGGGCACCGACGATGTTTAGGCAGCCCTTGCCGACATGATGGCCCAACTCAAGGACCTCACCGCTCTCGTCCATGCCCTGTCCACCACCACCGCCGACAACGCCTCCGCCATCCACGCGTTGGAGGCCGACTCGACTACTCGAGCACTCGGGAACTTGGGCACTCGGGCGCCGAACACGGGGGAACGCCACAACGACCGACCTCCGCGATTCCAGAAGATGGACTTCCCCAAGTTTGATGGCAAATCAGATCCTATCGCCTTCATCAATCACTGTGAATCCTACTTCCTTCAGCAGCGCATTGTGGAGGAAGAAAAGGTACAGATGGCCTAGTATAACTTGGAAGATGGTGCACAGATGTGGTACATCTAGGTCCAACAAGACGAGGGAACACCACCATGGCGTCGCTTTACCGAACTCCTACACCTTCGATTCGACCCACCCCTTTGCTCCAATCCCCTCGGCGAATTGATGGCCTACAGGCGCACCGGTTCCGTCATCGAGTACCAGGATCGGTTCGAAGCCCTACTTTCATGCGCATGCGTCCTCACCGAGCAGCAGCGTGTGCAGCTGTTCACCGTGGGTCTACAGCCCCCGCTCAGCCTCGACGTCAAACTGCATAACCCGCAGTCCCTCGCCGTCACCATGAGCTTGGCCCGCAAGTTGGAGCTTCGCGATTAGTGCGCCGCCACCCTGGTCCCGACCCTGCTGCCATCACGTCATCAGTCCCAGGGCCTTCTACCCTCACCGCCAGCCCAATTAGCACTACCAGCGTCCCCACCACCGACCTCTACGACAACACCGATCACGGTAGAGGACCGGCCAATCAAACGACTGTCCTAGGCAGAGATGGAGGAGCGTCGTCGCCTCGGGCTCTACTTCAACTGCAACGAGAAATTCGGCCCCGGCCACAACAGGGTTTGCCCGTGCATCTTCCTCCTCGACTTGGCCATCGACGACGACTCCGCACAAACTGACCACACAAACACCGAGCCGCAGATCGCTCTCCACGTCATCATCGGTGTCCGTACGTGCGAGACAATACAAGTGCGTGTGCAGATGGGCAGCGCCTCGCTTCTTGCCCTCCTCGACTCCGGCGCCACCCACAATATAATCTCCGAGAAGGCGGCCGACCGTGCCACTCTACATCTACTCCCTCACGGCTAGATGCAGGTCAAGATGGCCACCGGTGAGCGCGTGCCATGCCTGGGTGTGTACCACGACACCGTTTTCAAGATCAGCGACGAAGCTTTCTAGGCGGATTTCTACGCACTGCCCCTGGTCGACTATGACGTCGTGCTGGGAACGCAGTGGCTAGCGTCACTCTAGTCGATCACCTAGGATTTTAGTGCCCTCTCCATGTCCTTTTGGCGCAGGGATCACAGGGTCTGCTGGCGTGGCCTCGCCAGTCCATCGCATAGGAAGACGTCAACAGTTCCTCACCCTCTCTGCCAGCTCGAGGACGAGCTGATCTTCAAGGGAGGGGGAGATGTCATGTCTCCAGCCACTACTCAATAGGAAGGTACCGGAACACGATCCATGAAACTCAGATCTACTACTGGCGCAAGGGTTTGGGTTATAGCGCTACCTTGAGCGAGGTGACAAAGATGCAGTGCGTGACGGCGATGACACGGAGCTCCGGACCGAACTCGACGACATGGCTCACAAGCCGGAAAAATAAAACTGCTTGAAAACAAGACTCACGTTCTAATACTTGACAATGAAGGACATATCACCAAAGAGAAGAAGGGCTTACCGAACAGCGGCGAGATGAGACGTTAAGGTGGCGCAATCGTGGGAGTCTACATGAGTCTCAAGCTGCCATCGGAATCGAAGGTGCTTTGTACTGATGTAGAGAAGGGAAACTGATTGGGTGAACTCGGCACAAGAAAAAGGATTCAGATGAACCAGCTTGGTCCATGGCACCATTCAAAATGGAAAGGGCAAGAAGCTCATTCGGGAAAGCAGGGAATGGATGTGCTAAAAGAGATAAGATTCCAGCTAGGGA
>KE372285.1:148247-161934 GCA_000418225.1 Zizania latifolia
CGGCGCCTCCCGTAGTACTCGGCCGCCGGTCCCGCTCGCAGGCTCCGCCCGCAGCTTCGCCCGTTGGCTCCATCCACAGCTCGCCAGGAGACCGGCGGTCCCATGCGCGCAGGAAGATCGGGAGAAGGGTACTCGGGCAGAATGAGGAGGCGGGGAATTAATTTTTGGATTGATAGATAGGGGTAAAATGGAATGATTTGGAGAGAAAAATGATAGAAGTTGTTATATTTAGGACAATATTTGAATGGTAGAAATTATTGTATTTTGGAACGGAGAAAGTAGGTGCTGCTTTTAAGTGGAGAAATACCAGTAGTTCTAACTGCCATAGACTTGCAGGTTGGTAACAAGCTTTGCCATGAAATTATATTGCACTCTGGTCCTTTTGAAGTTTGAACAACTTAGAGCAACCACAATATTGCTCAAAATGGTTTATATGGAATAAACAATTTTATAACTACTCTATATACATTGTGTAAGTGATCTATATATTTATCCATAGCTCTAGTTACCCATATGTTTAAAGACCACCCATAAGAAATAATATTATCCTTTTCTCACTCTTTCTCTCTCCCATCATAGTGTTGGTGCCCATATTATGGAAGGACCTACTTAGATTTTTTTTGTTTGATACATTATAAAATTTATAATTATTATAGACTACTTCTTTTAGATCCACTCATAAAGATCACTTGATCTATATATATATTGCTATTGCCCTTATATTTTAGAAACGGACATTCAAATGCCCTGGCACTGTGGCCCGTGACGATTACATGAAATCTAAGGTATCCAAGCTGTGGCAAATTCCCAGCAAACAGTGTCAATGGCGATAACTCAGAGGGCTAACATGTGAACACAGAGAAACAGCCACTGTGGCTGTGCTTTCACGATGTTCCACAATAAGGAATGATTCCTCTGCCGTTAATTTCAGGGTGACTTTATTGATAGTCACTGGTATATGGGTTCTGATACTATTGAACCTACACGTCATTGATAATATCATGTTGAGAATAACTATAAAAGATCTTAGTACCTCACAGAACTGGTTGTCGATGTTAATCACACTGGCGCTGACATATAAGTTTTTTTAAAAAATGAAAAAGAACCGAACTGCAAAAAAAATGGCAGCTTTGGCAATGGCTCCGAAGAGTGAAAAGAAAATTTGGCAATAGGCTGCAACAGCTAAGATCTAGAGAGGGACCAGCACTTAATTGTAGAGATAGTAGAGGGATAAAGGTGGTGGTTGTTATATTGCTAGAAATATGTTTTGCACGGTGTAGAGTGTAGTGTAGGTCAGACATGCATTTCTTGGCCTTTGGGATGTGTACTCCATCTCCGGTGAGAGAATCTTTGCCAGTTATGATCAGCTTGCTCAAATCTTCACATTGATGAGACCTTTCAATCTTTCATCTATGCCTATGTGAACATCACAAGTTCACAACCTTGCAGAGTCCCAGCTTTAACACCTATGACCTACCTGCCTTTTAGCTCAAATATTGCATTGCCTGTTACCGATGCCTAGAAAAATACACTACTCTGAGATTAGACGTGCGTCTATTTGTAACCTAAACCTTAAACCTTAAATTCTAACTAGTAATTAAGACCAAGTAAATTATGAGTGTTTTAGAGATAAAAATGGTTCCTTTATTTTTAAAATATATCAATCTTTAAGGTTAGGTTTATTTTAAGAAGATATACAAAACACTGATATCTTTTTCATATTGAGTGAGTGTAGCCGTAGAGAGATTAAGTGAAGTAATGAGTAATAAAGTCTAAGAATAGTATAATGTTTTAGAATAAAAAGTGACCTCTTATAAGTATTGTGTTGCTATATTTGTCGGGTATGTGACCCTCAGGTACTCTACGATTGGGTTTATCAGTCCGGACCAAGAGTATGCCAAGTCTAGCATTGATCATTCGGTATGGCTCATGAAGGTGCGTCAGCTCTAATAAGAAAGGTTAAGTTCTTATCGGATGATTGGATTCTAGATATGATATAAAGAGATATGTTTACACCAGAATCCTTGTAATTAGGGATTTATCACCGAGTTTGGTAGGTAATCCTAGATCAACTCAGGGTAGAGTCCTGAGTTGATTGGTCTCACCTCCTGAATATATAAAAGGGCAAAGTACCCCTAAAGACAATCCAATCTAAGCTTTCTAACGTATTTTTCTCGCTTTCGATGCCTCAAGCCTCCATAGTTTGAAATTGCGTCATATTATAAACTCTACCGTCACATTATACACCAAAACACTAGACGTTAGGTTATTATCATTCGGGAGACCCGAACCAATATAAACTTTGGCACTTGTGTTTTAGAGTTGACCATCGGGTTCGAAGGCACTGCACTTTTCTTACACATATCTAATCACCACCTCGGGTACTCCCTTGGGTGGACAGCTCGGTGATTCACCGACAATATTTAGTATATTTTTTTAACTTTAAAAGGTAATGTATATTTTGGGACAGAGAGAATATCTTTTATAAGCATTAGCTTATCATATTTGAGCCAAATTTTGAATTCTAAAATTTTTTATATTCTGCTACATAGAGAATAATTTGTTTTTAGTCATTCAATTTTAACTGAGAAGTTTTTTATTCATTCGATATCTCTTAAATAACACTTATCACTTCATACTACTATTTTTTTACTAACAAATAACACTCTAGTCTTTTATTATCCATACTAATTGATCGGTTTTATTAAAAAATCTTTATGTGACTGAAGAAGTAACCAGCAAATCTGTCATTTGCATTCAACATATCTACATGTACTTACGCCTCAACATCATAAGACCCTAGTCCAAAACTTCAAATGTTCAAACGAAATAATTTAATATTAGAAATTTGATAGATAAATTTAAAATAATGTTTTCGATAATTTTTAGATAAAAGGTCTTCGGTAAATTTCATATAAAAGGTCATCTAAATATAAAAGGTTATAGAACACCCACTAAACCGTGTAAAAATCATTTTAATTACCATCGGCTTAGAACCGTATGATGAGTTCTCTACAAAGCATTAGAATAATCTAAAGATTATAGAAGTCAAATGGACAACTTGTCCTGTTATAGCTAACAACATAGATTATACATATCACATTTTAAAGTATGATTTTTCTAAAAACTTTTTAATCAACATATATAGATTATTTTTAATTTATTTATGGAATGAAGTCTTTTGAAAAATCTTATTTTCATAAGAGGGACGGATAATCCCAACGGGAAGTCAGCTACTGTTACATGACATGGTTTAACAATTAAACGTTTAATGATCATGAGCTAGTAACAGTGAATTTTCTTAACAAATTGGTTTAGCTGAGTGCCTTGGGTTTGTTTTGGGAGTTCAAATTTTGAAAAACAACCGATGAGAATATGAAGAAGTTATTGTTTGTTAGCTTTTGAATTTTATCTCATTTACATATTTTAAAATTATGAAGTTTCACAATATAAGAAATATAAACCGTTCAAAAGAGTTTTATATTACGATAATAGTTATAGTTGATTTTATCAACTATCTCGCTTTTTTAGCCCCGGTAAAGGACCAATATCGATAACCAATGCTTTGACAAGACCTACTACCTACATGCACATAGATAACATGGTTACACGGATTTGTCTCATCTTGTTGTTGGCATCTCCACAGGTATCTCAAACACAAACCGAGTTGTATTATTATTATTATTATTAGCAGAGCAAGAGGAGACGGAATTGCAGGATCATGCTAGCTAGCTAGGCCAGTGTGCTGCATGCATGCATGCTCTTGCATAGTTGCATAGATGGAGTATATAGCTAGGTCAGAATGGAGGAAGGAAGATGAGCCATGCAAGATACTAGGGTCCAAGTCCAAGATGAGAGAGGTGACTCGTATGATCAGAGCATTGGAAGCATAAACTAGATATGATCAGAGGCTGTAGCTCAGTTGTGATGCTACTGCTACGCGTGCATGGTCTTTGTCAGATCAAAAGCAGATACACTGATCATTCATTTTAATACAATATTTTGGACTAATTTGGATTGTGAATATATCTACTTAATGCGGTAACTTTCATAATGTCTAATTTCATTATGTAAAAACATTGTTAGTTAAAGTTTAAACCAGAACCGACTGGTATTGGTGAACATTGTGTTTGTAACTGGGCAGCAGATCTCATGGCTGTAGAAAGTTTTCTGTTCACTCCCTGCTCTTGGTCACACAGGTCACTTGGGTACTGTGGCTAGCATGTCTGAACTCTGAAGCTCGTGTCGTTTAGGTATAATATAATGTCCGATTTTGTACAGTTTCCAAATCTCTGACCAAATGCACTGTCTGATTAAATGATGCTAGAATAAAAACTGTAGTATATGAGTATATTCAGACAGCTAAAAAAGAACTCTACTGAATGCCATTAGAGGCGGCAAAAGGATTTTGCTATTTTACCAGTCAGCTGAAGTTGTGATTAAAGTACATTCCTTTGTCCAAAGGACACTTCAATAACAAAGTATCGATACAAAAGTTCAGTAAAAAGATCGCAGGGCCTTGATCCATGTGCCACACCGGCAAGCATGCAAGCATGAATGCTTTCAAATTCTTCTTTTTTTCTCTCCGAAAAAAAGTATATATTGATCCTGTCCTTGTTAGTAGGCTGTTAGCTATAGCTCTGCATGCATGGCTTCCTTCGTAGCTAGACTCCCTGCAGCAGCCAAGCCACATGAGTCTGCCCTACACTGACCACTGCTACTGCTAGCAGCTGCCCATATCTCTAGCCCTTTTCTTTTACCAATGCTTGTACAGTTGCCATACATGTATGTACGTATGCATTGTATACCGCTACACGCCTACACCACACTCCTACATGGATCAGTAGTACACCTGCCATCTCTCTCTTTATATGTGCTTCCTCTATAAATGCAAGCCCATCCATCCATCATCCATCCAACCGGCCTTTTATGGATGCTCCCATCAAGCTTGCTATGCTAGCTCTCTGATCTTGAGTTCTTAGTGAATTCAAGAAACAGCGTACCATGAGCGCAGTAACACCTGCCTGCATTAGGCATTTAGGCTTCAGTTTTGCTATTCTTTGAGTCGTTTAGATCTTGATCTCCTATAGTCCTATGCTTGCCCCTTCCGTTTGGTTGCTAGCTACATCTCTTTAGTTTCGCTTCCAAAGACTGAGCTAATGTACGTACGTACCAATTAGATGTGTGGATTGAGTAGTGAGCTGATGATGATGATGCTCGTGTGAATGAGTGAAGCTGCCAGCATGATCTAGCTCTGATTAATCAGCATGATCTACAGCATCGTGTGCGCAAATTAATCACTGTTAGATCATGCATGACAGCCTCATTTCTTCACTCTGCTGGGCATGTGTGTGCATGAAGTGTAAGCCTACAAAAGTTTTAGGGTAAGTTGATGCATCTTTACACTGTTAGTTGGTATTTAACTAACTCAGGTTGTGCAGCTACGCAGGTTTTTTGTTTTCAGATGAAGGCTATCTGATCTCATATTACGAAGGCTTTTCGAAGTTTCGAAAGGTACAAAATATAGGACAAATATAACTAGTTGGTGAAGTATCAACTAATATGTGATTAAATTTGTTTGTAGTAGATTACCCGGTTGTGTTTGTTTACAGAATGGATTTAATTAGTTCAAAAAGCCAGTCAGGAATATACATATACTAGAGCATATACTTTACCAGTGACCTACTATCTGTGTATCAAATTGATACTATTACATCAAGCTAGATCGATTAAGTATAGCATTAGCACTAGCTTGACCACAGCTAACAAGTTTATTTAATTTATTCGACAAATCAACGTGCACATTAATTGCTTACTGGCTACTAGCAGCCACTTAGTGTTTGGCAGCTACATGTTTTGAGTACTTGCATGTATAAGATTCTGTCTTGCTAGCTAGTGTAGTTTTCTTTTGTTTAGATGCCGTCAACCCTCCAGAATCATATACTGTGTAGAGTAATTTTTAGACCAAATGTACATACAGTTCATATATTATATTAAGATATGCATATACATGTTCAGCTAACAAAGGCAACTAGCTAGCATAGTTAATTAGTTGTGCTCCTGTAAGTCGTAGTGACACATTTCCATTCAAATATTAAGTCTCATTCGTGATGGTTTGATTTATTTATAAGCTAGTTTAAGTTTAACGATTTAAATAAGCTATCTTTTGAAAAAGAGAAGCTGGTGTTTAAATGATAACATTATTATTTAAGATATTTTTATACTAGATGGTTTGAATATTCAAATAAGTTTAGAAAGCCTTAAAATAAGAATTTTTTTATCATCAAGACCTAATATACTTTTATGCAATAAATTTTGTCTTTTTAATAGCTTATAGCTTTTTAAATCGTGAACTATGGCTTATAATTGTCCTACACTAATTAAAGACACATGCCCCATACTTGCACTACAATGGAATTATACATGTAGGGATCGACGACTTTGTGGCCAATTGTCCTTGCACACATTTAGTCCCATCAAGTTTAGAAAATCTACCTTAAGAAAGGATCGATCTAGATCTAACTAAAAGTCTATGCAACCATTCAGAGAGAGATTAGCTATCCCATTCTGAGATCCAAAGCTGGAGGTAGCCACCAATGTCAAATTCTTGCTTCCAAAACTAGGTCACTGCATGAAGCAATGCATCCAGGAGCCTGATGAACATGTGGCACTGTTACAGTTTGTTGTAAACCACCAGTGTGGTGTAGTGTTTTCAGCTCTAAGTCTGCAAAAAAATATTTGTAGGGAGAGATGAGACGGTTCTTCTTTTTGCACTTTGATTGATCAGTTCATCGACTGCATAAAAATCGATGGAGTGGTCAGGCGGCACGATGTCGACGTGCACGCAAAGGTCGATCTCTGAACAACTGCAACCAGCAAATTAACAAATCCTAATAATCGTGTGCATGATAGTGAGCAGGATAGGAAAGCATACAGTCAACTAATCAGGCCGTTGCACCACACATCAATGCAAATCTTTATTACTTTTCAGCTTACATTGACCCTCTCTCTGTATATGATTCTTGTGATGAAATCTCTTTAATATCCTCTCAAATGTTATTACATTTCCAACCAAAGAGTTGGGATTACATGGCACCTTGCATTCTGCATATCCTGTACTAATTCTGCCACTGTTATCTCGATCTATTCTTCTCATTCAGATTTCAGCTTCTTTGTTTTTTAGTTTTCATTCGGCAATTTCCCCAACAAAATTCAGTTTTGTTGCAACAGAATTGCACTTGAATTTCAACTGCAGAATCTTCTTAGATTTAGAAATTTTTGTTGTGAGCTGTGAGACATGAAAAAGATAATTTGGAGTAGCTATGGTACACTGATTCGATTAAACTTAAGAAAAAATATGGTTTTATATTTTAATTAATAACGAATATAATAAATTTATATAGATTAACAAATTAATCGGTAGAGTAAACCACGAAATTATCGAATCTAGTAAATGAGCAACTTCCATTTTGTACCGATAAAATATTGGTTTAATTCAGTTTTAAGCTTTCTACTAATCGAGACGCTAGAAAACTGAACAAACGCACCCTAAATATTTGCACCAATCGATTTATAGTTAAAAGGGCCCGGAATATCGGAGTTCTAATGCTTACAAACATCGTACGAAAATGCCAAGGAAAAATGAGCTCATCACTCATCAGAGAGAGAGGAGAATTCTAAGTTCCTCACCACTTGGCCTTCTATATATGCAGGCCGCTTTGCTGCTCTCTTCACCAAATTATTCGATCCCATCTTTCTTCCTCCATGAAAGGGCAGTGGTGCACCACAAGTTGTTGAAGCTGCCAGCATGATCTGATATGATGGGATCCATCTCTATCTCGTTCCTGTGTTCTTGCGGATCGATCAGGTCATGCTGTAGTTTCATCTGCTGGTGGTAGCACAGCAAAAACCCTAGCTTTAACAGCTCCATGGATCCAGCCACCGATCTCGATCGTCATATTGCTTTCTAAACCTCTCCTGCAGATGAAGAAGTGATGTTGGAACAAATCGATGAGATCTCCAAGGTGAGGTCATGAAGCTATATCCTCGTCGATAAGTCGCTTCTGTTTCTTAGCCTGTTCTTCCTTTCTCGCATAGTTAGACTTTCAGGTTTGGATTTTCATGAGAATTTACGGCAGTTTGCTGTTGGATTTTGTGGTAACTACCCAACCTTAATTTGAACGAGCTCCTGAAAAAATCGTTAATCGATCGACCTACCGATGCTGGACGGTAGCAGCATCCGAATTGATCTTTGGAGATTGGAATTCAGATAATCCTGCCTTAATTTCCATCCATACCGTTTAGGTAGATTCTGTTAAATAGAAATCCTCTTCAATTAGTTAGCCCTTGCTATTGTGCAGGTACGACAAATCTGTATTAAACTGGCATTCATAACCAGCTACCGATTCATGTATATTCCTGCTAATTGCAGGCTGTTTCTTGGCAGAAGGAGATGAAATCTTTGTTCTTTTCTTGTTTAATCTCCTCTAATCTGTGCTATTCCAATTGCAGCTCGGGCAATTGAGCTATAGAGCATGGCTTATTCTGAACTCGATGTAATATATGTGTGTGAGTTCAACTGATCTATCTACCTTACACTGAGAATTTGGGATATGTACTAGTAATTAGTTTCGTCAGTGGCTTTGGTTCATTGTGATCTTGTCAGAAAAACTAACAGTGATGGAGATATCACAGTAACACCATCCAAAAGGGATGTGATTAACCTTGCTAATTAAGCCTCAGCATAAAGGGGAAAAGAATTATGTGAAATAAGTTTATGGATTGTTAGCTCTGGCTTGCAAGACATGCATGCCTACCACAAACAAGCTGAATGATTACCTCTTGCTTGAAGGATGAAATTGCTGCCCATCTTTTCATGACCCCTCTGCATGATTGCACACACTTTTCTCCTCTTTTGGGCTTTGTACTATGGGATATTCACTCCATCCATGTTCCATCCACACATGCATGTAGTACAAGCCATTTTTTCTTTTGAGATTTTCTTTGCAAGCACATTCTGTCCTGATGTTTCACTTGCAAAGGAGGATGTACACCATCCCTCTCTCTCTCTCTGATTAGTTGGGACTTTTTGTTGGCATCTCTAACCACCTCCACCCTCATGGTGGCCATGGCTATCCAAGGAGCACATTTGTCAACTAGCTTGCATGGTCCTTTGGAAGATTCATGGGGCACACATGGTGAGTGACATGCAACGCATAGCTCCAAGCAGGCCTCCTTTATTGTGATTTGGTCAGCTAGCCGGTTTGTTACAAGATGCCCACAAAGCCTGCCTGCCTGTCCTTCCAACAATCAATGTGTGCATCTCTCATATGTTGTACAGCTCAAACAAAACTTTCATATGCTGTACCATCATGTACTGTCCTCTTCCTTGCAAGAAGTCACATCAACCATGGCAAGATTAAGTTAATTACCTCTGGTTTAATTGACTGATGGCCTATGCTAAGCCAATCCTCTTCTCACCATGTTGACATTGTTGGCTTAGAGTGCCATGCCCAGCCTGCAGTTGTGTGGCTCCAGAAAGTTTGCCGGCTTTGCTGCCCTTCTCTCCATGCCTTTGCACACAAGACAATGGTTTTGTGATCTCTTCTCCTCGGAGTTGTCGTTGTTCTGCTTGTTGTTGTACGAAAAGTCACAGTAGATTGTTACTGTGTGGCAAGTTGGACTTGTGAGCAACAGTGACTGAATATACAGTTCAGACATGCCTGTCTGAAGACTCTGACCTCAAGCAGAAGCAGGGCTTGTACTGGAAATTACTCAAGTTTTTTATCTGCAAATAATCTACTAAATCCTGGCATTTTCTCTGGTTTATGTGATGCATAACAATTTTGCTTGGTGGCTGTTAAGAGAAGTTCCTTAAGACTAATGTCTTATCACCTGTAGATTTTCCCTTTTTTTAGTAGCTAAAGTACACTTGTTTTCAACCATCACCTGCATAGAGGAAATAATTAAGTTACAGCATCTGCAACTAGTTTCTTGTTCTTCCCACATCTGTAATTCTGTATCAGGTATTCTTATTCAGATAGTGAAATGAACACAACACTCCTGCAATAGTGCATGTTCCTGCTAGCCCAATCTGGGCAGCTGTGCTAATGGAGGCCAAATCAGATGGTATGAAAATATCCTGAGCCCATTTTTCTCAACTGGGCAGTGAGCCCATGTGTGCCCAGCCAAGCTATCTGGGCTATATCTCTAGGAATGATTTCTGACTGCTTACTCTCACCAACTTTTCTTCAGACTCTTCAGCTCAAATACTCAGGCTAGTTCAGAAAGCAGGGAAATCTCAGCATCTCACCTTCCTACTATATACACAAGAAGATCCCTGCATTCTAAACAAAGGTGATTTATATGCACTAGTGAGTAGTGATTAATACCATGTTGAAATGAGAAACCAGACCTGACAAAAAAAAGAACTGATCAAATTCAGTTATCTCCAACTAGTTCTTGTCAGGTAGTAAAACAGACACGCTCCTCCGGGTTCTTCAGAATGGCAGCACATCAGCACAGGCAGTTTGCATAAGCACTTGGGATTAGTATATTGATGCAACGCTGTAAGTACATTTAGGACGGCAAAAACACGTGCAGAATCAACAGATGGAGCCTCCAATCTGTATTGGAAAGCAGTCGCCGCCGTGTCTCGAGCACAGTGATGCTCTCAAGTTCCAACATATTATACTCTGAATGCTTGATTTTCTTCCCAAATCTCAACAGAGAAAACAGACGCATATCCATCCAGATTACTGTCTTTCTCTTCCCAAACCACCTCCACCACTCTTGATTCTTCTTCAGTTTGTGATTTGGACGGACAATGCAGTTGAAAGATTCTAGCTACTGCCTTTTCAGAAACAATGGAAAGAAACTACAGAAATTATCTCAACGGTTCAACCTGCTCTGAATCTGATCTGCTGCCTAGCTAGTAGCTGGTGAGCTGCAGTGATGCACACTCCAAGACCTACTACTACAGTAGTCCTGCCTACATATGCAGATGCCAACGCTTTCGCTTTGCAGGACGACTCGGCATCCAATCCAATCCAATCACGTTTACCAAAAGAAGCTGCAGGGGCCTGTAGTAGCATCTGATCATCTGAATGACCTGCCTGAGCTGACCTGTCCCTCACACCAATTTTTTTCCTGCTAATTCATGCATGCAGCACGTAATGAACTGTAAAAGGAACTCATGTGTTTTTCCTTTCTATCTTGTCGTTTTGGATCCAATCTTTGTTCTTCCTGAGAGTGAATAGGTTTGCAGGAACAGTGATGCGCTGTAGTTTCATTTCATGTTTGTTCAGAGAAGGGAGGAGCAAGTGTTTTCAGCTTGTGATCTTGCAGCCTTTTTCCAAAGAGATGAGCTCCCCCTTTTACTTTACCGTTGGCTGCCTAGATAAACCCCACTGTCAAAGCCTGAGATTGCATCGGATTCGGCATTGTGCAGGTGAAAAAAGAGACAGATGATCTTTAGTCACCAATCTCGAGCATTGGAAACAATGGAAAGCGATCTGCAGTTCATGTCATTCCAGGTTATATAACATTTTGACACCGACTTTTATACGATCTCAAGTAACTAAGATGACATCCTGCTTGGAACGCGGGAATTTTACAAAAATATCACAGGAAGTAGTGCAATTCCTGCAGAAAATACGAAGGTCACTGTATTATGGCGCAACAGTTAGTAAGATTGCATCATTTGAAGCACAGATCCTCTCACTCACCAGGACAGCAACATGCATCAATGTCCAGGGCCTGAACTGCAAATGCAGCTAAGCACTCAAGAATGTGTGGTCCTGCAAACCAAACTCTCCAACAGCCTTATGAGCCGGCCCTGGAATTCTCTTCTTTCCTGCATCCTCCTACAGTTGGTGGAGAAAAATCCTAACATCAACCTGTAGATGCAGTCCAAGCCCCATGGCAAACAAAGCAATCATCTGCATCCATCCAGAGCAAGGACCCCAGCAAATTCAAAGGGCCAACAAACTACTTGGTCTATGTCCTCAAGTCTCTTGCTGATCTTTAGTTTAGAATCTACACAGATAGGCAAGAGAGGCAGATGATGTTAAGGTGGCAATGGTAATAAGCCACCTTTCACCTTCAGTTACAGTCAAAGATTCCAGCCTACAAACAATTCTGTTGTGACTTGTGAGTACTGAGTACTGAGTACCAGGTACAATCTCTACTGTTCTTTCATTTTTTCACAGTTGAAATTTGTTGCAAACAGTCTATGTAGTGACGATAAAATATATTTTAGTAATTTTTTTATAATGGAATATTGACAAAAGAAGCTAGCAAGCATGAGAGCAAAAGCATTTATGATTCCCTGAAGCTACCACATATTACAAATGCAGATGACACATGAACACAGAAAAGAGGGAAGAACAACACAGCACAAACAAAGGGCACATCTACAAAGTACAAACCATCTCTGGATTATGATTCAGATTCTGCTCTAACAGCGGCAACAGTAGTGACATGATCCTGCTAATTGTCAGGTGTTGTCACCAAGTTACAATCGTTGCACGCGATGCCAACGGGGATTCTGCTCGGCCGGCCGGCCGGCCTGCGGCGGCAACGGTAGCGTCAGGCGAAGCGCTTCCGGCCGTCGACGATGGCGAGGAGGCGGGCGACGCCCTTGGTCCACATCTCGTGCTCCCTCTGGCTGGTGCACTCGAACTCGATCACCCGGTGCTCCGCCGTGCGCAGGCCGAAGTATCGCCGGTGCTCGCCTCCCTCCAGTAGGTGCCGCCCCGGCCACGCCGCCACGTCCCTGCACACGTCCACCACCACGCCTGCGCCACGACGACGAACACGACGGACGGCGGCCATTGTTAGAGACAGAGAGACGAAATCACGGAATGGTCGCTTTCTTTAATCTTAATTTGCAGTTGCACAATGTACACTTACTCTTCTTCTTCTTGGTGATGGTCCCTGCAACATGCCGGCTCTTCATCTTGAGCATCACCTGCAACAATGGCGAACACGACTTGATCAGAAATTTTTCACACCCTGATTCACAAATCCAACAAGAGCATTGGCATGTGGGGCTACTGATTACGTACCACGCCCATCCGGTTGATGTACACCGAGACGACCTTCCAATGCAAAGCTCCTGCACATGATCGGCACGATGGCATCAGAGTTAGCATCGTTGAATGGAAGGATAAATGAGCATGGACATGGTAGCCGGTAGGTTGGTAGGTAGGTACCCTTGCGGGTGCGCTTGAGGAGCTCGGTGCCGCGGGCGAGGAGCTCTTGGCTGCAGATGGTGAGGAAGTTGTTGTCGTCGACGGCGAGGTCGTCGCTGAAGCTGCTGCTGGTGTTGTTGCCATGGTCCTTGTGGTGATGCTGCTGCTTCTTCTGGGCGTTGTGTTTGTGGTTGTTGTGATGGCCTCCTCCGCCGCCGCCGCCCACGGTGTTCTTCTCGACGGGGATCACCGCGGCGACGTTCCACACCTCCTTCAGAGCCCTCGCCTTCAGCGTCGCCGCGCCTCTCAACGCTGCAGAGATCAATAAACGCGACGCGATCATTCACGATCCCTCGCCGTCGCCGGAGACGCCATTGGCGATCCAGATTTGAAGGATGCCCGGCGAAAAAAAGAAGATTTTAAGGGTTGGTTGGAAATGGCGAACCGGTGGCGGCGGCGGCGGTGATGGTGACGATGTCACCGGGCGTCCTGAC
>KE372285.1:196982-208781 GCA_000418225.1 Zizania latifolia
TATCCACCTGAGATAACATTAAAGGATTAGGAATCAAGTTCATTTTAATTTATTATGAAAAATAAGTAATAAAGATCCCAGGCATTATACCTCATGCACAAGAGCTCTCTTTTCAGATCGAAGTATAGAATTCTGATTATGGAGTGCCTGCATGGACTCTTCCGAGTCTTTCAGCTTCCTTCTCAGGATCTCAAGCTCAGTATTGTTTTCAGATAACAAAGTTTCCAAGAGCACGTTCTTCTCCGATATATTCTCCATGGTAAGAGAAATGCCCTCGATCCGTGAAATGAACATGGACCGCTCAGACTGGAAGCCATTAATCTTGGATCTGAGGTGCTTGCATGATTCTTCCAATTGAACCTTATTCTCTCGCAATCCTTCAACCTCAGTGGTTACAGCTGATAAAAATCTCTCTAAGTGAGCATTTCTCTCCAACGTCCTTTCCAGCTGCATCAGATTGTCAACATACAGAGCTTTCACACCCTCATGATGCTTGATGATCTCTTTTAGCTCAACATTCCCATCCCTTACCTCTTGTGCAACTGCTTGGAGGGATTCCACATTAAAATTGACCACCTGAATTTGCTCCTTGATTGAAAAGTGTTTCCTCTCAGAGTCACCCTTGTCATCTTTGAGCTGTGAAAGCTCATATTGAAGCACCTTCTTTTCCTCAACATGCTGAGACACCTCTTCCTTAAGTCGCTTCTGGACATTCTTCAAGGAAAATACCTCATCCTGCAGATGGATCATCGCTGAGGTGGAGGAGTTGTTTTGCTCATCCAGCTTATGGTTTTCTTCTCGAATCCTCTCCAATTCATTCTGAAGTCTAACTTTGCTTTCTTCAATGTCATTACGCTTACTTGATTCACAATTCTTTTCAAGAGTCAAGATTCTTAGCTTCTCCTTGGCTTGTACCAGTTGCTTCTCCAGTGATAGCTGTGTCATTTCTGCTTGCATGCTCTTGAGTTGCCCTTCTTGTATAGATATGCTAAGCTTTTCCAACTCAACGTGCTTCTCATTCAGTTCCCCATGCTTCTCTTTCGAATCATGCTTCAGCTTATCTAGCTCCAAATGCAAATTCTGGTTAGTTCTTTCAAGCAAAAGGCAACGTTCCTCTGCACTGCTCAAATTCTGCAGTCCATTTTGCATCTCCTCTTTCAGCCTCTTGAACTCCTCCTGGGTATGCAGTATTTCAGACTTGAGGATCTGTAAACGGTCACTGGATTGTTGGCATTGTGAAAATGCAGCTTCCTTCTCAGCTTCTTGTTGTGCGAGGGCCTCCTTGAGGCAAAGAACTTCAGATTCAGCTCTCTCACTCTTTTCTAACACTGAAGAAATCTTCTTCTTGAGTTCTTGATTTTCCTGTGACAAACTTGATATTTCTTTATGCAGCTTCTCATGGTCCTGGTCATCTGCAATGATGGTACTTTAATTTAATTTGACTTCTATTAGGATTATTGTATATTTTCAGGTAGTGAATTTGCACAACGTACCTTTAGCTCGTTTTTTCGAATCACCGGCATTGATGAAAGAGAGGAAAAAGGGTGTCATGTCACGATTATCAGTGTCAGTTTCTGTAGATGAAGTTTCAGCTGGCAAGTCATCGTCCAAGTATAACTGAAACTCATCAGGAAATGCTTCTGCAATTTTCTGATGTGCATGTCGGAGTTCCCCGGCAGCATGGTCGTGTCTTTCAGCTAAAGCTCGGTAAGCACGGTATAACTCCTCCAGCAAAGACATCAACTCTGGACGCCTTCTATAGTACATCTCTGCTCTTCTTGCAAATGAGTCGGCATCCTCATCGATTATCTTGATCATCAGTTTGATTTTGCTATCCATATCTGAGTAGTTAAGCATTAACCAATGCCATTTCAGTTCAGAATTGAAGTAATTTTGCAAATGGAACACCATGCAACTTAAGTACATATATTCATGATTTCACCAGTCTAACTTGATATTATATTATTGTTAACAAAAAACTGTACCAAACAGATGATAATCTATAAAACATGGGACATCTCACACAATCTTGCATTCCAAACTGTGCAAGAGTTTGATCTCTCCCAAATATTTCTAATGTTCAACATCATCTATTCATCTGGCAAGTGACAAGCAGTAGTAATTGTGTGGTGGTGCCCAAGCTTTTCTCGCAAGCATTAGTTCCTATCTGATAGCATCTCTACTGCAATTTCTTTTTAACTGATTAATTACTAAAACATGTCCATGCTAAAACCTGCATGCCCAACAGGCAACTGAAGTTCCTAAACATAATATATTTCACATATCCACAAATTTGGTACTTTTCCGGGGCTTCCTAACAGGAAGTTCATGACGATATTAACAAAATTAAGGATTCCTAAAATTAACCATAATGACCTAAAAAGTTTACCTGTGAGATTTTCTTGGAGCCATTTTGAGTTCTTTGGGCATATATGACTATCCCACCACCATGAGTACTTGCGCATAGGATTTCTTGGCGACATCATCTCCATCAGCTCCAGTCAAGACAACAGAACAGCACCCCTTTGCTTCTTATTAACACTTTTGTGGCTTCAAAGCCAGTGTAGTGATCAAAGCAACAAAGTTATCAACCTACATGAAAAACTAATACCGGCAAACTACCTGCAGAGTATTAGAAACCTCCAGCATTAGCACCTTATGCAGAAAACTTTCTTTGTTGTCAGGCACTAGATGTTCACAATAGAATTGAAACCAAACAACAAGATGGATCAGAGGACCACGACAAAAATATGTTCCACCATTTCTCAGATCGCCCTTCAAGACCAAACAGGTTTTATAGATCAAAGTTGCAACGGAAAGAAACACTATTAGCAGTAAACAATTGCCCAATGTTAAGATTAGCTACATAATAATGCAATAAATTGTTTCCAAAAACTCTGTGCACCAACTTGAAAACGTTTGCTTGTTATCGTTCTGAAATTAGCAGCAAATATTCTCTGTTAATTAGGATTTTTGGAGTTATGGTTGAATAGGAAGCAGTGATGAATCAGATGCATAAAAAACAAGTGGAATACCCAATCTGCAGAAGATGCCTCCAAGATCAGAAAATGTGTCCAGACTATGAAATTCAAAATGCCCAATTTCAGCAGCCATTGGAGACTGAATTCCAAATCGAGCCTCTTTCATATACTGGCTAGTCAATCAAAGCAATGCCCAGAGAAAAATATGAACAAAGCAAAAGTGAATATGAAAATTATCAGAATACTCCCACACACAAAAAAGTAAGAAGGGGGGACAAAAAAGAAAAAAAATGCTTCCAGAAGAAGAAGAGAATCAAACTCAAGAAAGGTCATAATCCCAGTAGCTACGCAGAAGCAAAGAAAAATCCTTAAAAAATGGAGGCTACTTACATAGCTGGGTAGAGAGCATCAAGCAATGAAGAATGGTAGAAAAAAGAGGGCAGTGAAAAGAAAACCCAACAAACACAATAAAGACGTAGCCAACAAACATAGGCCTCAAATCACCAAAAGAAAATCGAATCAACAAGTCCACACCTGCTCCAAATTCGCAGCTTTTCATGAACTGCTACTCGTCGAAACAACGTAGCGACAGGCATCACAGAGAATAGAATACTAAAATGGGGGATTTTCAGGGCGAATGAACTCGGGATCCCCTACCAAGCAGCGGCGCCATTTGCACTGTTCCCTTTAGTATGTTTCATTTGCAGTTCTGCACCCATCTACGCAGCTAAAATGGGGAATATGGGGTCCCGGAAATTACCAAGAAAAGCGAGAAATCCCCGCGCTTCTTTCCTAAAGCGGCAGAAAGCAAAATCTTGGCATCACAATAAGAGCGCCAGGCCAGCATTCAGCAGGGACAGCAGTGACCCAAATCAAAGCCAGAGTTTTTGCAGTGAAGGGTCGGCCATTGCCATATAGATACCGAAAGTATTTGGAAAGAAATTAAGGCAAATGGCCACGAGGAGCGTAAGAAGCAAGACCAAGAAAAGGAATGGCGGAAAAAATCCATCTTTTCCAGCCCTAGATGGGCACGCTCACATCTCACAACACCATTTGCCTAAATCGTGCGACATTTGCCCAAATCAACGAAATGCTCATACCTTCAGGAGAAGAGGAGAGAGAGGTAAGGCATCAAGGTTGGATCTTTCCTCCCTGAAGTGCAGCTGCAAACCCAAGAAAGAGAGATCCAGCTACTCCCCATCCCAAACACCCCCTAGGCCATCATTCTCAACAACGCATTAACACCATCCAAGAGATTTTTTTGCAGCACACCAAGAGAGTGAGTGTGTGTGTGTCCCCTACTCCCCTTGTCCTGCAGCTCTCCTGTGGCAGACCAAATGCAATCTTTAAGGTCCAGAGGGGGAGTAGCAGTGTGGGGGAGAAGGAAGGGTGGGCAGGGATGGGAGTATTAATTGTTACTGTAGTTTATTTATATTTTATAGAAAAGTAGGACAAATATTAAAGCGAATCAACCACATTTGCTTGGAGCAATAATTTGTTTCTCAAGAACAGAACAGAGTGTGGAACCATGGATGTGTGGGGCTTGTGCTCTCAAATTTACTAGTAGGCACTATACTTTGTTACTTTTACTTCTTTACTGTTTTTCAAGGGGAAAAGGCAAGAGCAGGGCAGAAATTGCAAATGGTGCGTCAGAATGTCAGCCATTTTCAGGAGTAACATCAAGTATTTGTGGAGCTTGATGCAGAGAAATTACTGCTACGATTTGTTACCGTTGTGGTAAATCTGCATGTTGCAAGAATTTTGTGCACATTCTGAACGTTGGGAACTAAACGGCAAAGCGAACTATTAGGGAGATATAATTATGAAAAAGGAAAATGGCTCATCAACTCCATTTATTTGTCTGTACCATCCTTCCTAAGTACCCTCAGATAATTATTATGAGCTTAGGTCCCAAAAACCTCTTTACATGGACCAATAGTTGTGATGTAATTTAATGTTCAAAAGTTGCAAATCCCTTGCAAAAAGGAAAATGTCTGAAGCTTGTAGATGTGCTTTAGTGGAGAGCTCAATTTCTCTGAGAAGGCTTGCAAATTCTGTCTCTCAGAAATCAATCCTAAAGTCAATGTTAATTTAATTTGCTTTTGTTTTTTGCATTGTATCATCTTCTCTATCATAGTTACATTTACAGATTTACTGATTCTCTGAAGAAAAATGTTCCCCTGACCCGACTGATTTGCATGGGTTTTGATGACTAGGCATCATGTTTCCTGGCAAGGAGTTATCTACAGACTACAGCCTGTAGTTAGTGTCTGTGTGAGACAGATTGTGTACCTAACCACCAGTGCTAATCATTGTTTAGAGCAAGCATTAGTTTAAGTATAGGTATTAGTGGAGGCAGGAATGAGAGCTAGGAACTATAGAAAAGCTATGACCATTGAATAATCAGACTTACAAGCACACTAGCCATATCTGCAGATTTTAGTACATTGTTCTTGCTGTCATTTATCCTCTTTTCTTCTTGCCTGGCAACACAGTTGATGGTAGTTGTCTGCTTTTATACTCAGGAGTGTTTTTTTTATTTCTGCTCCCAGCAAAAGGACCCTTCTATTCTATACTCCCTCAGATTCATTCCTGCCACATTGCTAATATTATAAGTAGCCCAAGAATGCAGACAGTGATCAGTAAATATTCTCAGGTCATAAGCTAAACTAACCCATGTCACTGTATCTGGGTTTCTTTAGTACTCTAATGTTTCAAATTACCCTCTCTGAACAACTGCTCACTGCTGCCAAGCAGAAGTAGTATTTGGGTGTCCTGCATTGTCTGAAAATCGTTGTTGTCTGAAAAAAATATTCAGTTCGTTGTTACAGATCAGGGAGAACTGACTTGTAACAACTGAATAAGTGTAAATGTACTGGCCGAGCTTTAGGGATTTTTTACTGGCCATCACGTACGCGATACAGTACAGTACAAACTTGGACGTCTCGGGGCAACGAGAGTTTCAGACTTCTCTGATTATTGGCCGTAACTTTCGTTGAGTTTAAGTAACAACCATGTGCAGCGCTCCTTAATTAGCGAGGATAAAGATCAGATTATTCAGCCGTTGAGGTATAAAGGTCAATGCAATTGGATCTAAGTATTGAGACTAATGCCGAAATCTTGGATTGGAGTTGTGGGTGTGTTGAGAGTATTTAGTTGAGACATCTAGTTTTAATTTTGTCTAAAAATAAAAGTTTAAAGCACTTTATTTTGTTATACGAACTCTAGATCTGACATAAATTTTAGAGCTTGAGGTGTATCAAATAAACCATAAGTTCCTTCTCTAAGCCATGGTATAGGCGGATTTGGACACTATCGTTAGAGTTGTCGAAGGGCGGATACAGGCATGGGACGGCTGGGCTTGAGTTCTAAATCTAGCTCTTTTTATTGGATTTTTATCAAATTGCTATAAAATCTTTTAAAAAATTGAATGATTAGTGAAGAAGGTTAGGTTAGTCCTAGACATCCAATATTTTTGGCTCCACCGTGGAGTTGTCGACAAGTCTATATACATTCTGGATTAATTTTCAGTTTTAGAGTTGTCAATGTCAGGCTCAAGTGTGAGCTAGACAGCTTGCATTCTTTCAAGCTTAGATGTAGACTCGATCTCAGTTCAGTAACAACATATATCACCCTTATAACCTTCATGAATGATCAACCAAAAGCTATTTCTATATTTCTCTTTTTGTGTGTGTTTTAAGATTCTTGCCTTCCGGAACCCTAATTCCAAAATAAACATATAAAGCCTTTTTAGTTGCTTGTACGTTGTGAGCCTGGTCCGTATCATCCATTCTAGCTGTTCTCAGCCTGGCTCGAGGTTGCTATCGGTGCCAGTGCAAGAGGAGGCGACGCGGGATGCGGGAGGAGGAAGGAGACCTAGCTTTCTTTCAGAGGGAGTGAAATGAGGATGGAGTGTGTCAAAGTGAAGAAGAACACTGTCAAAAATATAGTTTTCAGTAAAAAAATGATGTAAATTTATTTAGTTGCGCGAGTACATGTCCCAACTACAGATGACGAGTTTGTACAACACATGGCATGATAGAGACAAGTACTGTTTCCCGGATTCTTTAATTTGGTGGGCGATTTAATTGCTGAAATAATAATACAAATTGAAGGTTGGTGAATCATTTAAGAGCAAGAACCTTGCTAAAGTTTTAAATCTAAGAAAAAAAAGGAGATATTCCCTGATGAGAATAATGAACCGTGTGGATGTAGAAGGTACACTTCAGTTCCAAGCAAATCCCAAAAGGTATAAAAAGGATATGTAAAACGGTGCAAATTGAAGGATTTAATTAGTACACGACAGCAGCACGCATGCTCAACATGATCAGGAGCCAAACAAGAATTATTTTAAATCCAGAGCAGACCTAATAATATAAATTTTCTCGATTTTACTTTTATTTTGTAGTTTTTAAAAGCTTTTCAATATAACTTGAGAGGCTAGGACTCATCCCAAGCTGACTCCTGTCTCCGTCAATATACACACACACATATACATACATATCTATACATATAGACACACACTTACTTACTTTTCTCCAAATTTCATTAAGATTTAAGGAAGAGCTAGCTTCAAATTACAAGTTGATGACTTTTACAGAAATGTACAGTTAGGGTTTATTTGAGACTGCTCCGCTCCACCAAAATCTGCTCTACTTCAAAAAATGCTCATGATCATGTTTCCTGATCTAGAATCTATAACAATTGTCCTTTAGTATTAACTGCAAATTAAATCATTTGCAAGGCTTCTCTGCATGCATTTCCCTAGTTTAATTAGGAAACAAAAAACTAAGGTGAAGATTATATTGCTTGAGCTGGGGACTGTCGGCTTCACCTTGCTAATAGGTAGCCAACTTAGAGTTTGTTCGGTGCACTATCAAAATCATCACAATCACCTCTCCAGGAAGCAACTTATTATACAGGCGCGCTGCTAAAGTAATCAATCGTTGGATTATGACTTAAAAGAGATAATGACATAGCTAATCAAATAAGTGTATTATAGTTTTACTCCAATAGAATATCAAAATATACCTATAAATATGAGTTATCCTTATACATGTAATCATGTACCTAATAGAGGTTTTTCATGTAAATCGGTGCATTTTGTTGATTTTATCCGTATGCTTTAATCTATAACAAATATAATGATGCGTGGATTATGCATAAACACCCCAAAACATCATTTAATTTCTTTAACATGGCGGTTAAGATAGGATGGATACATCTTAATTTAATGTAGAGGTTAGACTGATTTCCATTTCGAAGAAAATTTGGGCAATTAAGGTTTGTTTTTTCTAAGGAGTAATTAAAGATGAGTATTCTGAATGTGATGAACACAAGGGTCTCTTCAGATAAAGGAATTAATTTTGAGGGCAGAACACTTGTGAAATATTTTTGGTTCAAAAATGGGCACAGAGAAAAGCTGATTAAGAATTAATCCCACAAATTAAGTGGAAGCATAATTGAAGTGAGCAATCAGTTACTACAAAACTCACTCTCAACACAACATACAGTTGAAGGGTGTGGGCAAGTACAAGAGGGGTCAAGATGAGTCAGATTTGCCCCCACACACACTGATATTGACACAATTCAACAGTGCATTCTCTTGCATTGCATGCATGATCATTGTCATTGATGCATAGCTGTGGCTGCCCACTGGTTGCAACTAGTACTATCTCTCTGATCTCCCCAAGCTTAATTAATTGGGCAACTAAGTTTTTCAGCTTCAAAGCCTTTATCTGCATTCACAGACCAAATGATGCATATTGATGTGTACTAACTTGAGAAGGCTCTATCCATAAACTGTAAATTATAAACTGTAAGAGCAACTCCAACAAAGTGCATATATCTGCTCCATTAAATACCCTATGTAATTTCCTATTTTTACCAATCCCCTAAACTAAACTTCCCATCCCACAAATTTGAGGATTAACCTCAATCACATATCCGCTCCTCACATCTAACTTTCATGTGGCTCAACTCCCTGTTATATATCAGTAAAATATAGATAAAATATATAAAAAGTAAGATATATGGGGATGAGATTTAGGAGATTTACAAGAGGGTGAAGAGATATAGAAGAAGGATTTTTAGGAATAACCCAATATGGAAATATAGGATGAGTTTTAGCGAAGTTGCTAGTGTTTTTCTAAGGCCCTATATTAAGGGAGTGGTACCTCCTTACATAAAAGAGTGATGTAATTTCTATCCCAATATATTAATAAAATGCAGCAAACTTAAAACTGTGGAGAGCATTTGGAGAAAAAACATATATATGTATCAATCACTTTCATGTGTCCATCTGAATATTTACTAAGATAATTATAGCCCAATATTACAAATTCTTTAGTAGATGTATCTCAATTTTTTGGAGTAAAAAAATCCAAATGTATTGACAAATATAATTATATCCAAAGTTCAAAACAAAATTGACTGCAGGTATCTCAACACATATATTGCTGTTTTCTGGCTGGTGAGAGTGAAGTCATTCATCTATTGATTGATTTGATCAGAAGGCCATATATGAGGTTAATTAATTGACAGTTTGACACATGTACTTCTTCTCTGCATCTCTTTTCAGATGTACTCCCATGCATCAGAGTCAAACAAATCTAGAAAGCAGATAGTTTATCCATTAATTTTTGGGTGATTTGATGCAAAAGCATGCATGCATGTGGTTAGGTGAAACTAGCTCGGCTCGTTTTGTATGTCCCTCTTGGGATGTAGCAATGCAACATTTTATGAGCAAGTTAGGTCTCTGCTAGCTACCCTAGTTAGATGATTAATTGGAAATGGATACGGAGAGAGATCGCCTATTAATTATTATAATGGCAAAAAAATTCCAACATTTTCCTCAAGCTTGTTAGCTACCTTGTTCATGTGTTTAACCAAAACTAGGCTAGAAATAGTTATATATATACACAACTATACAAACAAGGCGGAGCTAGTAAAAAATATAAAGTAGTGATACACTACTTAACCATTCATATTGTGTCTAGCTCTTAGTGAACTGATTTTTGAGTTAGATGTATACATATTAGACTTACATATACAAATATATTTAATAAGAGATATTAAATAATGATTTTTTAGACATGGATACCAAGACACTTCTGAGTTATATTCTTAACCACTTTAAATTGGTGGCAAGCATGCTTGGTTGCTCTCTTTAATTATGAGTGCCTCCAAAAGGGATAAACATGTGTGGATAATTGGATGTGGATCTTCCTTTAATCCTTTCCACCCCGGCCGGCTACTTATCTCAATCGACACCTATCTTGCTTCATCAATGGAGCTTTAGCACAGTTGCATGCCTGTGATCTCCTTGATTATCTCTCATGCCAGCCACCCATGCATCCATCCATGGCCTTTTCGGATGTGTGCACATGAAAAGGTTTACACCACTGGCTGGCGATGCATGTCCACTGTTCATATGTACATACACGCGCGTGTACAATTACAAACTATATGCAAATTATCAACTTGTATCTTTTTTATCCGTGGATGATCCATCATATTCCTCCGTCATTATAAGTTCATGTTTGAGAAGCTTCTAATAGCTATAACTACTCTTGTAGTTCATATTTTTCTACAATATTATAAAACTCAGTGGCTATAAAATTTAAAATGAGCTTATAAAACACTAAATTTTCTAGATTTTCACTAGCTAGATAATTATCATGTGCTTCTCGGAATATTAAGCTTCTAAATAGAGTCTGAGTTATAATTAGTCCTGCTGGAGGCCTAAGGTTTGTTTTTATTATAGCGAATGGAATTTAAACCGTTTGCTGCAAAATTTTGTGATGTTTATATGGCATGCTTAGGCATCACTCTAATTTTAGTTTTTATCAATTGGTTAACATCTTGATTTTTTTCGAGACACGAATAAATTGGTAAGCTTGATGCTTAAGATGTAATAATGCAAGGTGCCAAGGAGAAAGAAGAAAGGAGGAGCTGGGAAGAAAGTGAAGCAGCTATGATGGGGGCAACCACTCCAGCTGACAAGGAGCTCACTGCAGCTGCTCCAGTCTTGTGCTGAGCCCATGGCCCACTTACATGGAGCTCTGTGGGACCCGGGACCCACCAGATGCCGTTTACTTCCATGACACATCTTGTAAACTTCTCTTTTGGTGTAAGTAGCTGTCAATGTGACAATCTGACCAAACTGAACATGAATTGGGTTTTGCAACTCTACAAGAAAGCCATATGCCTATAGGGATCAGAGATTTCATAGCCTTAATTATAAAATGCAGCGGAGTTTACACCTTAACTAAGCTACTTTTCTAGAGTTCTAATAGCTGCAGTTACTCCTAATCTCTAGCTCTTTCAAACAGTCTAGATTTTTTTTAGATCATAAAACTTAAGCTGTAAAATCTAAAATAAACTAATATTCAGGATCTAAAAATATCAGCTTATCCAAACACTCACCTCTTAATTATAAAATGCAGCAGAGTTTACATATTAATTAAGTTACTTTTCAGGAGTTCTATACTTCTGTTAAATGCAGTTATTCATATAATCTCTAGCTCTTTAAAACAGTATAGATTTTTTCTTTAGATTATAAAACTCAAACTCAGAGGCTACAAAATCTAAAAATAAACTAATATTTAAAAGCTAAATATATCAGTTTATCCATTGAGGAGCCATGGTGTATACCATGGGGATGATGAGTGATTGTCAACGGGGAAAGAAGATGATGAGAAGAAGAGAAATGAGGAGACTTGACCGTGATGGAGTTCGCGTGCGACTCAGGTACACGGATGGACGCTGGTCGGACAGAGGGGTCGCGAGGGCGTGCCAGTCCAATCCGGGTGCACGG
>KE372285.1:240532-266771 GCA_000418225.1 Zizania latifolia
TGTGGACGGCCACATCAGCGCAAAACCGCCAACGTGACTGTCACGTCAGCAAAACCGCCATACTAAACCGCCCCAGGGGTTATTTGTTCGGTATAGATTAGTTCGGGGATTAAGAGTCTGCTTTTTTAGTTGGGGGCAACATTCGTCTATAGGGTAATACTTCGAAGGGTAAAGTAGACTTTTTCCATATAAAAATTATACCAATAGATTCATACTTCAAACTACTTTCACACAACATTGGTTTTGCACCTATTAAGGGCTCCTTTGGATTGTGGGATTTTCTTAGGATTTTTGAAGAATTCATTTCCTTAGGATTTTTTTTCCTATGAGTTCATTTAGATGGAAAAAATGGTGTTCTAGCTCATTTGGATGGGAAAAATGGTGTTCTCAGAATCCGAAGGATTCAGTTCCTATAGCTCTTTTCCATAGGAATATAAACATTTGCTCTGAGCTCTTGGAAAGTTTTCCTAGCGCGAAAAATACTACATGCCCAAGGCATGAGCGCCAAAGCCTGTGGCAAAATAACCCTCTCCTACACGGAGAAACAATAAGAAAAAGGCTATTGCAAAACAACAAAGGGAAAGTGCAGCAACTATGAAGCCATTCGGCTACTCACAATAGGTACGTTTGTGCTACTATCTTGCCAGGCAGGGCGGGGAAGGCGGCGCCGAGTGGGGCGGCACGGCGTGGCGCGGGTCAGAGCAGCGCGGGACTGTGCGGTGCAGGCGGAGAAGCGCAGGGCTAGGTGACGCGGCGCGGGCGAAGCGGCGTAGGGCGGAAGGGGGATGGGGTGGGGCAGCAGGGCGTGGGTCGGAGAGGCGTAGGGCAGAGCGACGCGGGGCGACGCGAGGCAGGCAGAGCGACGCAGGTCGATGCGGCATGGGCGAAGCGGTGTCGAGCGAAAGGGGGATAGGGCGGGGCAGCAGGGCGTGGGTCGGAGCAACGCGACGCGGGCGGTGCAGCAGGGCAGCAGGGTTGCGCCCTATTCTGTGAGAGTGTTTGCTTCCTATTTATATATGGCTCCTGTTTTTGTAATGGAAGGGTCATCAGAATATGTGTACCGTCTATAGCACCGATGTAATCCTACATCAACCATAAATACATTTATTATGCAATCTTGTTTGTATGATTTACTAAAATAATGTCATTTATATTGCTACAACTTAAATAATCTAAATGCATGCATGCCTCAAAAAAGGGGTAAAATTGTGATCTTCTCAAGATTGGATGTGGATTTAAGGAAGGTGGACGTATGTAGATACATGTGAGCTGTGTGATTGCATCAAGCACTGCATTAAAATGCCGATTAATTGTTTCTCCACTATGCTGAAACCAATCTTGCAAAGCTTCATTACTTGCATTTTTTGATATAGCATATAAAAATATAGCAACCTGCTCTTCCACTGAGACAACCATTGAATCAGCAAGGAGATTTTTATCACGCAACTTATCAACCAAAGCTTGAAAAATTACAACTTCTATACGGAAGTGTCTTTTGCATAGTCTCTCATGCCCTCATAAAATTTCACTAACACAACATGCTCCTGACATTTTTGATGTGTGCATTGGTCTCTTATTGGAAGATGGTTGTGATGACTCTCCTAAAGTAGGAAGAACAAATAAGATAAACTCATCATCGTTATCTGATCTAAGACGATAGCTTGATCCATGTTACACAAGCCAAAACATGGTATGGAAAAAAACCAGTTTGTTCAGCACTTCAAATATAGATTTCTTGTATAAGGGAATCACTGACCTTTTGGTGTTTGAAGTGCTGAACAGATGGACCAAATGGCTAGGAATAAGCCAGCACAAGAGCAAGACGTGAGTGAGTGCAGTAAGCAATTCATAGAGGCAACAACTGTGAGAAGCATGCATATTTATGTGTAGAGGCAGAGCAAACAAATGCCTAACGGCATGGACACCATTCAACCGCTAGCTTTCAAATTACAAAATTTTGAAAATGATTATATTATAAAGGCTAGAATCCTTTGTTTTTCATGTGGTAAAGCCAAACACATTTTTAGCAAATTCCATAGGAATCCATTCCTATAGGATTCAAATATATACTACATCTCAATCCTGTATTTTTCCTGTTCCTACGTTTTTCCAATCCTGTGTTTCAAAGGAGTCCTAAGATTGTATTTTATAAGAAACCAATGGTCAAAGTTTAATCTTGAAGACTTTTTTAAAATCAAAATCAGTCCTTATAAACCTCAACGAAGGGAGTAATCAACAGAAAGTTCAAACTTGCACACCTCTAGCTTTCAAGATCTTGTTAAGATGAAGAGAAATTGCAGTTTTCTACAGTTTTGAAGAATCAACACAATGCACAAGCAAATTCTCGATTCATACGGTCAAGTTCATCGACAAACACGTACAAATGGATTTAAACAAACAGACAGAGTCGTTACACAAGTATAAATAACTGCTTGTTCTCAAGTAGATTAAAGTTTTTAAGCAAACAAAAGTCTTAGCAGCTTGATCCCAGGTACAAAGATGATAGGTGTCTTTGTTATGAAGCATGAAATGATACATACGAACAGGAATGGGGCAAACAATGACAGAACATCGACAAATCTGGGCATGATTATTAGCAGACCAACCAGCACAGGAGGCTCTTGAGGGTTGGTAATTTGGACAAGCACTGGATTATTCAGCATTCCACTCGCGAGAAGGCGCAGAAAATTATCAGCACCTAAACAGAACTGCCGAATCAAAACTCCCTTGGTTGATCATCAAACTCTAAAGCATGATAGAACCAACTTCGAAGCAGTTTGTGAGATGCTGGCAATCTGGACCTCTGGGTAACTACAAATAAACAATGAAATAACCTACACAAGCAATTATAGCTGTTAGATAAGAAGAGATTGGACATAGTTAGCATCATTTTCATCGAACAAAGGCAAACAGGAAAAAAAGGCTGATGGTTTACCTCAAGCACCAATTATGATGTGTTCAAGGAGGCACTGGTGAACTAGTATTTGGATCCTCGTTAGTTATGTCACCACAAAGAGAAGGGAAAGAAGGGATAGACTTCAGAATCAACTTCCTGCCGCTCTTGCAGATTGGAGACAATCCGGTACCAATGCGTGGGGGAGACACCCTCTTTTTATTAGGTGACACAACCTTGATAGAAGTTTGGGGAGATGACCCCCCTTTCAGGGTATTTGATGGACCATCCCCAAGAACCGTTTCTGCATAGCTTTCAAATGGAGAGAGCCCCATGTCAGACTTCAAAGGTGCTTCAAGTCGAGAAGAATATCCAGTGAGCTTTGTCGATGACCGTGGTCTCTTGAAGCTTGAAGGTGGAAAAGCAGCCAAGGGTCTAGCAAGAAGACAGAATGCTTGATATTTTAGTATTTCACAGAAGAGATTGAATTCACAGTAACATGCATGCATTCGTATAATATGAGACAAACCTGCAATCCGCAACTGACGGTGTTGTCAGCACATTCTCAGCAGGAGCAAGGTCAGTACCTTGATAGATAACGATATGTTTATCATTATCAATTGTTTCTTCTTTCACACCATTATTTTCTTCGCATCCACGCTTAGTTTCCTCTATGCTTAACAGTGCAACTCCTTCAATGAAAAAAGTATCATAAAGAGCGAATAGCTACTTATAAATGATATAGTGTAGGAACTCTTATACTAAACAAATTTCAAAACAGTTATACATGATGTAGACTTGCTCTACTAAGGTGGTCATTATTATTTTTACTCGCTGTTTTATTTCGTTTTATTTATAACAGTAATACTGATGTAACATCTGACTTGAATCAGAAATAACTTGATAAAAGCACAAGCTAACCCTGGAATGTTTTAGTAATGTGGTTTTTGTATACGATAAGATACAAATAAAGGTGCAATGAGCATGTGATTTTATTTAACAGTGTCAAAGGTAGTTAAGCTAATTTCCAGCAGAAACAAATTGTAATTTAGGCTGGCAATGATCCAAATTTCAAATTAAGTAAATTCATCAGATTCTAGAATGATAGAAGTTCTATCAAAATCTTACCTAGGAAATACATTTTCATACAGAATAATATTGAAAGCATTCTAAGATTCCTAGTACACTCTACATTAAATTTAGAAGTTGAAAGATCAAGCTTGAGTTCCCTAAAAAACATACTGAGTACAATTTTGAAGCGATTATTATTGACCTAAAGAACTCCCTAACCTTTTTTGTTATTGGTACATCGTGTGAAATAGCACAGATGCAACACTGCAACTATAATCTATTGAGCATGCATGCAATTTGCACAATTATAAAACAGGGGTCATCAAGACAAACTCACCTTCCCTCCTCCCAAAAGCATTCTTACAGCCCTCGCATCGGCAACTCACAGAGCATCCCACGCCACCCTTGACAAAAAAAGTGACATTGAGACAATTTTCGAGTGGCTAAGAAGAGAATATGAAATCATGACCTTGTGTAAGAGCTAGAACCTGATAACATTCACAATATTTTTTCAGACATGATGATTTCTTGCAATTGCAGCCCCTTTTATGACGAGCAGAAGCAGGAGTTTTGTTGGACTCATCCTACAACATGGAAAAATGATATGAGTAGGCCAGTAGCAAGTGGTAAAGGAGAAAGAAAGTAAAAAACAAAGTGGCTCTTACAGCTAATTCCTGACCAGGCTCAGTGCGAATTACTTTAGGAGCAAATGCAAGTGGATTACGAGATTCAATCTGCTCTCGAGTAGATAGAACTGTTTCCATGTTGCTAGGCTTATTCAGACAGCCTTGGCATGAACAAGGTTCTGAACAAAAGACACCGGCATGAAAACATTCACAGTACCTGCATGAGAATTGACAAGCAACGACATTATATTAGGGAGGATGCTTGATAGAACACGTCACAACAAGAATGAACTTTTCCAGAAATATCATGAAAAGAACAAGAGAAACTCTTCAAAGGAGTAATAGTAAAAAGGATTCAGAAACATCTTAGATAGTTTCTTAGTTCCTAATGCTAACTTAATAAGGTTGCTAGACAGCTAAATAATCAAGTGAAACCTAAATATGCTGCAAATGCATGCCATACTGCTCCATGTCAATAGTATAGCAGTCTGTTTGATTTGATCTTAACTCTTAAGAAATGGTTATCCAGAAGGTAAAATTTCACTGATCAATATCAAGCATATGTACTAGTAATGTCAGCAGAATGATCCCCTGCAAACTCAAGTAATTGCACCCTTTGGTTTTCAGCCATGTCTACGAAAATAAGCAAAACAACGCGCTCCCATGTATACATCAGTTTTCTGCTTAGGCTTGCTCGAATTTGTTGTCCCCATCATAATCATCATCAATTTTTGAAGTGC
Source organism: Zizania latifolia (assembly GCA_000418225.1). NCBI lineage: Eukaryota > Viridiplantae > Streptophyta > Magnoliopsida > Poales > Poaceae > Zizania > Zizania latifolia. Next base: position 245,863 of record KE372285.1, read on the forward strand.
AGGTGTGAATGGCTAATACTGATAGAAGAAGGGAAGCTGATTTCTTGTATTGCAATAGTGAGAATGGATTACATATATAGCCCAACCAGGATAAGGATAAGGCAGTAATAAACAGCAATAAACCTCCCCACAAAATATGCTAACAAATACAATGGTGGTGTTCAACCACATAAGAGAGGAAAACTGAGGAGCCTACAGAGTTGTCATTTTCGTTCTTCCACAATGCTACAGTAGTGAATAGTGATAGTGTGTGGTCCCATTCCCAACTGCATAGTATTTAAAACCAGACCATGATTGAACCAGTTCAGGCAGTTCATCAGTCCAACCACTGAGCCACCAGCCAGTTCAAAGATATCATGTATTAATAGTTTTCTGAGAGATGAAAAGATTGTGTAGCTCAGTTGGCTGGGCCATTCTTGTGCCTGCGAGATGGAGGGTTGAGGAACAGAGGTGAAGTCCAAAGATTGGCAAGACATTAAACTGTTTTTCTTGGTTTTCCCCTTCTGATGGTCCATTCTTCCATGCTACCAGACAGACCGGTCTAATTTGGTTTACAAACTATACACAACTAGAGCCTCTACTGGTTTGGGCCTTGTAACAAAACCTATTCCCATCCCTTTATATATATGAATTGGAAAATCTCATAGCTATGTTTCTGAAATGAAAATTGTAGTGCGGCTAGTGCCTTTTCAAAAGCTCTTGAATTTTTAATTTTTTTTATACAACCACTATTTGCAAGCATCTTTTTTGGAGGCATAACAGCAGAATTTGTAGAATTGACATAGCTAACTAGATTCCATGGAGCAGCACACAACCACAAAAACTAGCTCTGGAGCAAAAGGTTGAAATCAACAAGCTCAGAAATGTGTGGTAGTTGAGGAAACAATGCTGTATTGCTGTAGATGATTGCAAAAAGAAGCTTGAACAGTGTGCATCAACTTATCATAAATCATAAATGGTTATAGCAATGGTTTTCTATTAACATTCTTCCCAAAACTTGGAGCACCTGATACATCATGAATCATGATAAGTTAATAAGTTGATCTCCCCATACCAACTTCATAAACAGGAAAAACCATGGATAGTCATCCTAAACCTCGAGCACTAATGAACAGCATGATACCTTAGAACAACCAATTTCTGAACAATTTTCACTGTGCAGTAATCTTGTTGCTTAACATTAGGGGAAACAATTGAAAAAAAAAAGGTGTGGAAGACCTTACAGTTTCAAGCATTTTGACTTCTTACAGCTACAGCGCTTGCATGAAGTGCCATCAGCATTATCGAACTTGTGCCTGCATAGTACTATTGCATTTCATGATTTGTCCAGTGAAATGGTGCTGATGACCTAAAATAATGGCATAGACATAGTACCTTTTATTCTTGGGACTAGCCTGACCAGATCCATCAACATATGCAACCATGGTTGTCTGAGAGGAATCATCATTTACAGTATGTGGATCAGCAATTGATGGAGAAGAACCAACAGCAGACTGGACATTGCTGGCTTGATTCAAAGAAGATTGAGTGTCATTATGAGGAACTGTTTTACCCTTTGGTACTGTGGCAAGGGCATTCAAATGCAAGCCAATACCAGGCAACGCACATGGAGGGGTTCTCAGAGTCTTTAAGTTGTTATCACTGGAACTAGTTTTGCGTTTGGGGGTGGCTGAATTTGCAGAATGACGAACTGAGGTGTTCTTTACACCTTTATTAGCAGCCCCAGCTTTTTCATTGAAAAGGCAACGCCTACGCATGCCACGTAAATTCTGTGATGAGACCTGCCAATACAAGAGAACAGATTAGATTATTAGTTTATTGCCACAGCCCACAGGAGTAAAATCAGTAAGCTAAGCATTCATACTTCAATTCAGATGAGCAATGTATACCAACAAAATGCAATATATTGCAAGAACAGATTCATTTTCATATAAAAAGGATCATTGTAGAGAGATCAATCCTAATCACAAGATTGTCAAAATGCACATCTCATATTATCAAAGTGAGTGCATCATAATGAAAAAAGCATGAATAAAAAACCTATTTGTTTGCTAAATCGCTTTTTATATTTAATTTCAAGCTCTTAGCATCTCATATATGCATGCCCTGTTACATTTAGTTAGACAAATAAACAATTTGCAACTATTTATTAATGAAACTATTAAACCAATAAATGAATATTTCCAATATTGTGTAGGAGCAAGAAGAATGCATACATTTTGGTCCATTGGCATACAATCACTGGGCTCGTTGAGCTTGTTACAGTTTTGATCATTAGGCACCATCTGACTTTGACAAGCACCAGGGAGCATTTGGGGGGTATAATCTGTTGCAGACCCTTCAACTGCCCCAGCCCAGTAAAGATGAGGATCATGTGCAGAATTTTGGATGTAAGAACCACTTGGCCCATCAGTCAACAAGGATTTACAGGAGAAAAGATCAGTTTCTAATGTCTCATTCACTAACTGTGTTTCTTCCTCAAATGGTGGAGCTAATCTCAGCATATCATTACTTGGTTGGTGTGCAATCATGTATTCCCCAACACATGTCCCAAGTTCATCCTTGTGTTGTTCAGACAGTTGGTTTTCACAAACATTATTTCCTGATTGTGATGAGTCCATTTTTTCTGGGCCACTCTGATCAAGGAGGACGAATTCTAAGTCAGTAAGATCTTCCTCTGAAGTAAGATCCTTTTTGCCATCAGTATTTTGATTCTTATCACTTTCTGCACTGGCACCACAAAGTTGGATCGGTTGAGATGATTTACTTGAATTTGATTCATTTAGGTAACAAGTAATACTGCAGTTTTCTGAAACAATGTTTTTGCATCTGATCATTCTAATGGAGCTTGTAGCCCCTATTCGAGTTCTGACACTGTTAGGAGAGTGCAATTCTCGAGAAAGTTGAACAGAATCCTCCCTGGTTAATATGGAAAGACATACGGTAAGACTAAAGCCTAAATGGATGAAATTACATGCAACTAGAAAAGAACATGAATTTACCTGATTGGAAGTTTAGATTCCTTTGCAGGATTGACATGTGGTGAGGCAAAGATTGAGGAAACTGGAGCCAAGTCTGATGACTTGAATAGCTGAACATTATGTGCTGAATCTAATGGCTTTGGTGGTGGTATAGGAGACAGACTATTGATGAAATTGAAGACAGGAGAGTCCTGCAGATATGAAAAACGAATTAGAAAGTAGACTGAATATTTTTCTCATTTAACAATTAAAATGAATATCTTCATTTCATCACAGCCTCACAAGTATAAAGGTAAGTTTATCTGCAAGTAATTATGCATTCTGTCCAATGCTAACCCAAGCATAACAAGGTTAAAATCAACAAATGTGAGACTAGTAGGAAAATGCCTGATTGTCAATAAATTATGGACAAACCAAATTGATCAAAACCATAACTTCCGGCTTCCGCAAGCAAATACATGGTTTTTCATATCTTGTTGTTTCTAAACCCAGCCCCAAGTAGTCCTTAAAAATACTTTACACTTTGTTGTTATAGAATCCATCAAGTACTCTGAACAGCCTTCTAGCTGATCAGTCTAGCAGGTCAAAGTTCAGAAGCAGTCCAGAAGAACAGGAAGTGCAAGACGTGACACAGTCAGATCCTAACTAGCACAAGGGCTTCTTCCATGATAAAGTAGCATGCCTAATGAGACACATGAGTTAAAACCTAAAGACAGAAGTTCCCAACTCCTAAGTCCAAACGATTGCAAATTAAGAAGATATTATTCTATCGCATTTCCCATTGATATGCAGACCAACAACAGCTGAACCAAATCGATCAGATCGTTGGGCATTGCATTCAGCCACAGATCTAAGCAATGATTCCCTAGCGCAAGCCTCCATTTCTCAACATCTCGCTATCTCACCGCAAGAACTGAACCAAATCGGAGGGCATTGCTGTGAGCCACGGATCTAAACACTAGTTCCCCAGCTAAAACGCTCCATCTCTTATCAAAGCTTGTGAGACGTGCAACACGGTTGCCCCCAATCCCCACCGACGAATGCCCAAAATATCTAGGGAGATGAACTGATTAGAGGCGGGATCAAACCCCAGCCTCTCCTCCGAGGAAACCCCTCGCATCCCTCAAATCCAGCACCGCCGAAAGCTGGAAAAAGGGATGAAGAAAAAACCCTAATCCCCCACCAAAAAAAAATCAGGAAAAAAAAGTGAGCCCCAAATCGGCATCCTCGCAGCCGCCGACCCCTAACATCGACTGGTAGAAAGGTGACGGGAGGAGCGAGCCGAGCCGAGCCGGCGGACCTCGAAGCCGGCGGCGGCGCCGGCGCGGGGCCTATCAGGCGTGTCCATCTCCTCTTCCGGCGACGGCGGCGGCCCCGCGGGGGATCTCCCGCATCCGCCCCCTCTTCCTCCTCCTCCTGCTGCGGCTGCTGCTGCCTGCTGCCTGCTGCTGACGAGTGAGGAGGAGGACCACCCCTACCACTCCACTGATTTACTGGGCCTTCCGCTTTGGTCGTCTCATCCGCGTGCGAGCTCGGGGGGCGGCGGCGGCCATGGGCGGGAAGCCCATTTTTCGCTTAGTTTCACTGACAGGTGGGTCCCTGGGAGCCACCTGTCAGTGGAGAGGCTGTTCTGGGCGGCGGGCCTTGCATGTGTGTTTGCTGTTGTGGCTGAAATGAATTTATTTCCTTTTTCGATTTACTTCACTGGATTACTTATGAGAATGAGTTTGGTAAGGCCCGTTTCACGTGTACCGGTCCATTTATTTAGAATGGATGGAGATTAAGACATATCAAAACCATTGTGGAAGAAAACATATACTTTTTATGTAACATAATGTAAGAGGTCAAGATGATTCAAATTTTATTCTAAAATACTAAAACACTTTTCCTATCAACTATCACTCACTCGACTCTATTCATATCCTACTCTTAACATGATTAGTAAGAGTTGCCTAAGCCATTTATTCACTCTACTATTGGTATAAAAATGCTAAAAGTAAAGTTTTTTTAATTAGATGGAGAGTATTTATTAGATATTTTGTAACCAATTTCCTAGTATTACCAATTATCCTCCTATAGCAATGATTGTCGATCCGACGTCTCTAACCTCAATAGTTTGCAACCTTAATATGATGTCTCTAATCTTGACCTAGTAGCTACTACCTTCATTCCTCATGATGCTTTCTCCTTACCTCTATCTATCTCCTTAACCATGATCATATTCTCTCTAAAACAACTAAACATCACTGAAAGCTACATCACCCCCTTGTGTGAACCCATTTCTTTAGCATTGGGCAAGATTTATACATATCATTTACATAATCATTAGGCGGCATAGCTCACATAGTTCTAGTCCCAAAGAAAGGCTTAGCTATGAGAGTCCTCCCTCGGATGACAATACCATCTATGTCTACCCTCACCTAAGAACAAGGTTAGCTAGAGAAAATAGGCTCATTGAAAAAGAAAAATACACACGACATATTGCATTAAAAATAGATAAGTGACATAAATATAGTTGTTGGGGAAAATTACTTTACCCTAACAGGGCTTCAATAACATTGGTTACGAAGCCCCCCTTCGAATGAGCAGGTTGATGTTTCGTTTGGGCTCATGACGAAGCCCCCTTCGGATTGCGGGATACGAAGCCTCCGAGACCACCTGACAAGTGGCCTCGAAACCATAGTATTCTTGTCCCCTCCGATGAGACATGCGTTTGGGTTCGTTCACACGGAGGGTTACTAAACTGCCCATACGTAAATTCATTGTTCCTGCTGTAATAGTCGGTTAAGAGTAGAGGGTAAACATCACAGGAAATCATATTAACTGTGACATAGTATGACCCTCTTGCATGGTGATCTCCATCTCCATGGTTCCTGTCCTTTGGGTCATCACGCTTCAGGCCTCAATGAACATGTATCAGCTTATTACAGCTAATAGCACTATACTAGTTACATGAGCAGAAGCATCAGATATCGACGTGCAGGTCGTACAACATTTGAACAGCCTTAGACTGCAATTAACCATGACACGCAGGCCATGTTATTACAAGCGAGTATCATATACTTTGTAAGGCCATACCAGTCACAACATTCTCTGCAAAAACGAGTTAGGCTGAATCTAGACGTGACTGAACTGGACAAGAAACTTCCGGTCGAAGGGCCCGGAACTTCCGACTCAGGGCCGGAACTTCCGAAATCAACCTTCTGACTTGAATTTATTTTTTTGGCCCAGAAGTTTCGAGTCATACCCGGAACTTCCGAAAATAACCTTCTGTACGGAATTTATTTCTATCCGAAACTTCCGGTCCAACTGGAACTTCCAGAATCGGAACTTTCGGACCCGAAACTTTCGAGTCATACCCGGAACTTCCGGTCCAACCAGAACTTCCAGAAATTTGATGACAAAAACAATAGATCCAATCTATTTCCATCACATATCACTATATGTGATCGATCCAGATCGAACACTACGCACGTAGGCTCTGATACCACTGTTGGAATATGGGGAGGCTACGTTAGAGCTTAATTTCAAAAATTTACCCCGTTAGCCCAGGAACCATACGTGTAATGGGATCATGGATCGTTACCTCAAGCCTCGAGACACGCTCGGGCTGTGGAAGTAGAGTCGATGAAGCGTGTCCTCAATCTGCTCCTCTCCTCTCTGTCCGTTCATCGGCGGTGAAGTCGGTGTAATCCGGCGTTCTCTAAGGAAGAAGAACAGTACCGATGCAGCAATGGTGCCTCTACGATATCCACATGTACATGGATGGGATCACCTCGCGCCGGCGTGCTAGCACCACTCGCGAGATCCGAGAGATCAATCATAACACTTGTGATCGTAGAGAGAGGAGAGGTGTGGTGGCTAGGGTTAGGGTGAAGTAGCAATGACCAGCAGTCTTTTCGTGCTTGCCCCACCTCTCCTTATATAGTGCTCCATCATGGGCCTTTAATCTGTATTAAAGCCCAACAGATCTAATCTGTTCAACTGACCCAGAACTTCTAGCTACAGCCGAAACTTCCGAACCCCGGAACTTCCGAAAATGACCTTCTGTATCGAATTAATTCTCGACCCGGAACTTCCGGTCCAACCAGAACTTCTAGTTCGTCCAGAACCCGAAACTTCTGGCTACAGCTGGAACTTCTGGTTCATCCAGAAAATCAAATACCGGGGCTGGCCCGGAACTTCTGGTCCTACTAGAACTTCTGGATGCTCCAGAACCTGGAACTTCTGGGTCCCCCAGAATTTTCTTGGGCACAATTCCATCAGGCTCCGACCCTCAGAAAAGGGTAGTCTTGCCTATTTCGGGTGGCGGAGCCTTAGGTAACTTGTCCAAGCGGTAGCGGCGAGACTATGTTCGCGAGGTGGGGCACGTTGGGACCTCGGCATCCGTCTCCACGATGCCGGAGTGGGTTCATGTGCCCATCTCCTTTTTAGCCGAAGATGCCATTGTGATCAAGTTCCCGTATGCGGACCCCTCATCATCTTCGCAGACATCGCGCGTACCGAAGTGCGCCAGGTGCTCATTGACGGAGGGAGTTCAGCGGATATTATCTTCGCACATGCCTTCGACCAACTATGTATTCCTCGCAGACATCTTCTCCTAGCTACGAGGCCCCTGCAAGGCTTCATAGGTCCCCCCTCGAGGCAGTAGGTCAGATCGGCCTCCAAGTTACTTTCGACGAAGGTAACCTCTCACGTTCGGAGGAAGTCATCTTCGACGTCGTCAACGCCCCGAACGCCTATAACGCCATCTTTGGAAGGGGGACGCTGAATCAATTTGGGGCCATAGCGCATCACAACTACCTCTACATGAAGTTGCCCATATAAGGAAGAGTGTTCACGGTGCTAGGCGACCAAAGTGTGACACGAAGTGTGTCTGGCCATACTGCCCCATCAAACCTCGCTAAGTGAATAATTTTTAGCCCCAAGACGAAGCCCATGTCCTCGCTAAAGGCGGCGCATTCAAACCTCATCCTGACGGAGAAATAATAACCAAGGTTCTCGTCGAAGGGGGCCTTGAGTACCCTGTCCAGCTCGGAGGAGGATTGTCCCCGAAAGACATGGCTTCACTGGAAGAGGCGATTCGGAGCAACCTCGACATCTTCGCATGGTCAGACGAAACTATCCCCTAGGGCGAGGTCGGTGCGCCAGGGGCTGCGGAAGCTGTCAGCCGAGCGCGCGAACCTAACGAAGATCGAGGTGGACAAGCTACTCCGAGCAGGGGTTATACGGGAAGTCAGCCATATAAAGTGGCTGTCGAACCCTGTTTTTGTAAAGAAAAAGAACACGGAGAAGTGTCGCATGTGTATTGACTTCACTTCGTTGAATAAAGCATGCCCCATGACCCCTACTCTATGCCTTGTATTGATCAACTCGTCGACGCCACTACAGGCTCTAAGCTACTGAGTTTTCTCGATGCCTACTCCGGCTACCATCAAGTTTGGCTAAAGCGCGAAGACGAAGACAAAACTAGCTTCGTTACTCCCTCGGGAGTCTACTGCTATGTATAAATACCCTTCGGTTTAAGAAATGCCGATGCTACTTTTTCTAGGCTAATATCCAAGGCCCTCGGGCATCAGATAGGCCGAAATGTTGAGGCCTACATGGATGATATTATAATAAAAAGTTCTAAAAGCACGAGCATAGCGTAGACCTAGCGGAGACCTTCGAGAGCCTCCGTTCGGTAGAGGTCCGCCTGAACCCCGAAAAATATATCTTCGGGGTTCGCGCCGGTAAATTGCTAGGGTACTTGGTTTTGAGTCGAGGTATCGAATCTAGTCCCACCCAAATCAGCGCACTACAGCGCATCGCTTCGCCCGAAAATTTAAAACAGGTCCAAAAGCTCGCAGGTCGTCTCGCAGCCCTTAGCCGCTTCCTCGCGCGCTCCGCTGAATGAAGCTTGCTGATTTTCAAGGCGCTAAAGGGAACAGATGACTTCGTATGGACAACGGAGTGCCAACAGAGTTTCGATGACATCAAGGAGTACCTCGCTAATTTGACAACCCTCACGACTCTGCTTCTAGAAGAGACATTGCTGCTGTACCTCACAGCCATGGCCTCCACCGTCAGCGCTGTCCTTGTTCGTGAGGCGGTCTTCGAAGGGAAGTTGGCTCAGAGACCAATTTATTTTGTCTCCGAAGCACTCTCCGGAGCCAAAACGAGGGATACCGAGCTCGAAAAAATTGTATATTCCCTTGTCATGGCTTTGAGGAAGTTAATGTACTATTTCCTCGCACATAATATTATTGTGCCGACGTCCTACTCGCTCGGAGGTATGCTCCGAAACAAGGATTCTACAGGCTAGATTAGCAAGTGGGCGGTCGAGCTAGCACCCTTTGGAATAAATTTTACTGCCCGGACTGCAATTAAGTCACAAGAATTTGCGGACTTCGTCGCGAAATGGACCCCCTCGGCAATTTGGTCCCCCAAAGCTCCTAGCGAATGTATTTGGACTATCTATTCTGATTGAGCCTATCAGGCCTCCGATGCCGGTGCAGGAGTTGTAATTATCTCACCCTCCGGTCAGAGGGCTTTGTATTCTGCTAGGCTAAATTTCAAGGCTACAAATAACGTGGCTGAGTACGAAGGCATCCTATTAGGCCTCCGAAAAGCATGAGCATTAGGCGGCGCTAGAGTGCTTGTAAAAACTAATTCCCAGATTGTAGCTGGCCATATAGATAAAAGCTTTCAAAATCGGCATCCAGACCTCGCTCAGTACCTGTCTGAAATACGCAAGGCGGAGCTCGCGTTTGAAGGGATTTCTATCAGAAGTATCTCGAGGGGCGAGAATCAACAAGCAGACGCCCTCGCTAAAGCAGCTGCCGGAGGCCAAGAGCTCCTAGCCAGAGCATTCTATGAAGAACTTCAAGCCCCGTCTGCGCCGAAGCTAGCTTCGGCTGAAGTGCTCTGCGTACAGGAAGACTGGCGATGCCCTGTCATGGCCATGCTGCAAAACGAATGGGCTATTCCCGACGGGCCTGACTTCGTGAGGCTAAAGCACAGGGTCTGCAACTACCATATCATAGGGGGCTTATTATACAAGTTCGGCGTTTGCGCGCCGCTGCTACGTTGCATTCCAACGCCCGAGGGGCAGGAGTTGCTTCGAGACATCCACGACGGCCTCTACGGGAGCCTTCTAGCCCCACGAGCGTTAGATGGCAAAACACTCCGTCAAGGTCTGTATTGGCCCACAATCATGGTCAACGCCGAAGCCTTGGTCCACACATGTCAAGGCTGCTAATGGATGGGAAGACGAAGTATCGGCCACCCACTCCGCTGCAGGTCATCGCACCGGTATGGCCATTAGCCCGGTGTGGTATGGATCTGATCGAACCATTTCTGCATGCCAAAGAGAACTTGAAGTTCGCAGTAGTGGTGGTCGAGTATTTCTCGAAGTGGGTTGAAGCTGAACCCCTGACCGCGATCACTTCGAAGAACATCTAGAAGTTTTTCTGGCAGAATATAGTTTGCAGGTTCGGAGTACCGAAGCAGCTCACGATCGACAACGGCACTCAATTTGATGCGGAGCCATTTAAAGAATTCTGTGAGGGCCTCGGCACCGAGTTGTGCTTCGTAGCTGTCAGACACCAGCAGTCAAACGGAGCCGTCGAACGAGCCAATTGTAATATTTTGGCAGGCCTCAATCGTTGGATCATGGGACTCGCCAAGGGGCTGTGAGTCGATGAATTACCGAAGATTTTGTGGTCCATCCAAACCACTCAGCCGAGGTCCACGGGCTTCACTCCGTTCAGGTTGCTGTTTGGCGACGAGGCTATGACCCCAACGGAGCTAAAGGGAGGCTCCCTGCGATCGTTACTACCCGAAGCCAACAACGAGCGGGAGGTTTCGCTTGATCTATCTAAAGAAACAAGACTTGGAGCCGTCGCAAATCTAATGAAGTACTAAGCCCAGACGAAGACATGGTTCGACCCAAAGGTGAAGCCAAATGCCTCGCTGCTAGGACACCTTGTACTCCGAACTGTCCTAGCACCCGGGAAGTTGGGCAACAAATAGGAAGGCCCTTACATTGTACTCCGCTCTAATCGGCTGGGCTCGTTCAGAGTGAGCACTCGAGAAGGAGAGGAATTTAAGCACAGTTGGCATGCGGAGCATCTCTAACGATACTATGCTTAATTATTCCTCAAGTACCTGTACGAAACTCCTTCGAATAAATCTTGCATGATGCCAGTTCGCCAGAAGTACTCTGCAACAACCTCTAGAGCGAGGTCCACATTATACCTAGCTTCGGCCATACTACTCCACGATGGACGCATCGTGTCAGTATTAAGGTTGCGAAGGCTAAGTTCTAAGCATATGCAATTCCGATACCCGATGCCATCGGCTCAGTGCGAGACAAATCAAATCTAACAAGCCAGAGTGCGCATCGCGCACTGCCGTGAAGCCCGAAGCTCCATGTTCGAGGGTCGCTCTTTGAAGTATAGCTAACGGCACTGACTTTGGGCTCCATACTGGACCCTAAAAATCTCGGTGTGATCCGCTCCACCATTACCGCTGCAAAGTGTCTCCGGGCCCGGAGCGGTAAAAACAAATAAAAGGATTCCGAGTTAAACACAGGTCCGAAGCGACCTAAAATTCAAAGCCTATTGGCGAGTACACCCCTACACATACATTACATGCACTAACATAACTAATATTGCGCGCACCAGCTTCACAACGAGCCTCACATACGCTACGCGTAAGGGGGGCCCTGCACCTATGCATCCGATCGGAATGTGCTTCGGCATGAGCCTTTACGGCAAAATCGGACGAAGTACAAAATACAAATACGAAGTCTAGACAGCAGCGAGTTCGTGCAAAGTACAAAAACGAAATATAACTGCGAAGTCTAGACAAGAATGAATTTCATTAAAGATAAAGTCATAAATACAAATGCGAAGTGCATCGAGACACTTCGAATACAAATATTACGAAAAAGCGCTATCAAAACCTAACAACCAGCGGGCACACGTCGCTGAGAAGGTGGACACCCGTTTCTTGTTGCTCTTTCTGCAACGAGAACCCCCTCGGCTCGACGAACCCTCACCGAGGCGGGACCGTCCTTGCTTCGCAGCTCGAGAGGCCCTTCGCTCTTCCTGCAGGTTGGCCCAAGACCGAGTCGCAGGTGGCTCTAAATCGAAGGCCGAAAAATCTAGGGCTTCATCGTCGCCCGCTTCTAGCACGTTCGAAGGCTGGACCCCTCCGGCTTCGGGAATGGCTTCATCAAAATCGCCTAAGTCAGGGGAAGAAGAGGAGCTGCGAAGGGGCTCAACTTTTACGGAGGCTAATAACTCCTGGATTACTTCGGGTATAACTTCGTCCGTGGGGCCACGCGGTATTTTGAACCGAGGGCGGCCTTCGGATCTAGCTACTTCGAATACTACCCACTGTTGACGAAACGTCTTCGAGGCCTCGAGTACCTCGACATCAATTTTGACACTCGTATCTTGAGCCTAAACAAGTCAAAATGCCCCCGTATTTCATTAAATATACCTGATGCGAAGTTACATTACAATACTCCTAACTATTACAGGAGAGCCTAAAATCTACACCTTCGAAGGAGGAGAGTTCGCTACAACAGGCGGAGAGTGCTGCCCTGCGCACCGACAACGAACGGCATGCTGAAGCTCGAGGGCTGCCTCCCGCGCTTGAGCCTTCCAAGACTCTTGAAGCGGGCGCCAGGCTACGGCGACCTCCGGAGCAGGCAAAATCAAGCGGGGACCACCAAAGTCTACCTTCCCGGCGGAGGTCGCTGCTGCAAGATGATTGCACCCGGCTTCGTGAAGCAGCCGAAGGACCTCTTGGCCGGCCACCCTCCCCACCGTCTGAGCGAAGTCCATCAAGGTGTTCTCCGTTATGCAGGCAGCGACCTAAAGGAAGCCGAGGCGGTGCAGAACGGGGTCCCTGGGGTCAAAGCTGGGGGTCCGGCATTCAGTCCCCAAGCGTCCCAAAACGCCACTAAGTGTGGCAATGGTCTTGTCAGCCTCTTGGGTGGCCTCGGCCCTTTTGACTTCCAAGGCCAGATTGGTGGAGCGAAGCCGCTCGACTTCGACTCTTTCGGCTTCCAAGGCCATATTGGCGGCGCGAAGCCGCTCGACTTCGGTCTCGAGGGACCTATTGGCCTGACAGAGCCCTTCGACCTCCGAAGCTGCTGCTGCCCTGGCCTCGCGCTCCCTTTGGACTTCAGCTCGAAGCCCCTCGGTGGATGCCTCGGCCTGCTGATGGCGCTGGGTAGCCTCCGAAGCTTGCCGCCGGAGGTTTCGGATGTCCCTCGCTACGAGGTCCTCCTGACGGTCGACGGTGAGGGCAGCCCCGTAAAGCAAAGCGAAGGCCTGCGGCACAAGGAGGTTAAGACAAAGGAAAAACACAAGTGTCTAGCGAACCAGTCTTCGGGCCTGTTACCTGGAGCAGAGCTTCTTCGGTGGCTGCGGTAAGGTCGGAGTGACGGTAGCGACCCATCTCCGCTACCAAGTCGCTGTCCGTGAGGCCTTCGCTACCCTGAAGGAATTGGGACACCATGTCCTCGACTGATGCCCTCGACGAGACGAAGGGACGCAGCAAGGGGACCCTGCTCATCGCCTCCCCCGGGGCCAGGCTTCTGTCAGCGACCCCAGCCCCAGCGGTCGAAGGAGCCAGAGCGACGGCTCCGTCGTCTGCCCCCTCATCGCCATCGTCATCTTCGTCGGCGGAGGAGCCCTCATGGGACTCCCCGCTGTCCCCTCCGCTGCTGCTGCTGTTTGATGACTCCGCCTCATCGACGATCTCGGCGGTGCTATCTTGATGACCGCCGAGGTCTCCTTCGACGCCGTCTTGACTATCGCCGAGGTCTCCTTCGACGCCAGCCACAACATCTGTAAGAAAAATACTAAGTCAAGGACTGACTAGCGGCGAAGGCTGCCGAGGGGTTCGTACTACTAAGGTACATTGGACTTCTACGACCGGAGAGATGTCCGGGCAGTCTAGGGGGACGAAGAGGTCACCCCATTCTATCTCCAAGGGAGCCGGCGTAGCCTCCGCCTCCTGGTTCGCCCCCGAGCTCGAGGGGACCTCTTTTGCCTCCACCTCGATGGCTGGGCTTCGGGGCGGCGGTGACCTAGCCCCCGAAGCCACGATTGCCAGCACCATGGACGGGGGCTCGGACGGCTTTCCGGAGCCTGTCGGACCTCATGGGCGCTACGGCGACGAACCCTGAGGCTCGTCATCCTCGTCCACCCTCTTTCTCTTCCCCTTCGAAGAGGTGGGGTCTGGGAGCTCTGGGAGCGCCGGCACCTCGTCAGCACCTAGCCGGGCCCATATCCGGTTGTACCTCTCCCAAGTCACGACTAGAGCGAGGCGCTGGCTTCGCTCATTCATGGTCGGAGCACCAACGACATGCTCCGCCGCCTTGACCGCCTCCTCCGGCGTCAATATGTCCCGCTTGGCTGCAGAGCAACGAAGCCAAATGATTAAGAACATTGAGCGAAGTGCCTAAAATTCGAAGGGTTATGATTCGAAGCCTCACCGATGAACTCTGAAGGGATCTCCTTCAGCTCGCCCGACGCGGAGTCCGTAAAAAGGCCCTTCAGCCATTTGTGCCCAAGGGGGCTGATCTGGAGGGTGATGAACTCCTCCACGAGGTCCCTCATGCTTATTTTTCGGGCAACCTTTTGCAGGAGCTGGACTCGAGACCTGATGATGGCAGAGTCCGTCGCCACTTAAGCCTGGCGACGGTACGAGATGAGGGCGTTGGTACTGCGGAGGGGAGAGTTCGCTCCAACGGTGATGTAGAACCAATTTTGATCCTACTAACGGTCGTTCGAAGCCCTCGTCTAAAAAGAGTCGTTAAACTCTTGGCGGAGCTGGAAGTTAACACTGCCGAAGGCTAAGGCCCTGATGACTCCGTCTTCGCAGGTCCGCTTCTTGGGTTGGCAGTTTGCATCATGGAGGGCCGCGAAGATGTCCGCTCGGCCCTCGTACCCTTTCACCCTCATAGCTCACTTAAAAATGGCGAGGCGGGCTACGGCGTTCAGGGACAGCTGGGGAGCTCCAGGTTGTACATCTGGAGCACCTCGTCCAGCAGCTCCTCTGCAGGGATCTCGAGCCCCGTCTCGAAGAAGGCTTCGAAGACCACCGCCTCGTCGTCTCGCGGGGCGGAGATGATGTCGTGCTTTGAGACACGGAGGTCGACTGACTGGATGACCTTCCTGGCGCAGGCGTCATTGGCAGAGTCCCGCGTGGACCTCGTCTTCTTTAGCTCCAGGGTCTGTTCGAACTTCTCCGAGGAAGGCCAAAGGTCATACGGCCCGTAGTGCTTTGTCGCGGCCTTCGCAGTCGCCGCTGCTTGGGCCTGCACGGAGGAGGAGCCACCATCGAGGGAGAGGCTTTTTGCCATGGAGGCCTTCTTTGGCATCTTCGCAAGTCTAGGTTGGACCCTAGCGAGGGAGCGGACGGAGGTTAATGAAGCTAAGGGCTTCGCAAGCGAAGGGCTAGGAGCTCAGAATGAAGTAAGATCGAGAGCAAAGGCTAAGGATGCTGGTGCGCGTGATGAGCCCGGAGGAGCAAGGGGCTTATATAAGCAGTAAAAAGTGCGCGGCGCTCCGCCTGAAGCCGTTTTTTACCACCACGTACGCATCTTCTAGAGTCTATGATTGGTGGGGCCAAGGTAAAATAGGGCTGCATGCCTCTGCTTGGCGACGGTTCATTTTTGGACCGTTGGCCACGTCAGGCGTCGTTTGGAGTTCCGAGGATGTCCTATAAGCTCCTGCCAGTCATTTAATGATCGAAGTGAGGTTGGTCCTAGTCCGGGCTCCGAAGGAGGCTGCAAGGAGGTGTTATTTGTCGAAGGCGCGCTTTACCCCTTCAGCAAAAGGGCTACGTGCGAGGGGCTACTGTTGAGGGAAATTACTTTACCCTAACAAGGCTCCAATAATATTGGTTGCGAAGCCCCCCTTTGGAGGAGCAGGTTGATGCTTCGTTTGGGCTTATGACGAACTCCCCTTCGGATTGCGGGGTATGAAACCTCCGAGACCACCTGACAAGTGGGCTCAAAATCGTGGTATTCTTGTCCCTTCCGATGAGACATGCGTTCGGGTTTGTTCACACGAAGGGTTACTAAACTGCCCCTATATAAATTCAATGTTCCTGCTGTAATAGTCGGTTAGGAGTAGGGGGTAACTTCGTATTACCCCATGGTAATTGTGCCTATAAATACCCTTCCCTTTGCAGGGTAGAGGGATCGAACTCACGGAGTAGGAATCAATATAACTCTTGCTCGAAGATTATTATCCGTTCAGAGACCTAGAGCACTATTTAAACCTTAGTATACACTTTGAACCATTTAAGCTTCTTAAACATTTAAACTTGTTGCGTAGTTCCGAATTACGTCAACAATAGTTGATAGGTCAAGCCGTTAAACAAGCGAGACCGATGCTAAGTGAGGCTAATCGTATACTTCGACCCTGACATCGCCTGAGGGAGAGCCACCAAGGAGTAAGTTGTCTCACCATCCAGTTGCCGCCTGTCATCGCGCCACTCTGTAATGCTCAACACTGTTTAGAGTTTGGTAGATAATCTTATAATTTTATAGAACAACTTTGCTTCCAATTATAAATCTAATTATATAACTCTTATACTATACAATTTAATTCTGTAAAAAAATTATTAGTTAAAATTTAAATAATTGAAATCAAAATGGATAAGTTTTCGTATAATATACTAGATTAAACCCGTATAAAAGCCGCGAGGCAAAACCATCCGAGCTGGGGAACGAGGCGGCAACCTGCCAACCTCCTCCATTTTTCCCACCCCATCTCTCGCGAAATCCAATCTCTCCGGCGACCGATCGCCGCGGCGGCGGCGATGAGAGGCCCTATCAAGATCGACTGGGAGGAGGTGCTGCCGGACGCCGGCTCCTCCCGCGGCGGCGATTGCGACGACGAGGAGGCCTGCTTCGTGTCGTTTCGGTCGCCGCCGCCGCCCCCGTCGATGACGCGGGAGGAAGCGGAGGTCGTCAGGATGGAGGACGGAGAGCTGCGGCGGGAGATCGCGAAAGCCTGCCGCCTGCGCCGCCCTTTCGAGGGGATACTCAGCGACGGCGGGGAGGGTAACCGCCGCCGCCGCGCGCTGCTCGAGGCCGAGGCGCGCCGCCGGGGGATCGACACGGTCGCGAAGGTCCGCTCGTATAGTCGGATTGGGCTGTACTCTACTCACTTACTGTCGCTTTGTTTCCCATGGATTGGAATTTTTGTTCATGCTCGTGAGGAATCAGTTAGAGGCAATGGTGTATAGGATTTTTGTGCATTTCTGGCTTATGCTTGTTTGTTGGTTAGTCCTCTAAACAGTGTCCTTTTTTTTGTAGGATGGAGATGGTTGTCGCTCTGCCGCACATGATGATGTATTCAAATTTGGTATGACCTTTGATCTTCTCCCCCCTCAGTGTCGTTGCTGTTTCTAGGCTTATACATCCACCAATGGCAAGAGAATGATCTGTGAACTTTTTGTTCATCTTCGTTATTAGTGAATTACTTCTGGGAAAATGCATTCAATCAGTCTGAAGAAGGAGAGGAGGGGTCTAATTAGAATGACATATTGGCATGACAGTTGAATCTGTTCCAGTTTGTCCTTTACTGTTAAACCATATACATCTTCCAGAATATAGTTTTGGGATAACTTAGGAGTGTATGCTAAACATTATCCTGGTTGGTTGCTTGCCATACAGCGAAAACTGTATGCTGTTTTTTTTAAAAATTGAATGGTGCATGCAAGTACAAGTAGATATAGTTTAAGGACCCCTACAATTTTTTTTTTTGCATATCGATTTAGGTTAGTAGACATGACAATAGGATATCATTTTCTGTTGTCTTTTTATCTTCTATTGGTGCATCTTGATCTACTGCTAACAATATTTTATATGTTCCTTTGTGTTTGCAGATATTGAAGATCGGTTGGGGGGATATGCATCTCGTAAGTTTTATGGGGAATCATCGGCCGTTTGTTCTACAAAGAAAAACTATGGTCAGGTATACAGTAACACCATTTCATCTTTTTGCCTTTTTGTTTCTTTTTCCTTTTTATACAGTAGTCAGGATGATATATATATATTTTTTCAATGCAGCTACATATTAAAACACACAGAAGTCTAAGGCAAGTTGGACAACGGAAACCCATATCTGTGGATAAGATGTACTCGAGCAAACCATGTTCTTCAACTTTATCTGGGCACAAGCTGAGAATTCATGCCATTGATCCAGACGAGAAAGCTGATGATGAAAAATGTCGACTGAGTGCAATGAACAATTCCAGAAACTCTACTAAGAGGTATGCATCAATGTCTGCTAAGCTGTTTATGACCCTTGTTCTATGCATTCCTTGTTCAACCTGAGCTAGCATTTAGCCATTTACTTGTAGTCTTGTACTGAATTTCAATAATTTCGTCTCAACATCACATGTAATTACCAAGCTTTTCAATATGTCTGCTTTAATTTTCCCTGATGTTCCACGATCATAAGGCACTAACCGCACTATTATTTAGAGAAATTCCCAATCTTCTGTTTAATAGTAGACATCAATGATTTTTGTGACTGCAAATATTTAAAAACCCCTGCTATTAAGGAAATATATTTGCAACATTCGGTATTTGCCATGATGGGCTCATTCTTTTTGGAATATTAGTATATTACGATCCTTGTTAGTGTTGTTGGAGTTTTGAAGATAGGGATATTAAGAGCCTTTATTACTTTCAACGAGAGCTGTAACACTAGTTGTATCTCTTTAATTGACATAGAGTTCAACAGTTCATACATGCCCTGTACTGTGTTTAGCAAGGTCATGCTGGCTTTATATCTTTTAATTTTGAGAAAAGGAAAAATCCTATCTCTTATGCTTTAGCGCTAGTGTATGCATGTTTTACTTCTTTAGTTTTGCATTTTGGTTAAAGGAGCGTTTTTAGGACCACTATTTACTACTTTGTTACACTTGTTTGGGCATTGATTAATGGAAATGTGCCATTCACCCGATACATTGATAGTAATCTGTTAGCAACCTCGATTGGGATCAACACAGAACACAGAATCACAAATCACAGAACAAACGAAACTAGAAATCTCGCGCAGTGATCACCCAGCCGAGCCGCCGCCGTTCCTTCTTGTTTTCACCGATGCCTTCTTACAGGAGCTATTGTTCTCACTTAAGTACTCACGCCAACACAGGCTGAGCAGCCATCACACACACAGCCACCAACAGCCCATTACAAGGCCCACATACTCCACGTTGGGTCCTTAACATCCCCCCTTCCTCGAAATCTGGCTTGTCCCCAAGCCAGGTCTTTCCATGAATCGTCTTCAAGTCGCCATTGATGAACATGTGCAAACTTTCTGGATGATGTGAAAAGAATTCAACTACTTTCCAGTTCTCCTGCATATTGGTCTTTGGACTTGGCTTGAAAGCATGGACCATGTCAGGGAATTTCATGCCATCTCGGATAAAAAACACAGGCATTTTGTTCCCAACAAGGTCAAAATTGCCCTTTCTAGTGTAGAACTTCACAGCAAAACCACAAGGATCCATGAAGGTCACATGGTTTCCACGCTCATGCACAACAGTAGAGAACCGAACAATAACTGGAGTCTGAACACCAGGAGCGTCTGAACACCAGGAGCACGGAAAAAACAAGCACATGTGAGGTGAGAAATATCATGAGTGACCTCAAAAAATGATTCCTTGGCAGTGGTTCCCCTAGCATGAACGACACGATCAGGGATACACTCTCTGTCAAATGGTGCAAACCTTTCAATCAGGTGATAATCCTCAAGAAGGATAAGCCCAGCGGCGATCGATGGATTGCTTGGAACTCCATAAACAACCTCTGCAGCATGCAATTGTTTCGGATTAAATCCAAGCACTTCAGCTACTAAGGTGTTAGCTCTAGCTTCATCCAGTTTTGTCACCCAAAGGAGACGTTCAGGAACATAAGTTCCAGCCTTCTTAGAAACCTTTTCTGCAATGAAGACAGTTTTAGGTAAACGGTCCATGACATCCTCATACTTGGAGTCTTGTAATCTCTGTTCTTTCTGCCTCAATTTCTTCATCCCTTTCCCTTCTGTCAGCTCAGCTTGCCCTTTTTGAGCAGCTTCCTCTTCCTCCACAAGCAATTTCTGGCATTTTAATGCTTCAGCAGCCTTATCAGCACCCCATGCTTTGACCAGTTTTTGTTCAAGCATATAACTAGTGCATGGAACAATATCTTCCAACTCAGTTGCAACTCTATCAGCAATTGGTTTCAAGTGTGCCCAAATTCCAGCCTTCTGAAAATTCACCAGGAGATCACCAGTGTCTTTTGGATCAGCATTGGCACCAACAACCATGATCTCCACCTTCTTGCAGTGAACCTGTCTGATCTGGCTGACTTGAACATAGCATATCCTATTAGCTTGGTTGGGCTGCCTCTTTGTTAAGCTGATGCAGAACACACGAAGCACGTTGACCCACACCAGCTCATCGTTCGTGGGGAGGGGCTGGTCTGGATCGATGTGCCTGCCGACGGGGAACCTCAAGCCGGTGCAGTAGGGGGTGAGGAAGACCTCGGTACTCTCGGTGGGGCCCCGCTCGTGCCAGTACAGCCCTGCTGCCCGGAGCTCTGGTTGCCGAATGGGGCGCACGTTGACGGGCACGGACACTTGGTGGAACAGGCTGCTGCAGCGGCGGAAACTTCCGGAGGGCCTGAGGCACGACGCAGCCGCTAGGCATGGAAACCAGGGGGGCGGATGCCGGGGCCGACCGAGGCGTAGCTGCCGGGTTTGCCTGAGCCGCCAAGCATGTTGGAGGCGTAGTCCCCCCGGTAGGTGGGGCTGCCCAGCCGTGCGACGGCGTGCACGTGCGCCCGGAACAGTGCGGAGGGCGCGGGCGTCACGGGTCGCCAAGTGCTGTGCGGAGGTTGCAGGCGCCACGGGTGCAAGA
>KE372285.1:279404-297040 GCA_000418225.1 Zizania latifolia
CGTAGTTTGTGAAAAGATAAAAATTATGTGTCCATGTAGGTGTTGATGATAGAATCAAGTTCAAAACAATAACAAATTACACTTGAGTGAGTCAACTAGTGCTGACCGTTTGATCCTCATCGATTACACCTTCAGCAAGGCATATGTGGTCAACTATTGTGTCCAGCGCGCTGGCTACGTCATGGGGGGAGAACAACATCCTTGGGGGGGCAGTCGTCCTCCGCAGCAACACCTGCCGACGTGCACCAAGCAGAAACATAGGTATCGGTCCACCTGCAGGCACCAGCAAAAAAAATGCATTGCATATAGAGATGGTCAACAGTAATAAGTTGTCGTCCTGTGTTGTACCTCCTTCGTCATGCTGTTGCTCGAAATTGCGTGCTGCCTCTTCTGTCGCCGTAGCAGCCACAGGGGGGTGCTGGGCGCCAGCATCCACTAGGGTCAGTCTAAAAATAACATTTTCGGTATGTTTGGTTTGTTTCGGGGTTGGGCAAGGCTCTCCGGCGTCAGATCTGTCCGTTGCCCCATCGGTACCGGCCGGTGCGGTGACAGACCCACCCACGGATGAACGGTCGACATCGGGGGATCCCCAGACCAGGGATCGATGGCAGGCTAATAGCAGATAAAATACGTTTAGAACGAAATAATCATCCACGAGCGTGTATTCTAACAGACTTAGCATCAAAAAATTATGACACTACCGTGTAAAACATTTACTACCAACAGACAATGAGATGATCCAAACGATGTAAATGTTTTACTCTCTTTGTAAATCCGAGCTGTCTTTGATTAAGCCCAGTACTGGTCTCACCTATTTTGTCTATGTGACTAGGTAAAATCTTTACACACTATGTATAGGGTAATACCTTGGTCCTGCGCTTGGTCTGTCATTGCATCGTCGGCGTCGGGTTCGCCGACCGGTATGGGGTTGTCCTGTGTCCCTCCTTGGACATCAGCTTAAATCAGATAAAATGGTGGACAATCAGCGCATTGATCAAAGAAGAAAACATGTGTGGGAAAAAACTCTGGTGGTTGTCCAACCCGGGAGGGGGCGCGTGAATACAAAACGCGGTGATCTTCTAGCGTGGGCTGGCCGGCGAGGGGGCGTCGTGCGTGGCTGGGGAGAAGCAGAACAAGGTCATGCCTGGACGCCTTGGATATTGCTACCAAGGATCCCCCGATCTCGCTGCACAGAGACGCCTACATCATTTGGAAGCTGCGTATCTCGCGAGATATAGCCTTGGCCGTTTGTGCAGCGCCACGATTGAAACGATCGAAGGCATCCATCAGCGCCATGCGCACTTCAGGCGTGGCGTTGTCCAGGCTGGACCCGATGATCTCCCTGAAATTCAGGAAGCTTACGTGGACGACGCGAAGGAGATCCATGGGGTCCGGTTCGCCATCCCTCTCACCACGGGGCTCGGACTCGCGACTGTAGTCCTCAGTGTAATAGCACGTGCTCTAGATGGGGCGAAACTATGAAGGAATAAGACAACGAGACATGCGTAGTTTTTAATACCATAAAAAATTTTACAACACAGTTCGCAGCAAAAATAATGCAAAAATAGTTATACCTCCAGCACCCCATGCCCCACGTTTCCGTCCTCATCACGTTCCCGGTCCTGCTGCGATATCTTGTCGATGAGGTCGGCGGTGAAGTGTTGGGCCCGGGGTGTGAGTAGAGGGTCAATCCCTATGCTGGTGTCGGGATAAAGATTGTCAAGGTAGTACACCTGTACGAGAATTTTGTTACACCCATACGCACATGCAAAAAAAGAGTAATCCAATGCAAAATATAGGTGAAGGCGTAGAACAGTTACCAGCAGGAACGTTGAATAGCCGGAGATGGACGGCGATGATAGTGCCATTGTTCGGGGGTCGTTCCAGCTTCTAACTGCCTCGCGCAACGCCTCCACCACCATCCTTGACCAGTCGATGCGTGCTATGCGGCTAAGATCGCTACCCAAGTATGTGTCCTTGCCGATGATATAGTGGCTGGTGGTTAGCAGCAGCAACTTGTTGACCAAAATGATAACATAATATCGGCAAGCCCTTGGGTCGTCCTGATTGTTCCTGATTTCAGCCATGAGCCGCTCGAAGGTGATCTTGTCGTCCTGCCTCATATTAAGATCCTCCTTTAGCTTCTTCAGGGCGAGCCTCTGTCCGATTGCGTCCTAGAAACCAACATCCTCGCCCCCAAGCGGAGTGCCCATCACCAGGTGTACGGCACGCTAACTTTGATCACCATCATGTCTGAGTTAATGCGTGACATTATCCATGCCACGAGCTCTCTGTTCTCGACAGCGTCAACTGTGATATCTAGCAAACCCCTAAAGCCCAGGCGCTTGAGGGTTTCCTCGTGAAGTGTCGACAGGGCGCCCCGTGCCTCCATGACGGCCTTGGGGTTTGACCTTATGCACAGCTTCTTGGCCTTTGCGGCCCCGTCCTGAAATGCAAGACATATGGCAAGATTATGACCTAAAAAAATCTTCACGCATACGAGAGTCATACTGTGCGTGTATAATACCATGCGTAAAAACCCCATCGAAAGACGTAACAAGATTCGACATTCGTTCTAATATGATATATAACATATTGAATGTAGAGGTTTTACACCCTATATCATTTGTTCGACAAAGGACTGCTTCAAATTATATCATACTATGAAAAGGGAAAATAAGATGCAATGATTGGGTTGTCCCTTAACCTTACTGACCTGACGCACCCAAATGTCAATTGTAACCACATACAAACGTGTTCGAAATGACTGTGCGCACTACGAATGAATATTAAAACGTCACAAACCTAGTTATCTACATCAGCCTGGTAGGGTGCTTGGGGGGCCATCCGCTTCCTCGCGCTTGTTTTGACGTACGCGTTCCGAGGTCAACGGGATGACGACGCGGCAGATGGGTCGGTATTAGGCGGCACTTGCGTGCCAGGCAAATAAATCTCGCACTCTGACTACGACCCCGTCAGAGTGATATGCCTCACCTTTGCGGGTATCCTGCCCGTTGCGCTGATATGATGTAATTTTAGACACACATATGTAAATGTTTTACACCCAAGATAAAACTGATGGTCCAAGAACAAAGGCAACATGAAAATGGTGCATAGTGTGTTACGGGTAAAAAATTTACAATGCAATAAGGGTTGGTGCACCCCATTGCTGCCATTTGTAAGTTGATATACCATTTTGTTACAATGGGCGTAATTTTATTACAAACAATTAGCTTATCGACATGGGTGTCAGTCCATACGTCTTTGTCATTGAGATGGGGACAAAATCAAAAAGGAAACGACATATGGGGACCACCAAAACTACGCGAGGAAAAGACAACGTTACAAACCTCCTTGTCTGCATCCACGGGAGCAGACGATTGTGATGCCGGGAGCTTCCTCGCGGTTTTCTTGATAGCTCCTCCGCGCTGGCGGCTGGGCGAGGAAGCAGTAGCGAGGTCTGGATTGAGGGGCGGCTGCGAGGCCGCCACGCGGATCTCGCATTCGGACTGCGACCCAGTGAAGGTGATAGACCTCACCTTCTCCGGAACCTTGCCCGTTGTCTTCATCTGTGAGCAAAATCGTAATCGGGCGCGTAGCAGGTCATGATCAATAGAACAAATACGGTACAAAAACCCTAGTTGGTGCATTTTGACGACAAATGTGATTATAAAAAGATAGCACTCACCTTGATGGTGTTCTGGGGCGGTGGAGGTTGCACGAGAATGCGAAAAGGACGATCTTTGTCTCACCGGCGGGAACGAAGATCGCTGGGAGGGTCGGGAACAGGGATTGGGCGGCGACGGAGGCGACTAGGTCGACGAACAGCACGATGGTTGGTGAAAGGGAATAGGAACCATCACGGTGAAAAAATTTAAAAACATTTAAACTATTATATAGCCCGCGGTAACGGGCGGTTTACACGCTGAAAAAAATCTATGGGAGCTCTCGAAAAAATAAAAAAATCCGTAAAAATTAACTACAGCACAGCACAGTCCCTCAGTGTGTAAAACTTTTACACTGCACGAAAAGAAGAAAACCGTTAGATTTCCAGCTTTGAATGGCTGTATTTTAAAAAATTTCCATCTTTACTCGCATTTAAAAAATGTTGCAAACTTTTACAACTTACAAAATAAACCAAAATCAGTTGTGTAGTAAAGATTTACTCCGTAACGAATGTGATATGTTTGTTTTGTGCGCCGTCCCCCGTAAATATCGAGCCGCAAACTATTTACGCTCCTCTTGGATGTTGCTGGTCTTACATATGGGTAGTAAAAGTTTTACTCCATAACCACATGACAGCAAATACCAAAATCTAGATGTCTATTAAAATTTGTACTACATAACACGAATGTGAGACTTCCGTCTTGACAGTGTAAAAACTTTACAATGCATACATTAGAGCGGCGTTGAACAGTTCTATCGGTTATAACAGATCGGTAGTTAAAGTTTTACTTCGTAACATCTTGTGGTAAGCTGTTCTATCCACCCACTCCGATAGTATCATTCCGTATAGTTTTTAAAATACTAATAGAAATAGTGCACTTTTACGATAGGGTAGTAAAAATTTACACCATAACTACAATTGATGGGTAGTAAAAAAATACTCCATAACTTCGAATTGGTGGGCTTTTATAGACGGGTAGTAATCTTTTTACTCCATACCAACCAGTGATAACTGTTCTGTGCAACCACCTCCGATAATATCGTCCATAAAATTTTTACAATCCTAGTAGAAATGGTGTACTCTGGCGATTGGGTAGTAAAAAATTTACAATCCTGTAATAAAATTGCATACTTTGTCGATTGGGTAGTAAATAATTTACAATCCTGGTTGAAAATGGTGCATTCTGGCGATTGTGTGTTAAAAAATTTACAATCCTTGAAAAAATAGTGTGCAAACTGTCGACATCGTAAATCATTTACAGACATAAATAGATTTGCAAACGACTTTCCACGCTGCTAGTCTATGACAAATGGATGATAAAAGTGAATGTGCTACACATAATGGCGACATCAGCTTGTAGATGACGAGGAAGAAAACATGCCTCCATTGGTCGTAAAACGCTTACACCACATATTATTCATGCTTACCCTGCATGAACGGTCACTTAAACCTATGAACAATGGGTCAGTAACATAGCTGTAAATCATTTACACTTCGTATGTCACGAAAGTGCTTTTGCTAGACAACAGTGAGGAGATCGTAATACATTTACCGTCGACGCGTGCGATAAAAAATATGAATAACGATATTGTTTTGGGAGTAAACTGTTTGCACCTTACGTGCGTCGTACACTCTTGCTTGATAAATTTACGCGGACGCATGGGATAAAAGATTTACACCGTCGATGGCCTGCATCTCCCGGCTTCAGGGAGGTTATAGCCCCTGAAAAACCGCAGACGCATATTAAGCCTCGTGGGTCACCGGTTTAACTACGATGTGCTCGGTGGGCCAGTTTAGAACAACTACCGATCCATCGCGCTGAATAATATACAGTGTGCTTCGCGCGTTGTAGTATATCTATATATATATACATGGTAGCGCTATACAGCGCGAGGTGCGCTGTTTAGCTATTCAGCGCGTGGAGGTCAAACTCACGTCAACTACCGCACCGCTCCACCATCCACTGTACTATATGCAGTGTAATTTTTTTTACTACCAATCTAATAATTTTACTACCAATCTAATATGCGAAGTGTAATTTATATGGGTTGTAAATCTTTTACCACATTCGGTTTATTTCTGTACTATATGCTGAGTACGAACAAAACTGATAGATAGGTTGTAATTGTTTTATACTCCAAACAAACCAGTAGAGAAACTGACCGAAGGTGGTAAAAGATTTACAACACATACAAACGAGTCAAATAGAGAAACAGACCGAATGTAGTAAAAGATTTACAACACATACAAACGAACCATTAGAGAAACTGACCAAAGGTAGTAAAAGATTTACAACACATATAAAATTACACTTCGCATATTAGATTGGTAGTAAAAAAAATTACACTGCATATAGTACAGAAACAGACCAAATGTGGTAAAAGACTTATAACCCATACAAAATTACACTTCGCATATTAGATTGGTGGTAAAATTATTAGATTGGTAGTAAAAAAAGTATACTGTATATAGTACAGAAATAGACCGAATGTGGTAAAAGATTTACAACCCATATAAATTGCACTTCGCACATTAGATTGGTGGTAAAATTATTAGATTGGTAGTAAAAAAATTACACTGCATATAGTACAGTGGATGGTGCAGCGATGCGGTGGGTTGACATGTGTTTGACCTCCACGCGCTGAATAGCTATACAGCGCGCTGCGCGCTATATAGAATATATATATATATATATCATATTCTTTTTTCCTTTGATTATCTAACCATATTATCCAAATATGCTGATGAATTTATTCTCCTCTTGTTTTGTACCTCATTTTTTCATTATGCACAATTAAACCAGATCAGTATTGGTAGGTTGCTTGTGAAACCTGTCACAATGGCATCTTTATGTAGATGCTCATGAAAGGCTCCAAGAAAAGGTATTGCCAGCATTTCTGGATCCAAATGAGATCTTTTAAATTCTACTCCCTGTCCTATAATATTATAATATAGAATCGGATTTAATATTTCATAATACAACGAATTTAGACAGTTACTATGAAATATCAAATCTGATCTTTGATCTTAGGTTACAATACTATGAGACGGAGGGGCTAATAATTTGTAGCCAAAGTAGCATTAACCATTCTCCCATCCATATGGATGGAATGTTTAGATATCTATCTTAACATCAGCGGCATCAAGATTGGATAGCCGAGGCAGCTGATGCCTGATAGTGGATGATCATGAGAGAGACACTTATTGTCTAAACAAAACTCAGATCATCATCATCTGAAACACAAGTTGTGGAGATAAAGACGACCACTCTGTGCTAAAGCAACCAAAATCGGCTACGCTAGCTTTTGTTTGCTAATGCACATGGAATTTACAAAGACCTGGTTAACAGTTCATTGTGTTTTCAGGTAAAAGAAGGGAGGAAATCTGGGTATATTTCACCTTCTAGTGACCGGAAAGAGAAAAGACACAGGTATTCACACGGCATGCACGAGCACTTCGGAGTTTATTGACGTTTTTGCCTTTGTGAAGCAAACGTCCAAACTGATACTCCCTCTGTCTAAAAACTTACTTCTAGTATTTCAATTTTATTAAAAAGATTTTTTTTTATTTCTCACCTATCATTCGTCTTCAATATCCTTACCTATCTCTTTTATAATTCAAACTTTCAAACTTTAACTAATTTTATAAAAAAAATACCAACACCTAAAACATCAAATTAGTTTCATTAAATCTAGCATATAATATATATTAATAATGTATTTATTTGATATTATAAATGTTCATATTTTAAAAACTCGATAAAATTAGAAAAAAAATTAAACAACTTATAATATAAAACAGATGCAATACTTTACAATAAACATTTTAATCTTTTATTTTCAATATTAATCTATCAGCTATATTTCTTTGTGAGATGGAGGGATTACTTGCCATGCAAATGCAAGTTAAAACATCTTCATTGTAGTTGTTATTTTTGACTTGTTATTTAGAATAATAGCAAGCCTCTCTATTCAAGTTAGATTCCTATTTTACTATCCACTCTAATGTACTTCTTAAATATGGCTTGCTATCTATTCTTATTTAAATTCATTTATATTTTATCAATATATTTTAACTATCAATAGCTATATTTTTGGATTATACTTGCTATAAAATAAAGTAGCAAGGGGATGAGAAGTCTTGATGACTTACTAGAAGAAGCAAGTCTTGGGAGGAGGATAAGAAGCCATCTAAAATAACAAACCAAGTAATAAGAACAATAAAATTATTTTTTGAACTATTATTATTGTTATTTCAGGGAATAGCAATCGCGCTAGCAACCACAGGCGGAGACGCTCTTATCAGGTTTGTTAATTGTTACTTTCTCGGGTGCTTGCTCACCGTACACGTCTAGCTCTCCCATTCAATCTTGCCTGCTATCTTTGTGCAAACTAGCTGAGCTATCTGACAATGCCCTACCTAATCTGCCACATGAATCATGTTCATGCTGGATTAATGCAGCTGTACACGAGACAATCGTCAGATCGGAGTAAGCTCAAGCTGGAAAGATAACCTAACCTGTTGATACACGACAACCTGATGCTGTCCAAGTTAGGCAGGCATTGCCCTAATCATCCACCACCATTAACACTGCTGATAATGTCACTTCGCGTGTGGCATTCATTGCATCTCAGATTTGCAACTCTCCTCCTAATAATGGCAGATTGGTACCGGCAACCTTGTTTTTTGAGAGAGGTGTACTGAAGCATCCGTCTGTGCTGATTTGTTCGTTTGATGTAATTAATTAACGCAGACGCGCCACTGATTGGCACTGCTAAAATGCTTTGGGCAGCTGATTATTTCAACGTATCAATCATTCTGATTTGCGTTGCTTCTTCCTCCGGACTCCAGATTCTTGGAGCACTGCTAACGCTCCAACTAGATTGGTTTCTCTATAACATGGTACGTATGATAAAAAATGATAAACTTACGTGAACTAGTGAAGTGATAGTACAACGAAAACCGTAACGTTGTAAAATACAAAAATGTACAACTGTTACTTTGTACCGATAAAAAATTATTATGATTGAAAAACAAATTTCATCTAATACTTATTTAATTTAATTTTAGCTTTTTTAATTAAAAATTAAAAAAAACTAAATCAAACACATCTACTACTGGTAGGGATGGATACGGATGTGAAAATATCCGAATTATCCGTATTCGTATCCGATAAATTGTAAATATGGATATCCGTATTCGTATTCGAATTAAATGTGAATGATAAACGAAAACATCTGAATTCGTTTGACAAATATGGATATGGAAACGGATATTCGAATTTCTGCTGAACGTGGATATAAAAATGGATACATCCGTATCCGTTTTAGGATTTTACACAGATAAAACTTTTAGAGACTCAAGATGACATAGCATCACTATATTAATATGTATGATTTATTTATTCTTTATGTAATTATGAAATACTAAAGTTAATGCGATTTTCTAGCAGTTCAAAGCAGTAAGATATTTGCAACTTTGTTTGAGCTTGAAAATTTTTCTACACTCAATATACAACATAAATTATTTCATGTAAAATTTTTGTATTTTTCTAGGTCTGTTTGCTATTTTTAATTCATTAATTATGTTTCTATGATTTAAATTGAAATAGGTGAAATTTAAACTGCAAGTGTCTGAAATAATAAACCAAAATTTATAGAAAAATCATATTCATATTTTTTAGTCCATCTATAGGACTTACCCACTAAATTGAAAGAAATTTTGAAAAATCTAGGTTACGACACTCGATTGGCAATGTCAAGCTTAATGGTTTTTTAATTCTAAAAAAACCAAATAAAGTCTAAAAAACACGAGACTTATCATGGTGTTATGATATGATATGTAGATGCTGTGATAAAAATTTAAAAATATTTCAAGAAAGTTGTCATGTAGAATGATAAGAAATCAGAGATTCTCCAAGGAGGAATTGGGGTTTAGAGAATGGATGGGTCAGGTTTGAAAGCAAATCGATAGTTAAATATTTGTTTGAATTTAAAACTTTTTTTACAATCAAAATACAACATACCTTATTCCATGTAAAAATTTGGTATTTTTCTGGGTTAGTTTACTATTTTTAATTCATTAAGTGTGTTTCTAGGATTTAAATTGAAATAGGTGAAATTTGAACTGCAAGTGCCTGAAATAATGAACCAAAATTTATAGAAAAATCATATTCATATTTTTGAGTCCATTTGTAGGCCTTACCCACTAGATTGAAAGAAATTTTGAAAAATCTAGGTTGCGATACTCGATCGACAATGTGAAGCTTAATGATTTTTTAATTCTAAAAAAACTAAATAAAGTCTAAAAAATACGAGACTTGTCATGGTGTTATGATATGATATGTAGATGCTGTGATAAAATTTTAAAAATATTTTAAAAAAATTATACATAATTTATAGTCAAGAATTCTTATATTAACTGCTAATTTGGTATACTCGGCACTTTAGATTTTTAGAAAATTTATGAAACGATGAACATCCGAATGCGGATTCATTTCAAGTTAAATTGAGTAAACATCCGAATGCGGATTTATATTCGAATTATCCGTTTTATATTTGTATCCAAAAACATCCAGATTCATATTTATATTTGAAGTAAAATATTATAAATAATGCTACATAGAATCGTTTTCACACGTATCCTATCCGAATCATCCCTAACTACCGGCGCCACTGACACTACTACTTACTACTTTAGCACCATCAATTCATCATCATCGTTTGCTTGACTTCTTCTGGACCTGTTCTCCGACTAGGTCTGAAAGGAACCAACAATGGCCAGGTGCAATGAACCTATCATGCTGTCACCTTACAAGCTCCCGTTTTCGTGCTAGGGACAGGATTTCATATAAAACAATTTAACTCTTGCAAATTTCAGGAACCCACCATCTCCGTAGGGCTTTATTGCTCTTTTTTTGTTATCACCTTTTTTGTTGGTGGCAGAAAAAAAGGTGAATTATAATACAGCGACGTATCATGAGAGGCTACTAGCCTCAATTGCGTTAATTATCAACTTTATAAAGTTTCTTAAAAATCTTCGTGACAGTACATGTACGGTAAAAACCTGTCTTCGAAATAGTACCCGACTAGAACAGGGCTGTTTCAGAATCAGTAAACTAAAAGATTAGATATTTTTATATGGCTGAAAGAACTCAACCTTATGTATGTATGCTATTTGTCTAATTTAAAAACTCTAAGATTTAGAGCTTATATAGTCACACACCTTATATTTATCTGAAGATAGTCTTGAGTAGAAAGTGACATTAGGACGAGGATGACAAATACATGTGTGCAAAAGCACAAAAGTATGGTAGTTGGTAGCCACAAATGAGTCATCCTGTCATCCAAACCAAAGCATTTTGATAAGCAACCTTCGGTGCTAGACGTGGAGAGCTGCAGCTCAACTCTTGCGGTTTGTAACCAAAACTAGAGTAAATTTTAGAGATTATAAAAAGAAAACTCTAACAGATGCCCTAAAAGACTCTATAAAATGAGGTGTTTCCTAAATCTCTCTCCATCCTCCCTACTTGTTAGGAAGCGACTCTCGTTCCTTATCCGCTCTAGTCTCACCTGTCGGTGATATAAAAGATACAAATAAAAGGAATGAGAAGATATTTAATAAGTAGGGTCCACCTGTCAATAATATAAGAGTAAAATATAGGTGATGCTAGAGGGAAACCAAACTATACTAAACTATATTAGATTCTTATTTTTTTAAAGAATGAATCGGATGGAGCTATTTCAAAAAATATATAAAATAGTAGAGATACCATTCCATCTCGATAACCCTAAACATATTCTAGATTTCAAGTTTTATCGAACAATCTCTTATTATCCATCTTTTCTTCCCAGTAAAACTTGTAAGATGTTAAACTATTTTTTATATGAACGGAGAATAGATAATTAGACATACCTATGTTATCTGAGAGAGAATAAAAAGAAAGAGATTAGAGAACATACGAGGGAATAGCCGGATAGACACCATAAACCCTTGTCGAGTCAGCTTTTCCCCTCTCTTCTTGAGGTTGTCTTCTCCCTCCAATCCTTCGCCGCTCGCCGCTCGCCTATAAATCCACCTCGCCACCTCGCGCAAATCCTAAATCCAAGTCGCAGGAAACCACTACTGCGCTCACTCCAGAGAGCGTAGGCGGCAGCGGCAGCGGCAGCAGGAGGGCGAGATGGTGGGGAAGAGCGCCGGCGGCTTGGAGGAGGGCGGCGCGGCGGCGGCGGCGGTGCGACGGTGGGTGGAGGCCGGCGGCGGGAGGCTGGTGACGGACGGCGGGCTGGCGACGGAGCTGGAGGCCAACGGCGCCGACCTCAACGACCCGCTCTGGAGCGCCAAGTGCCTCCTCTCCTCCCCGCACCTCATCCGCAAGGTGAACTGGAGACTAGAGTGCCGGATCCCCACCTCGCCATCCGGCGATTCCCTCCCTTTGTTTCTTGTTGCTTGTTACGATTTGCTTCTAGCATCTGGGCTTCGTCTCCTGCTGTTCGATGAATTTGTCGAGCTGGAGTAAAACAACGGCGATGTGTCCACCTTGATTCTTGATGCGGGATGGTTGCAAAAAAAAAAAGAGAAACTTTTTTTATGGTCTGGAAACAAGCAACCGACTGAACTGAGCAAGCCAGGACTTTGAGATCGATGCGTGAGTAGTTTACGAGGAGGAAAGAAAAGAAGTCTTCTTTTCTTGCTCCGAGAGTGTTGGAACTTGGAAATATCTCCTCCTGAAAAGAACTCTGGAAATGTCCCCACGGCTCCATTAGAATAAGGTTTCTACATCATGGGCAGGGCAAGATCATGTCATGCTAGCATGTAGGCATGTGTTCACATGATCTATCAAACTAGGATTCCTTTTCCCCTCTTTTTTTAACAGTAAAGCAGGGAAATCCTGTAATTTGCTGTGCTTCAACTTCTGTGAATCTGTGGGCTGTCTGAATTTGGGGATCCAACAAGCTATTGAAGTATTGACTTGATAGAAGATTCAAACATGCTGCTTTGATGGTTCAGCTGTCTTTCTCAAAAGGGTGTACTACTATGTTTTAGAACAAAGTGCACGCCAGCTGCTGAATTTGCCCCCACAGTATTCACTAATGGAGTTTATGCCACTTGCTGAACTTGTTCTCATTCGAAAGTATAACTGAAGTCTTATCTGTTTGTCATCTAGACTATTTAAAACTTAAAAACATGGCTTGTGCTCAGATTTGGGGCTTGGCCTTGCTGGTCCAAATTTTATGAAATCATGTATCCTGGCCCTAATCTTTATGTTTTTGCGTTATTTCAGATGATAATTATGGACTGGGATGTCAAAATTACTTGGTATTGTCATGGAAACAATGCGAGGAGAATATTAGACTTAAAATTCACCTTAGCCTTTTACAGTTTTCTAAGTTACTGGTGCTAAAGAGTCACTAACATTCCATTTTTCCCTTCCATAGATACCTAATAAATGTATCTTACTAATTTTAATGTGATCAATTCTTTCACTTGTAAGTTGCAAATAACTGTTGACAGATTATGGCATCATACTATTCTCCTTATGTATATGATGGTACAGGTGCATTTAGACTACCTAGAAGCAGGTGCAAATGTT
Source organism: Zizania latifolia (assembly GCA_000418225.1). Taxonomy (NCBI): domain Eukaryota; kingdom Viridiplantae; phylum Streptophyta; class Magnoliopsida; order Poales; family Poaceae; genus Zizania; species Zizania latifolia. Next base: position 292,664 of record KE372285.1, read on the forward strand.
ATTATCACAGCATCCTACCAGGTCCATTATATACTTCCAGTCTTCTACTCATTTTTCCAATCTGTGGTATTCTCTTGTGGACAATACTAATAGTCATATTCGATGTTGCAGGCTACAATTCAAGGGTTCGAGTCCAAGGGATTTTCAAAAGAACAAAGTGAAGACTTACTCGCGAAGAGTGTTGAGATTGCTCTTGAAGCACGTGAGATGTTTCTGAAGGAACATCTAGATCAGTCCACTCCCATCCAACATCCTATTCTGGTTGCAGCTTCCATAGGAAGTTATGGGGCCTATCTTGCTGATGGCTCCGAGTACAGGTACTTAACCACTTGATATAGAATACATTTTCCTATATTGTTTCTGGGTAATCACTGTTCTTTTTTCTTTTTGGTGTTTACTAGTGGGGATTATGGTGAAGCTGGCACATTAGAGTTCCTGAAAGATTTTCATCGGCGAAGGCTTGAGGTTCTTGCAGAAGCAGGTCCTGATTTGATCGCTTTTGAAACAATCCCCAACAAACTGGAAGCTCAGGTACGTTGTTTACAGCTACTTACATCAGGGATATTTTGCTTTACATTTAACACCTGTTCTTACAAAATAAACTCTATTTGTTCACTCACTGATCTTTAGGCTTATGTTGAACTTCTTGAGGAATGTAACATCAATATCCCTGCGTGGTTCTCGTTTAATTCAAAAGATGGAGTTCATGTTGTGAGCGGAGACTCATTAATTGAGTGTGCTACAATTGCTAATGGGTGTTCAAAGGTTGGTGCGGTTGGAATAAACTGTACACCTCCAAGATTTATTCATGGCCTGATACTCTCCATTCGAAAGGTATGTATGCTTATACATTCCTTCTAGTTAATAAAATATGTTTAAGCTCAGTTCTTTTGCCCTGGTGAAAAGAATGTGCATGCTACGTTACCCACTTATTTTTTTGCAAATTTGTGCTTGCACAAATCATATAAACCATGTTAACTGACCAAGCTCTGTATATCTTTACCTGACTACTCTGCATTACCACAGGTCACAGACAAGCCAATTCTGATATACCCCAATAGCGGAGAGAGATATGATGCTGAGAAAAAGGAGTGGGTGGTAAGTTCATCTCAGAGCATAAACATAGATTTTAGTAGAAACATTCTTCCGAACATGAAAACCTGGAAATCAAATACTTTGTGCTTTCTGAGTATGTTCCTTCTGAACTGACAAAAACTGTACCACCACTCCACCAACCTATCCCTGTAACTTTTGTTAAATATAAACGCAATTCTCTAGTAAGTCTAACTAATATAATCTTTGACAGTATATCTGAGGTTGGTCTAGAACTCTAAATATCTGCTGCATTTGCTGTGCAGGAATCAACTGGCGTGTCGGACGGTGATTTTGTTTCTTACGTGAACGAATGGTGCAAAGATGGGGCTGTCCTCATTGGGGGCTGCTGCAGGACAACTCCAAACACCATCAGGGCCATAAGTAGATCTCTTAACCAGCGCCACTCTGCGCCGCAGTTATCTGTGGCATAGAGCTGTACTCTCCTTGAGACTTGCTACTCCTGCTGGTGCCTGATGAACACATCCCTGGAGGAAACCTTACCTTACTAGCGGCATGATATCCTACTGCTAATGAGATGACCCTGCATTTACGGCTGTGAATAACTGTGTGTTTCTTGTGAGTTCTTAAGTTGCCTTACCTGGCTGGAGGTACAGTATCTCAAGAAGGATCAGCAAGCAGCTACAGTGACAGTGAGCTGTTCTACTAAGATAGTAAGAAGTGGGTGAAGACAATCTGCGGCAAAGTTGACGAAGCATGTATGCTGTTAAAAGTTGTTGTGGAGACGTTGACTCATAATAAGCGCCTATGTTGTGTACTACCAATACTACTGCTACTACTACTGCTTTCACCCTGTGAACTCTGTTTTGTTCTACTACAAGTTTTGTCTGAAAATGGAGAACTTGATGCTCTTGCAATCTTTGACCTTCTCTGTTGGTATCATGCTCAACTAAACATCCTTGTCTGGACTCTGAAATCTGAATACAAGTACTCTCTGTTCTAAAAGAAAAAAAAAAGGCAATTATCAGTTTTTCACCAATGCAATATACATACATACATACATACATGTATAGATGTATAGATGTATGTATGTATGTATACGTTAATATGTGTATATGCGTGTATATATATGAGTGTGTGTGTATATATGTATACGATAAAATGGTGAATTTTCAGTCAGTTTCAGCATCATCTGATTGAAGTAAAACTTGTGTATTCAGGCAGGCATGCATACATCGTGCATATACGAATACGTAGTCCGTTTTCGTACAGCACTCCGTACAAACGTACACGGTCAGTTACCGAGTACGAATCATGCATGCCCTCCCCATATCTGCGTACGCACGTCAGTGAACCAACCGTACGTCGTCGAGCTGTGCGCTTTGCATGATGACCAATCGGTTGGCTCGTTGCCGGCGAGCTGGTCGGACATGCTCTTCGACCTCCTCGCCGTCGTCGTTCACACCTTCAACAACCCCGCCGACCTCGTCCTCCCCGGCGCCGTCTGCCGCTCCTGGCACGGCCGTACGCCGTATACGGCCAAAAAAAATTCACTGATGTCATTCATAATACAGGTCAAATTGATCAAATGTCTTTGTTGACAGGATCAGCATAGACCTCCTCTAAATGGATTGTTTTGGGGTTGGACTTTTAAAGTCCTCTCACTCAGTAAGGACTCTCTTGAATTGGTGGTCACTGTAGTAATCTGATGACCCTTTTCATGTTTGTGATGCCCTACTCTACTTGTTCTTTCACTGCCTATGCTCTTTGACTTAGTCATCAAATTACTGTAGTGATCATGCTCTACTTGTTCCTCCACCAACTATGCTCTTCAACTTAGTCATCAAATTACTGTAGTGATCATACTCTACTTGTTCCTCCACTAACTATGCTCACCGACTTTGTCATCAAATTACTGTAGTGATCATGTTCTATTTGTTCCTCCATCAACTATGCTCTTTGACTTAGTCATTAAATTACTGTAGTGATCATGCTCAACTTGTTCCTCCACCGCCTATACTCTTCGACTTAGTCATCGAATTACTGTAGTGATCCTGTGACGCCAATCAGAGGAAGTTCTCATCGGGAGAACTTTGAAGTCTACACTCAGAAATTTTCCCTCTAAATTGCATCACGGAGCTATGACCATCAGATTTATTAATTACTCGATAGGAACATCTGAACAATTACTTCAGTAATAATCTGTTGACTTGGCCCAGACTGTATAGTGTATAGACAGTAGACAGAATCAAAGCAAAAGAATGAAATAAAAAAACTAATCCAATCGACCTGAACATTCAGAGAAGGTGCAGGGCTGCAGGCGTTTCTGTGAGGCCAACTCAGCGAAGTCATTGGAAAAAACATGTCAAACCATATGGCCAACTCAGTCAAAACGTGTCATTTGAAACCTTTGTTAGTTAACAAATTCTCAGACAAAATGCAGGATTAAGTACAACATAAATGCACAGTTCACAAACAACACCACACAAAGGCTTCACGGCTAAGAGACTGTTTAATTGCTAGCCATAATTTATCATCATTTATCAATAGAAGTTGCCACACTTATCTAAATTAAAATTATTAAATTCTTTACCATACATTAGCAAGTATAAGGATATTTTGTCACATTTTTTAAATCATTAACGTGTAGAACCAAAAAAAATCTTACCACAACTGTGACAGCAACCAAACACCTATCAAATTAATCAAACTTGCCTAACCTTAGATGAGGTAAATTGTAACAAAGTGTGGCTAGCAACTAAACAACATCTAAGAAACATTTTTTGTCAGTGTTCACGTAGACACTAACGCTAGTCGGGCGGTGACCTGACGTCTAGCGCCTAGGTCTGCCTGTTTGCCTTCTTTTTCCTAGGTCTCTTCGCACAGTCCTAGGCATCCCAGCCTTCTTTTTCCTGGTTCCTAAGTCTAGTTTTTCTGGTTCTCAAGCCTAGTTTTTCTAGTTCCTAGGCATTCTCCCTCCCGGAGTCCTAGGCGTCCAGACCGCTCGCGAGTCGCGATTCCTTTTTCTTCTCACAGAGTCCCAGTGAGGCAACGACAAGCGTTCTCCTCCACAGTCGTAGGTGGCCAGGCGTTCCTCTCCTCTCTCTTCCCCTCCGACCGCGCCTACCCCTCCCCTTCTCTTCTCCTCCGGTTCAGCTCAGCGCGGCCACCGACGGCGACGGCAACGGTGATGGCTGGATCCAAGCCATCGGATCTTGCCACGCGCGCACCTCTCGTCGCTAGATCTGGCCACCCGTTGCCAGTCCCCACACCGCCAGGCCACGTTTCTGAGCGCCAGCAGCCTCGGTGTCGCCGTGCCGCGCC
>KE372285.1:339558-351173 GCA_000418225.1 Zizania latifolia
CGGCGGGGGTCGCGACGCCGCAGCAGAAGCCATCGTGTACAGTGTACACTGTACAGAGAGAGCAGCAGCGCGCGGCTCGGCAATGGCGTGAGAGTGGAGTTCCGTTATTTTTCGACGCGGCGGAAGCGAACAAAATAGAGAGGCGTCCACTGCTCGCTTCCTCTGTTTTGTCAGTTCATAGGGCTGCGTGTTCAATTTTGTTTGTGTGTGTGAACGGTGGTGGTCATCATTAAAAAATTAATCATTTTTTCTCAGGTGAACTCACAGTTAAGGCTATGTTTGGCATAGATTTAGGGCTGGTATAGCCCTGGCTTCGAGAATCATATTAGATCTAGAATTTATATAATATAATAATAAAGTTTAAAATTTTTATTTTTGTCTAAAATAAAATCTAGATTATTCAACTAAATATCCTCAATCCATCCACAGCTCCAGATTCAGGATTTTTTAGAGCTAGGTTGAACTAGCTATAAAGAATTCTATATCTGGAGCTGTGCCAACAGGGTCTTAGAATTTTTGGAGCTGGTTTCTAGCTCTAAGAAATCTTGGATCTGAAGCTGTGGATGGATTAAAGTTATTTAGTTGTGTAATCTAGTTTTATTTCGGACTAAAAATAAAAATTTAAACTATTTTATTATACTGTATAAACTCTAGATCCAGCTTGAATCTTAGAGTTGGAGCTATACCAAATAGACTATAAATTATTAGTCTGTCGCAATTACAAATGAGATTATATAAGTCAAGTATACGAGTAAAAAATTGAACCTAATTTTTTGTTAATGACAAATTATAAAACTTACTGCTATAAAATCTAAAATAAACTAATATATAGGTGCTAAGAAATATAATTTTTCTATTAGATATCTATCAACTACTTCTGAAATCGTAAGCTTTGCTTATGGTTGATACTGCATGTACTAGTTAATTGTTAATTGTATGTTGTACAGTTTTTAAACTTGATGCTAATTGAGTGTTTCGCTTTCGGCTTGATCTATACGCTTGCGATTTTCTAGTGTGAAGGTAATCGTGTGAGAAATGTCAAGCTTGTCGGGATTTCTACGATTTGTCCCACAAAATTCAGAAAATAATGCCTTTATCACTAACCACTAACCTGTTGGTTTTATTTTGGATATTTAATTTTAACTATTCATCAAGTTCAAACTCGTCGTGACACTGTGTTGATTCCTCCACGCTACTCAGTCTCTATCGAAATAATGAAATATTTGATAATTTATCATTTAATTTTTTGGTTATTTGATTATTTGTCACTCTTATAATTTGTTTCTTTTGCCTCTAAATTTTAGATGACTTTTAATTGCCTCCAACCTTGGAACTTTCCTCGTCGATCTGTCATCATCTGGGATGCAAAAATGAAAGCCTAGTGAAGCAGCGCAAAGAGGTTGTTTGGTTATCAGTCACACTTTGCCACACCTAAAATTAGATAAGTTTGACTAATTTAATAAGTGTTTGGTTACTGTTATAATTGTGACAAGATTTTGTTAGATCCCACATGTCAATGACTTAAAAAAGTATAGCAAGATTTTTTAGACTTGTCAAATTATGGTAAAGAATTTAATTATCTCAACTTAGACAAGTGTGACAATTTTTAGAGGTAAATGATGGCTGGCAACTAAAAAGCCCCAAAGTCAATAGGCAAATCATATCAAACCACCTAAACAAATCTGCACAATCCAAATCTAAATACTCTCTCCGTCCAGAAAAAAATTCTGTTTAGTTTTGTTAAACATTTCATTTCTGCTCCTTATTTATCATCTATTGACGGATCAAAAAGTTTTATTTCTTCAATACATTACCTATCTCATACTTATCACTTTACAATATTTTTCTTATTAATTAAGGGCACATTAATTTTTACTTCCATAACTAATTTATTAACTTTATTTTAAAAATAATATTTTGTGATGAATATAATAAAAACATACGAGTATAAAATACTACTCTATTCTTCCTATAATATAGCAATCTAGTATAGAATTTAATATTTCATAGTACAGCGAATCTAAACAATTATTATAGATTACTGTATTACTATACTATATATTATAGTGTACGGAAAGTAACGAAAGAGAAAAAAAAGATAAAGTTCAAGAGAGAATAAGAGAGGTAGTTACTCTTCTCTTTTTTTTTTCCGAATAAAAACTGCTGATGAGATCTGACGGCTGATGTGATCATGTGATGTGAGGTTTTGCTTAGAACTGGCGATAAATCGGTAACGGTACAGGCACCAGCAGCTTTCCTTGTGTCCCTTCGTGGGACCCACCTGTCAGTGGGACGCACCACAACTCACCCATGGGCCCAGAGCACAGTCTCCGATCGTCCGAGTTTGACCGGGCCCACGGGTCGGAGATCCACCACGCGGGCACGTGACGCGCATCCGGACCGTTCGCGTCGCATATGCCGTCGGCATCGGACGAGCGAGATTTTGACACGCGGTGACTGATGAGGGGAGGCACCGACCGGCGTGTATTGTAGGCTAAGGGCGCGTATATAGTAGGCTAAGGCAGTCCAAACTCGTACTATTTATCTGTTTACAAGTGATGTGTTATTTTTTATATCATTCGTAGATATTATATTTTTAATGGATAGTTTCGTTAAAATAATTATATGTCAAATCATATATCTTCTCTCTTAATTATCTTATTTGCCTTTTTAGATATTGTGTAGAACTGATTTTTTATATGAAACATCATTCTCTCTTACCTTATTAAATCTTTTGCCACATCAAATTTTGTCTGAAATGACAATGTAATTAATGTTAAGAACCCACTTAGGGTTGAGACTGCCTTAATGAGACAATCACTCTCTTATTTTAAAAATAGAAAATACTTTATTTAGTCCGTTCTAGAAAATGCAAAAAAATCAAAAAGTGTTTCAACCCTCAGTAAATATTTCACCATCTAGTAAAAAAATGTTTCAAACAGATGTAATATTCGATAATATTATTTACAACAAAAAAAATAACTATATACAACAATCTTATTTTTATGTTTCAGTAATTGGAATTCAATCTTAACCAAAACGTTTCAATTTATATTTATTTATTTATTTTATTGAAACTTTTCTACCCAGAGATGAAACATTAATACATTATTCAATTTTTCGGACGTACGGATGGTTTGTAGTTTGCCACTGATATCGCACTGACAAGTGGGCCCTAAGCAAGACCCACACTGCCAAATGGGCCCAACCAAACCCATTTCCAGCCGTACGACCACTCTGCATCCCCTCCGCACGCGATGGCGGCGGCGCGTACTCGTGCGAGACGGCGGAGCAGACCCGCGAGTGGGTGGAGGCCTTCGTCGCCTTCCTCTGCCGCCGCCGGCCGCTCCTCGAGGCGCACGTCGTCAACTTCTTCAAGGTCTCTCCTCTCCCCTCTCTAACCGTCTCTACCGATATTTTCGTACGGCCTCTCTCTGTTTCTCCTTTCCGCCCCAAGTGGTTATTGATGCGTGTCGCTGAATCTTTGGAGGTGTTTGGGTTGGGTTTGAGCAGGATCGGGCCTGGGAAATGGTGGATGCCGAGTGGATGGAATGCCTCCGGGGGGAGCCCGTGGAGAGATTGCTCATGCTGCCTTCCGGATGTGTTCAGGCATGGACACACAACCTGCCCCTGCTGGCTCGATACATGCTACAAATATGCAGTTTATTCAGTTGTTATTGCTGCTACTGCTATGGCCAACTTATATCAAATGTATATTGTTTTACAGGAGCATTGGCCTGCCCCAGTTCATTACGAGATTTCATAATCACTGCTAGGTCACTTGCTCTTCCACTCACCACAATCAGTATGTTCCCTGAATCTATCATATTGTTTCTTACAAGGTAGGTTTTGGTCCACATGCCATTGACACAATGAGTGACATTTCTGTTAGTTGAACTTATTTCAAATTGGAACCATATTGTACAAAGTCAGGTCATCTTTTCTAGCTTCTAAAAACTGAAATATGAGCATCCTCTTGCTTGACCAATCTATGAAGTGTGAACCTATCATTTTTCTATAGAGATTGCACATTCCTAAATTTTCTGTTGCATGTCATGCCTTAGTTAATTTTACTGGGCTATTCTGGGAAAGTTTGAGTTTTGCCGTAATTTATGTTTTATGTATTTGTTTTTTATAGGGTTATCTTGCCCAAGGTTTATCTTTTGAGTATCAACTCCCTGTTAGTGTTGTAGGCTTGTAGCAATACATGCCTCGTCACATCATGCATCAGTTACAAATACTCGTGCAGCGAGAATAAACAAGCACTGTGCTGCTAAATGGTGCGACTTTTGTCAATTTAATTTTAGTTTAACTAACTTTGAAGATGATTTCTGTAGCTGTAAATAACTGGTCATTTTTTTTCTGCAGAGATGGAGAAGTCTCACTAAGGACATTGCCCTACAGAAATTTGATATGCATGCCTTCCTTGCTGCATTTCAAATGGTAAATGTTTTGTTATTTCAACCTTATCATGTAATATGCTTGATTTTCCATTCAGTCCTTCACTTTTGGCTGCTTTCATTTATAGTCTTGTTTACAGTATTACTCAATGGGTGTACATGATGTTATTAGGTGACATGTGTTCTGGCTTGTAGGCTGATCACAGCCAGCAGCTTATGGGACACCCTAATTTATCTTGGGAGTTTAAGCTAGAACGCTGGAAGCCTGGAACAGATGTACAATAGCTTATGGTAGGAACCTATTTGTGCCACATAAGCAGATAAGCTGATATATGTGCCATGCATGCCAAAGTTTGCTTACTAGCCAAGTAATTACATTTCCTGTTTATGATTAAATGCCATGGTTCATGACATGAAACTGGATTTATGGTTAAATGAAAATATTGACTAAAATTTTAGTATTATTATCTTCTTGGCAATGATTCTTGACCTTGGAAGAAGAGACTGGCCACATGGGTTCTGGGCTTCTGGCCACTAAAATGTTAGTAGTTTATCTCAAGTTTTGGATTTATAAACTGGCTAACTAGCACCTGTTCTTTTGTCTCATTCAACAGTTTAGAGTCACCTAACAATGCACATCAGTGTAGATACTTGAGAAATATTTCCTGGTGTTAAAGTTGAGTCCATCAATTGGAAGGCAAGGAAAAGCACTGCACCGTCAAAGGCTTAGGAAAGTTATGGAATCCTGTATGGGTGAGGAGAAAACTGATGATTTATCTTGTGCCACTCAAAAGGAACAAATCATGACGAAAGATGGTCCACTGCCCACAGACCCTAATGGTTTTAAAGAGGTTGATCAATGCCTTCTGCCATCATGAGCTTTCAACAGGTCAATATCTTCAATCATTTTCAGTAACATTTTACCAACGTATGTTTCACTGTCTCTGTTTACAAGCGGGCAATGGATAATATTTGCAGGTGATACTTATTCAGCTTCAGGTTCTGTTGGTTCAGCTGTATTTCGAGCTGCCATTGACCCATTGTAGCAAATGACATCAATCTTGATACATCTCAGAAGTTCACCCTCTTCAAAGATTTCACCATCAATTATTATCGCAGGAATTTATAGGTCCCTTTGGTGCCTTCAGGCTGCTTTAGGCCCACTGGTGGAAACATATATTTTACTTGATCGGTTATTATTTCTTCAAGAGCAAGGCGGTGTTGTGGAAGCATCCTTGTTTCCTCTGTTCGATCCCACTATGTCTCCAAGGAACATGGCAATAATTGCTTGGAAGTTGTCTGCAAATAATTCAAAAGCATGACATGGTAACCCTTCTCATGCCTCAATTTGTGGTTTGATGGGATAGTGTTGGTGCCAAGTGTAAGCCAGTTTTTATGGCAGAGCAAGTTCTTTCATTAGATGTAGAGACAATTATCCTTTTTGACTGGATACAAAAAGGAAAGCACAGGTTATGTGTAGCTAATTCTTGTGTCCATGTGCTGGCATGTGGTCTGCAGCAACATGCAGATTTACCTAATCTTTACATGACCATAAATCCACATGGTCAAAATGATCTTATCTTTAGAATGATGAGAGCAATTTTTTTTAACGATGCTTGGCATATGTTGGCTGATGCTTAGATTTTGCATGGCAAACTTGTTCTTTACTATTTTGCATGGGTAGGACCGTAGGAGAGAATTATCAGTTTCCATGCTATAGAAATTATTGCAAATCTAGATATGGGAACGTGGAAGATCTTGCCCTCGAACAGTGTGCCTTTATCCAATAAATGCTAAGTCAACATCTAGAATGATTCCAAGGCCATCCAGTGCATGCCTGCTTGTTTCTGTGAAGTGATCATCAACAAGTGGCAATCAAACTTCACATTCCCTGCAACTGCTTTATGCAAGATTTCCAAGTTATCAGGGAAAATTGTTATTATTTATACTGTTTCTCAAATGTGATTTTGATCCTTGCCTATCCTTATGCAATTGGCAAACTTATGTTTGATATATGTGACAAATCATTTGGAGAAGTCAACCCAGCAGGGTTGGCTGAGAGAGACAAATAAGTTGTGCTGTAAGCTGCCTAACCACATTGACTATTTATCTACAGAGCTACATATTGTCTTGTAAAATACCAAAACCTGTTGAATCTTTGATGTGATAATACCAACATGGGAAGGCTGGAGGATGACTAATGCAAGAGGTTGACTTGCGATAGCCAATGTTCATAAACATGTGCAGATGTTCTGGCACATGATTTTATCAATTTGTTTGTGGTTTCAGGTTTATCGTAGCTTATCCAGTGCCCATATGTGTCTCTGTGGGTGTGTCTGGAATGCCTGAATTTTTTAGTCTTTTTTGGGTTATTTCACTGACTATTCTTGTCCAATAAAAGTTCTTCATTTGGTTTTCAACCCTTGAACTTTTTTGTGTTTCGTGCATGTAAGATTTTTTTGAACTTTCTGCTGCAGGCTTAGCAACTTTAAAAAATTGGCTTGGTTAACTACTTCTTTAAAAAATCAAATCAAATCTTTCTTATATGATTCTGTATGTCCATGTTGACCAGTCCTTTTTATCATTCTTATTTTGAAACCAATCATGATTCGATAGTTCAGAGTGAAGTGACAATGTGTAAAGAGAGGGATTACATAATCCTTGGGGCACTGGTGGATGGATAAGATTTTCAGTAAACCTAACTGATTGTGTGTGATAGTTCAAGAACAGCAAGCTGTCATTTGATGGATGAGAATTCACAATGGAATTCAACTGGTCCAAGCTATATCCTTGCACTGGCTTGCTGTCAGTATCAAGTTAGAGTTAATTCGTTTGTCTGTATTACCATTGCAATGCTGATTTTACTTCCACGTGGCAACTGAAGCTTTTCCTTGTATTTGATCTTGAAGGTGAGAGAGCTATGTTGTATGTCCACTTGTTTCATACCTTTTTTTGCAGAATTTGTTCACAGGTGGGTGTGAGAACGACAGTGCCTGTACTTCCGATGATGAATCAGCATCAAAGTGGACACTCAGAGCCGTCGCAATTCTTCTGTCTCCAAATGCTTATCTAGATATGTACACCTGGAGGTGCCCTGCGAGGCCACAGGTCAATTCTCTCTACTTGTCAGTTTTTCACTGATGTTGCCAACATCTGAAGGTAATGACAGGGAGCACTTGACCTGGAAGCTCACCCTCTCTTTGTACAAGCTGTGGTGGACTAATTCTGACCAGCCAGTAAGCCATGGTGAGATCTTCAGTATACTTGTAACATGGAATATTTGCTGAAAAACTGTTCTCATGTTGAGCTCCTGGGATGAGCTGATTGATCGATTTAGGTTAAAAGTGACTGGAATTGGGGGCAATCAGCGTGCGTTGTTAGGCCGAGCAGAGGGGGGAGGTATGTGGATGAGCTTTCTGTTGTTGCTGTCATGCCCATTTCCAGGTCTCTTTCACTTGGTAGACCAGAGCATAAATTCCCCATTATTTGCAGAACTGCTCAGCATATATAGCCCTCATTCAAGTCTTGCAACAACAGTTCACAATTCCAGTGATTCCCCAGCCAGATCCATGGAATATCATATCTGCATGTGTGTGCTGCAGTATTATCTTTGCCTTTCCAGGCTTGGCTTTTCCATGACCAGTAAAGCAACTCTTCTTCTTTTTTACAAGAACAATGGCTTCATCAATTGGTTGGTTGTTAGTGGCTACAATTATAGTGCATACCATGTAGAGGAATCTGGTGCTACTTGGAAAAACCTCACCTTGGATTGATCATCAGCTTTGTCCATAGCACTTTCTGATTGAATTAGTGCTGCTGCAGGAAGAACATTTCAGCAGGTGTGCAGAAACCCCGGGCTACTGTCTGCAGACTCTTGACTGGAACCACACTGTTCCAAATATGTACCGGCTGTGTTGTGGATCGTCATCTACGCCGTCCGACCTCTCTCCGACGGATGAGATTTCTTTGTGGCGGCGCGGTTTTTGAGGGGATGGGACTTGGGAGTGGAGTGGAATGGAAGGGATGGGATGGGAAGAAGGCTGAGCTCATGAGATCGGCAGGGGAGAGCAGCACACGCGCGGTTTGTGTGACGCCGGTGCGCGCCGCGTGCATGCCATGCCATGCCAACGGCTCATGCCCTGCCCCTGCTGCCTGCCTGTGTCCCCAGGAACAGAGAGGGATGGCCACTGTCTATGCTATGCCTCCCGTCTTGTGCTAACCCTAAACTTTTAACTAAACCATCTGTCATTGAGCAACAGTAATCAGACCAGTTATCATTGTCACCGATGCATTTTAACAGTGTCTGAACCATCAGATCAGTTATTTTGTCACTGGTGCATTTAAACAGTGACTGCACCATCAGACCAGTTATCATTATCACTGGTGCATGTTAACAGTACCTGAACCAGTTACTGCTAACTACTAACAAAAAAGACAACATATAGATAAAGAGGAAGAAACCATGTAAACCTTCTCTCTCTAGAGAAAGGTGAAGAGGGAGAGATCATGTAAGGCTTCTCTCTCTGGAGAAAGGTGAAGAGGGAGAAACCATGTAAGCATTCTCTCTCTAGAGAAGGAGAAAGGTGAAGAATACATGCAATGCAGGTCACACTCGTTATCTGCTGCATCCAATAGGGGTCTATTATGCATTTGCTAAGGTGGGCTGGATACCCATGCATCCCATCTCTGATGATCCTCATCTTGTGATCTCTCCGGTGCGATTTGGTGGCCAAGAACGGGTGCACGAATCTCGAGGTGCTAAGGTTCTTGGCCACACGGATGCGATCGATCTCACGCATGATGCCTCTGATCCTAATCCATCACAAATGGCCTATCTCTGCACTGCTCACTTGTCAAAGCTGGACATAATTAATCAAGTATTATAAGCCAAATATGTGGGCCAAACTCTTTAAGGCCACTTTTTTTAACACCAAGTGGAGAGAAGAACAATGACTTATCTTTGTAGCTAGCTAAGCTTCAAGTCATCTTAAGAGATACTCCCTCCGTTAGTATCCAAATATACAATTATTAAAGTCTCTCCCTAAACAAACTAAGGGCTAGATATTGCATCGCTGTACTCCAAAAAATCGGTATAAATATATAACACCGTTTGCACTAGTTTAATTTGCATGATTGGATCTACACATTAGTTTGCCCTAGATATGATTGATCTTGTCCTAATTAAGGTGCACAACTAAATTATTTCAACTGTAGCCTTCATACCTAGTCCTTATCATACAGGCTTTGTTATTATATTTCACTAATTTAATTAATATGCAAGATTGTACTGCAAGTACATATATCTTTTTTTAGTTTGTTCTCCCTCTCCTATAAAAAATTAACTAGCTAGTTCCTAGGCCTAGGCTACTCTTAATTTGTAGCCACAAGATTGACTTGAATTTTTTCTTCCTTGTAGAGTATATATTTTTTTTGGCTATATTTGAGGAGGTAGAGTTGAAATTGAAATGAACATTATTATATTTTTATTTTTTACAAGTATATCAGATGAATCTATTATAAAAATATATAAAAAAATATGGAGCACACCGGCTCTGTAACCCTAGATCCATCTCAAATCTGAAATATGAAGTTCCATCAAATAAGTCTTATATAACGTTTGACTCAAAAGGAGTTGGCCAGCTACACCTTAGCTGACAAGTGGAACTCTCAGTTATATATGCATCATGGTAGATATCAACAATAATCCAGCTTTCTTTTTTGAAGACATAATCCAACTTTCCAGCTGCATTACAACACAAGGTCATGGATTTGTTCTTCTCTCTTAATTTTCTCTTCTCTCTGTTATTTATTTATTTTTTTGGCATGTGTGTAACTGTGTATATGGAACTTGTGTGCTGACGAGGATGTGCTCCTCTCTCGTTTGTGGAAAGAAAAGGCGAAATAGAAATAAAGAAAAAAGGAAAAAAGGAGAAGAAGAGGAGATTGAGGTAGACCCACTAGGCCACTACCTAAACCACCTTATAAACCCTTCCCTTCTCTCTTTTCTTCACAAGTTGTAACACATGAGATATACAAGCTATCTCAGAGTCTCTTTAGAAGAGACTCTCGCGGTTACTTTTATTTTTATATTCAAATATCCCTAAACAGTATATATTATAAAATTTAATAGCTATAAAATATAAAATAAATTAACATCTAGAAACTAGAAAATATCAATCTATCTATATTTTTATCCATCAAATATTTATCAACTGTTTCTCTCAGGATACCGAGCTCCCAAATAAGCCCTCACACACAAACACATCCTCTATATATATGTAGACATATATACCCTTTGCAATTGCTTGCATGGTTTCTCTCTCTAGCTAGCTGGTTACCCTCTCCTCCCATCTCTCTCCTTCTCCTTCCTCTGTCTTCTTCCTCTCCATCTTTCATAGGAGCTAGCTCGATCGAAAGAGAGAGAGAGAGAGAGATGTCGATGTCGATGAGCTTCTTGAGCATGGTGGAGGCGGAGCTTCCGCCGGGGTTCAGGTTCCACCCGAGGGATGACGAGCTCATCTGCGACTACCTCGTCCCCAAGGCCGGCGGCAAGGTCGGCTTCTCCGGCCGCCACCCGCCCATGGTCGACGTCGACCTCAACAAGGTCGAGCCATGGGACCTCCCCGGTAATCAATCAAACTATATATCTTACTAAGCTCCACATCTACATATAGCTAGTCGTCTTCTTGATTCATCGACCATGCCTGCCTGGTTTTCTTTCTTTATGATCTTTTTCTTTCCATCTCTCTCTCTTTCTATCTTGCAACTACTCTTAAATCAATTAATTCTCCTAAACTTTTGCTTTTACAGTCTTAATTACCCCAATAAATAAATTTTGATCTCATCATATTTACACCTGTTAGAACGTCTGAAAAGAAAAAAAAAATAGACGCATATTTCAATCTTTCTTCGATGCGATCGATTCTGTCATCGAGGCCATTATTCATGATTTTGCATAATTTGTCTTCGCCTGTGTTTTTTAATTTCTGTTTGCACTGTACCTAGTAGTTTCTGTATCTCTCTCCCCGTATCTTGTATGACCCCTTAATTTTTTCGGGACCTAGATTCTCTTCTTCTAATTTAATTGCAACGATTCTACCGCTCGCCTTAAAAAAAAAAAGCTGGGTAGCAGCTTGTGCTGCTCCAGTGGCAAGACCGCAAGAGGCCAGCAGCAAGTCTATCTCTTCCAATGTGTTGTGCTGCTGCACACAGCTA
>KE372285.1:352267-366414 GCA_000418225.1 Zizania latifolia
TATCATTTGGCATTTCCTCCATTTTCAAAGTGGAAAAATATTCATTTTATTCCAAACTTTCACAGGTTTTCAATTATTATTAGCTAGATTTTCATTAATTTTATTCATTAGATGCATGACATCTCTACTAATTACTGTATTTGCTAAAACCGCACAAGTGCATAATTTAAGATCATAGTAATTTAATTATGTGTTTCACTCACATCATCACTAGGTGCAGAGAATCTTCATATATATCAACCTTTCTAACTGCAACCTCTTATATCTTAATAATGGCGACATACCAAACACCATAGTAAATTACAGTACCATTAGGCAGCCAAGAAAATCAAATCAACTTTATAGCAGCAACCTCCAAATAAGTATGACATGGTCCTCCGATTTCTTATATAAAACATTTCAGTCTTCTCAATTCTTTCTCAAATATATGCCGTTGTATCAGTTACGTTCTAAGCCCTTTTAAATATTTTCTTACATGTTTACTCTTATGAAATAAATGTTACTCTTTTAAAAATAAACAATTCATTTTTTATAAAGTAGAATAAATGAGAGTGAAGAATCATTTGAGTTGATTTCTTAATTCTTAAAAAAAATCAAAAACAACCTATATAAGTCAGATAGAGTAAAAATAAAAATAGAAATAATACTTATGGCATACTTAATTAACCTTATAGTAAATTAAACTTAACATCATAGTAAATGAAACTACTATTATACAGTAAAAATTTAAAAAGAAACAATACTTATGGCATATATACTTAATTAACACCATAGTAAATTAAACTACTATTATACGGTAACAATAAAAATAAAAATAGATGATGGCGTGATAACCAACTGCACCACGACACCAGCTCGCTCTGACTTGACAGGGATCTTAACTACTTATAGACAGCACGTTAAATATGACCTAATTAATCTCACTTGCTGTCTAATCCTGTCATGTGACATGCATCTTCTAATCGATGGCGACCAGCATATGCCATCGTCCACAAAACAAGAAACTGCAAATCAAATCCTACGCAATGGGATCTCATCAAGAACACGTGTTGATCACTTGATGCATCCATCCAAGTAATCTAGCTTATTCCATAGCTAATTAAGAAAAATAATTGACCTCCTTTCTACCAGGTGAAAGTTGGAAATATACCATTATAATTTTTAAGATTAAGATTTAAAAAATATAATCGTTGTGTTACACAACTAACAGAAATAATATTTTTTTTCAAATTCTTAAAAATCATAATATCATAAGAGGAATTTTTCCTTTCTATTAGTATTAGTGGCCGGTATAGATGATTGTGACACACAAGGAGATGATGGATCACCACATCAGGTAGCATGCACCGCCACTACTACTACTGCTCAACAATAGCTGGCTAGCTATGGACAAAAATGAGAGGGAAAGAAGAGAAAGCTAGGAGGATCTACTGGATTAGTCCATACCAGTCGTTTTACTTGGTTTTTGACTATATAAAACACTTTATAAAAATCAGTTTGATAACCATCAAAATAGTCTGGTTCCAATAGTAAGCAGGTTGGTAACAATGGATCTAGTTACCGAGTCTTTCAACCATCTCACCGTAAAACAATTTATAAAAACCGGTCCGTCCATTTTAACGGTAACCGACCGTCTGATCACCGTCGGCAATCATTCTGTAAACCCTGATCCATATCATGCACATGTCACTCTAAAATTAGAGTGCTTTTAGTGTTAATTTTATTATCTCTTAGTACTTGAGACACCGACAGATATAAAAAATAACATTAAAAATTATAATAATTCTTATGTCTCTTCAAGAACTATAAAATTTCTCATAAAATTAAGCTACAAAATCCGGAGCAATGGACATCTTTGCCCTCTCTTTGGAG
The DNA here is from genome assembly GCA_000418225.1 of Zizania latifolia. Classification (NCBI taxonomy): domain Eukaryota; kingdom Viridiplantae; phylum Streptophyta; class Magnoliopsida; order Poales; family Poaceae; genus Zizania; species Zizania latifolia. Next base: position 354,140 of record KE372285.1, read on the forward strand.
GAATGTTTGGAGTAGCTAATTGATTGACACTGCAATATCTGTGTGCTCTTTGTGATGATGTACCAGCGGTGGCGTCGGTAGGGGGGAAGGAGTGGTACTTGTTCAGCCTGAGAGACCGCAAGTACGCAACGGGACAACGCACAAACCGGGCGACGATCTCAGGCTACTGGAAGGCCACCGGCAAGGACAGGATGGTGGCGCGGCGAGGGGCGCTCGTCGGGATGAGGAAGACGCTGGTGTTCTACCAGGGAAGGGCTCCCAAGGGCAACAAGACACCCTGGGTGATGCATGAGTACAGGATGCTGGAAGGAGCTCATGATCAGCAACCTTCCACTTTCTCCTCCTCCTCCAAGGTATCCATCATTGTGCTCAATGATCCAACTAGTGTTTATGTGCAAGGCAACTAGCTAGTGTTGTTTCCATGATAATCATACTTTTTGTTGTTGAAAAAACCTAATTAATACTACCTTCATTTCTTCGTAATATAAGGTATATAAGTTTTTTATACAATCATCAACGTAGAATGTTGATTATTAGTTACTTTCGCTATATATCATTAATTAACAACTAATAAGATAACAACATACGAAAGTAGTTTGAAATACTAATTTAACTTAATGATATGCATAACACTAAACCTAAATATTTTTAGGTTAATTATTATACAAAAGTTATATATGTTAACTTTTCTAAAAACATAAATATATTATATTTTAGACGGATGTAGGATGTAGTACTAGTTTGTATGTGTACTTGACAAATTGTGAGCACAATTAATCATATATAGACTTGTAGTGTGATTGAATTCTGTGCAACAGTTATTGTCAAGACTTTTGGGCATGCCATCATTCTCTATCTCTCTTTAAAAAAAGGACTTTTGGCATATTGTCTGTACATCTGAATTCTGAAATGAGGCACTCCACTTGTCACCTTTCGTTCATTCATTTGTTTGTTTTGTCACAGAGTTTTCCATTTAATTATCGATTGCTACTTGGCAATTGTTTTTCTTGGGCAAACTGTTTTTGCGTGTCAATTTTATATCCTGTGCACCGCTCACTAGTGCATTCATTTGCTCACATTTATCTTATCACTGGTTTGCGGATTTAATAGAGGTCACAAATCAAGAAGTTTTATTCTTTCAATACTCCTTATATATTATTTATAATAACTTTGAAATAATATCTATTTATCAATTTTATCTCAAAAATAAAGTCTTTGTAGAACGGAGGAAGTAATTGAAAACATACAAAACCCTTTAGTTTTAGGGTTTATTATGAAAATATTTCTCAGGCCTATAGTGATCTTGCATAAGAGTTCTTATAACTAAATTGAATTCATACAGCTGGAAAATTGGCACATGCTTCATCATTGAACACCTTTGACCAAACTATAACAAAAAAAGTAAAAGATTAAATTGATAAAAAAATGCATGGTTGTTATTGAGGTCATGAATAAGGGTTGTAATTTGTACAGCAGTCTCCATCACAGGGCCAAGTGATGTAATCAGAGCTAGTACAGTTACAACAATTGATAAGATTGTATTAATAACTAGCAAAGTTACACCTGCCATGAACTAATCGATTCTTTTGTTGTCTAATCCATGTGTTTTCAACAGGAAGACTGGGTCTTGTGCAGAGTCATCTGCAAGAGGAAATCAGGAGGAGGTGCCACCTCCAAGTCAAGAAACCACACCACCATTGGCCATGGCTCATCCACACCCACCTCTTCACCACCATTGCCAGCCCTCATGGACACCACCCTAGCACAGCTTCAGTCCTCCATGAACACCACCAACAGCTCCACCACACTTGAGCAAGTGCCCTGCTTCTCCAGCTTCAGTAATAATATTGTTGTCAGTAACAACAGCAGCAGCAGTGCTACTGTTGCACAGCCATGCTACCTCCCTATTGTCACAGGCAACAATGGCATGAACTACCTGGATCATGGCCTGCCTGACTTTGGCAGCCTCTTTGACGCTCAGAACTGTGACAGGAAAATGCTCAAGGCAGTGCTGAACCAGCTGAACTCCTTTGGGGGTGATGTGGTGCCAAGCCTGCCTCCTCCTGAAATGGCTGCTGCTGTGAGCTCTTCTTGGATGAATCACTTCTAGGCAAATTTATTCAAACAATATAAGCAGATAGCTAGCTAGTAGTTGATCTTCAGTTCAGTGTGTATGATGGCTTCATATGATATGCATACAGCATACTTATGTGTGTGATAGTACAATATTTAAGTGTGAGTATCAGTAGAGCACGCCACAATTTTTTCCTGCCGATTTCCCCATAAGGCACAGGAAATTCAGGAGTAAAACTCTGTAATGATTGATGAAGTGTGTACATTCAGAAGTAGATGTTTAAGTTATCGAAAACATTTCCGGTTGATGGTTTGTTGTCTATCTACCTTGCATATCATTCGAAAAAAAGAAGGATGTGTCCTATTATTTAATCCAACAAGAACATAGGAACCAAATCAGAGATAATCAGATAGCATTTCCCTTTTTCTCTTATGAGAACACACACAGCTATTGACTGCTTTGGCATACTTGTGCTCAAGTGCTCAACTGATCCCAGAGATAAGTTTACATGTATAGTAGCAGCACTGAACAATTTTCAAAATAATGTTCAGCAATGGAGTTTGCACAAAAGAAAAAGGAAGAAGAATGCACAAGTTGACAGACACGTTTTAGTTAAATCATAACATTTATTCAGGGAAAGCATCTCCTGTTTTCATCATATTTATTTTTTTCTGTATAATTAAAATGACAAACATGCAGTACAGAACTACAGATCCATGAACAGTAAGTTGAAAGGCCCTGTCTGTTCAGTGCACTATTCCTGAAATGCTGACCAACTGCATGAGTGATCGATCACCTTTCTAATTCATTGCACCTTTCAGAAAGAGGCCTAGATCGACTTTTTTCTGTACCTCATGTCATCAATACTAATCTTCAAACACCTCTCTTATTAGTCGTCTAGAAATAATGTGGAAGATGAAGAACAGAAAAGAAAGAGCAAGCTGTACTTGCATCAGGGTACCAGCTGCCAGATATTGGTATATTCCAGTGCTCTGTGGCATCATGCTTACACATTACACACAATTTGTTATTCAAGTTGTAATGATTGTGCTATTGCATAATTTGCATTTCTTTCTCCATTCCAATACAACTTATGAACATATCTATGATGTGATAACAGAGACTGTAAGATTGATGTGTTCAGCCAGTAGTCAGATTGATGTGTTAGTCATGTCCTAATTAACTCCCTCAATTGCATGCTAGCTAAATTCTTTGAGGAGATTCCTGATAGGAACACATGGCCTACCTCCTGCATATATAGGAGCCCCTCCATGCAGGCATGTGTTCCTTCTCCCATAAATCTACATCAACTGACCTACTTAAAAAGCATTTCTCATTAAGTGCATAAACAAGGCCTGGTGATGGATGGATCATCCCAAGCAACTCCAAACAACTTCACTGCTCAGATAATAAACAAGGCTCTATGTAGTACAACAGGTACTAATTGTTTGGAAAGTCCATGGTTCACCAGACAGGCATCTTAAACAATGAAAAGTAGTATCCACCTAAGCAAAAAAACAAGACAAATTGGCAAGACATTGGAAATAATCCTGGTGTAAGTCAATAGGACTAGGAGTCATGCAAATTTTGAGATAGTATTAGAGTTGGAGTGTAGACGATCTATACTTGGTTTCTTATGACACAAATCCTACTAGGATTCCTATAGGTGGATAGCAGGTTCTATAAATATTGAGATGTAATCTATGTTTTATATATAGTATGGAAAAGAGAAAAGGGAGATGAATATAATCTGAAATTTGTCTCATATTATTTGTGTTCTTCATCACCAATTTTATTTGTGAAGTTGGGTATTCCCGAGCACGTTGTTGAGTACCGCAGCAGAAATCGTTGCATGTAGTTGGGAGAGCCCAAGCACAAATGCAGAAAGCGTTGTGCGTAGTCAGGTGTGCGTGATATTTTACCAACAAGCTATTATTACAAGCTAAAAGTTACATCCACAAAGTAGCAGAATTTAACAGTGCAACAACTTGATATATATAACAACCAATCCACTTAAAGCCCCATAACCAACTGGAGTTATGTGTTTGTACTCTTGGCCTGCTCATTTCAGGCCAAGCAAGATGGAACAGTTGCATGCCAAAACTATCACACTGCAGGCTGTGATCCAGCTCCCACATGGATCAGATAGTAGACTTACAGTTCTTTTGCCCTAACCTGAGTAAAATCCAAAGACAGAAGCAGTGCATTGTTATGAATGAGCTGTGTGAGATATGGACTACTCATTGGCCTCACACATTGGAGTGGGGAGAGTTGGCTGCAGCTGATAGCAAATTCAGAGCCAGCATGAGCGCAACACCGACGAATGATGAGACGAGTGCTATGCCTCCACGGTTGCAGAAAGAACCAAATTTGTCGCATATTGGGTTCCAGTGTGCATGCAAGTTACCATTCTTTCCTAGCTCAGCTATCGAAGCCGCTGTGGCGGAACCAGTGGCCAATAGAGCCAGGATCACCTGGCCAATGAGAACAAAGGGGAAAACAAATCATGTTTTCATATCAGCTGACAGTGGTCTGAGATTTGTCATATATGCTACAGTGCAAGCCTATATAAGTTGAACACCACAAGCTTCACTCTAGCAACTGGTTCTCAATAGTTGCAATTGCCAGGGGGTTCTTGATTAGGCTGAAGTTCTCCAGTTCAGTTCTCTGATCAGATTTGGCTGGACTGTGTAGCATGATGGCTAAAACTCTACATGGACTAACAATATCACTGTACTATGTTGCTTCTCTTGGGATAATTTGATCATTGATGTGTCCTATTCCCAGAACTAGTTCAAAACTAATACTGACAACTAATCTGAAATGTATTTAGTCCAAGAGAAAATTCTCATGCAATGAAAAGCTAGCAGTTGAAAAGACAATTCACATGTTGCTTCTCCCTATCAACTCAGTAATATTTTGGAGAAGCATAGAACTTACACTTGTGATAGACAATTGCTCAAAAAAGGAAATACCATGTCAAGAAGATGCACAACCAAGCTCTGTGCCCTTCGTTGAAGAAGGCGCTTCATCACCAGCACTGCCAGGTTATAACCACTGGCAATGACATTGGCTATGACAAAATACCTGCACAAGCAACCGGTGAGCTCAACAATCTACATACATTGGCAATCAACTGAAAATTGACAAGCATGAAGGCTTACACAAATGCTGGTGTGTCTTTGAACTGGGCTGTGAAAGTTTGTGTGACTGGCCTGGTGCCTATAATTGCAACAACTGCAGTGTAGGATTGCTTGTTTATCCCCATTACCACAGCTGCCGCTGTCGTCGCCAAAAGCGCAGTCACTCGCAGCACAAGCTGCAGGCTGATGAGCTTGTCCTTGAGCTGCATAACTCTGCAGACTGTAGTCTGAGCTAAGGCCTTCTTACCCTGCTCAAGATCCATCCAGAGTTGCAGACACCCACTGATCAAGAAGTGTAGAATGAGGAACGAGTTGGACAATTCGAATAGGATATTTGGGTACATTATATGCTGGGCATGGTGGCCATGATCCAAACTTTGGGTTTAACCAGAATCTGCAAGTTTGGGTTACCTGTGCAAACCATGATGACCGGGAAGAAACTGTCAATTTTGGGCTACTTAATTTATACTCAATGTGTACACCCAACTGATTAGTCAAGAAAGTTAATAGTATTTTAGAGTTGATTGGGTCCCTGCGACATGAGCTGAAAGTGAAGTGTCAGATAAGAAAGGATAAATTCTTTGGATGCCCCAAGAAGACATTGCTTCAGGAAATCTTCAGGTTTACATCTCTGCTACACCATGAGAGAAGAAATGTACGAGACAAGGGATGCCAAGCGAGAGAGAGACTCATGCTCGTGCACTTCACCGTCAATGGACACGAAATTCTTGGTTAGATGCAACTAACAAGGAAAACCGTGTTTTAGACTTCCTAATTGCAGTTTGATAAAAAAATATTGGATTTAATAAATCAAATCCTACTTCCAAACATCAAGGGGTGGTGGCGCAGTTGGCTAGCGCGTAGGTCTCATAGCTAAAGCGAGTGATCCTGAGGTCGAGAGTTCGAGCCTCTCTCACCCCAATAATTTTTTTCTCTCTCCCTCTCAATTTGCAAAAATCAAAGGCCTTTATCTTACCATGTTCTAGTTTCTCCGGGTTTACTTATGAATTTTTGGGTGTCTTTTACACATAATATATATTTTTATAAATACTTGTTTATCGCATTGAACATGCATGCCCCTTAACTTCAAGTTCTTATGAGGAGTGAGAAGGAAATGTCATAAACTAATATCCAAAAGCTAGAACACATTAATTTTTTTAGATTATTATCAACTGCTTAAATCTGCTTATCAAAATCTAAAGCTTCCCAACAGCCCTGTAAGTTGTAACTACAGCTACTGTGCGTATGAGCACAACTATGTAGTCTATACAGGTACAGGCAACATGCAAATAAACTTTTGCATGCACCGAAGATGTAACACATATATAAACTTGCAAGAATTGCAGTCTGGCTCCAGAGACAGTAGCAAAAGCAAAACCATGCAGTTACCAAACCAACTCATCCAGGTACACAAAACATGTGCCATGAAATCTGGTTGTAATTCATTGACAAGGCAGCGAGTGGCATCATGAGATGATTTGATCACACACAGGTCTAATGGAGCTCTCATTTTACATACAAAAGAATCGGTGGGTAACAAACTACAGCTTCTCAGTATCCACACCTGCAGTTTGTTTTTTGGCGTCGTTACAAAGGCGCATATCGAGGGCGCCCCTACGCTTTGCAGGGTTACTTCGAGCAATCGATCAACAAACATCAGTATAATACAAAGTATTTCTTCAGATATGAAGCATAAAACAAGCTGCACTGTGTGCTGATATGTTACTTTTTTCCACCAGTGGTAACCCCGACCACAACGTTGCTCACCTGCATAGAGAAACATGGGGGTAAGCATGTAGTAACTCAAACTTCACTGGACATTGGAAACATACATGCATGGGCTTACCAACTTCCCCTTTTCATCCATCGTCATAGGATTTTCAACAACAACAGTTACATTCTGTGGTTGCGCGGTTGGCTGCCAATGACAAGTGGGGAAAAAAGAAGTGGTTAAGAAGAGTGAAATCACCCAATACTAATGCTCAAAAGAACTCGCAATATAGGCAACTGGACATACAGCAGAGATTGATGGGATGGTATATGGAGTTTCATTGAGTGTAGGTATTGTAGGCGGCAAAAGTCTCATTGTATTCATCTGAGATTAAGAATAGAAAATAGGTTGAAGTTGGTGAGTCTAGATGACACTTATAGCATTTACAGCAAAGATAGCAAGGAAAGAAACTGGCATACCCCAGTATTTGTAATGAAATTGCAGATAGCACATTTGACCGAAGGTGCTCCATATGGATACATCAACACTGTCTGGCATTGGCCACAGTTCACGTGAGCTATACTACTCACTGCATCACAAACAAAGAGAATCCATCAAGTTGACACATGTCACACATCATGATGATTAATGGCATACAACATATGGGAGAAAATTCGGATGCATGAAATACAAATATAGGTAAGGCAAAAAAACACGCAAAAGGGCTATTATCAGCTTATTGTCTTTTACTCCATGATCTTAGACTACTTCAGAAAGCGCAGCTCTGTTACTCTTCTCCAGTCATATAAATAAATCCAGATATGGCACATGCATAATGGGGACAAGCAACACATGGCAAATTTTCTAGGATTTTAATTAATTTGATCCACAAAGCCCATGAGGAAGCAAGGAAATTTCAGATAATTAACTCATCTCCAGAAAAAACAGAAGCTTCAGCAACATGGGTGTAATCTGCATAATTCTGAGTATTGCCTTTGAAATAAACTGACCTCAACTCACTGATCAAGTCGTCAATGATGCATATTTGGCAGATGAAAAATCAACAGCCCAGAAACAATGCAGAGCTGATGTGGTCTAGCTTTCAGTGAAACCAGCTCATGCCAACTTCAATACAAAAGAAACATCTACTTATCTAACCACGAGAGAGCAACATTGATTTTCACACATCATATCCACTGATCATGGATAAAGCAGAATAACACTACTAATTGCACACATATGTCAGTACCTGGTCTGACAAGATTGACTGTGTCGCAGCACGAGCATCTAACAGATGTTGCATTGCGAGTATACATCAATAAAGTTCGGCAGCCACCACAAATGAGATGAGCTATATCCATTCCTGCACACGAAATTTACCCAACTTTTATGAGCATGACAACTTGAAACAACTACAAAGTTCACAATGGTATGAAGCATCAATGTGAGCAATGTTAAACAAATAAATCATGCACTGCTAGCAATGAAAAATTCAAAAGCTATTCAGAGCAATAAAGAGGTGCCAGATGACAAGAGAATATACAGTCCACAAAAGAGGACAAGGAAGGTTATGACGTAACAAATGTGTATAATATGGCGTTTCAGGAATCATTTGTACTAGGACACTAGTGTGCTCATCCAAGTTTTTCTGCAGGAATCAGGCAGTAGAACTAAGGATGCTGGGATGCTAAGCTTGAAAATTGAGCAGCATGTGCTAGAATCTGGTTTTTAGGTTAACACAAGAAACACATTAGTTTTTCCATAACCTAGTCTTTTAGGCTAACACGAGGAATACGTTAGGTTTTAAGGCTAACACAAGGAACACATTAGTTTTTTACGCTAACACAAGGAACACATTACTGTGCCCTTTATATTTCCATGCCATCTTAAACCTTTGTCCAACTGGACTTGCAACCTTGGAGCTCTAGCAGTCTTCAAAAGATTTTTTTTTGCAATGTTTATCACATGAGTTTAGAGTATTATCAACAGGCCTCAGCATCACATACAAACATCTAATGCTTTCCCTCTGAATTCTTAGTCAGTGCTTGCAGCTTTGATGCACAAATTGCATAAACCGACTAACGAAAGAATAGATGTGTAATCACCCAGAGGCGGCGCTGTGCTGGTCACGGCATGGCATACTGCACAGCACACGCTCAGGGCCCCTCTTGGGTAGAGTAGAACATTCCTGCATCCATGGCACACGATCTGGTTCTGCATGCCTGCAAAATTCCAGCCAGAGGCAGTCAGCACCATAATAAGCAGCGCACGATGGAACGTAGTCCTAGCACTGTTCCATCCGAATCCTATCACCCAACCAAATCACCAATCCTACACCTGTTCGGCTGTTCCATCAATTGCTCAGCAACAAACTAAGGTAGCATCGCATCGCCTCTAAAAAAATGAGGCTGGATTAACACCCACGAGCACAGGGAGCTTGGAATCACCAACAAAGGCTCCGTTTTTCTACGAACCCCAATCCCTACACACGCATACCGTCGAATCCCGCATCGATTTCCCCAGCAAATCGACGCGGCGAGATCACGGACGGACGGCGCCGTCCAATCAACCCGAACCAAGAAGAAAAGCATCGGATTTTCCGCCGCCTACCTCGAGAAATCCCTCCACAAGAAGCCGCGGGAGAGGAGGGGACGCGTCGCCACCGATCTAGGAAATGGCGGCGGATTAATCGGCAAAAAAACGCGGCCGATTTGGGGGGGTGGATTTATTTGGGCGGAAGCGGATGGGAGGTTGGAGACGAGACGACGGAGAGGAAGGGAGGCGTCGCGTCGCTTCGCGTCGTTCCGCGTCGTGCTCACTCCTGTCCTCTCTTTCTTCGTCGTTTCGTCACGTTGGAGTCTTGGAGACGACGAGGGGGAAAATGGTTTACTCCCTCCGGGACCTCTCATCCAGAATCCAATGGCCCCGAATATTTGACGGAGCCGAACACCACCCTTCCCACCAAGGAAGGGGGTGGAGGCCAGGTAGGAGAGGGACATGGCTGGGCGGCGCATCCGTCGCCCGAGCACGGCGAGCTAGCAGGAGCAGCCACATGCGGCGCCGGCGCAGCTCTTGGGGCTCAGACATGTATGCATCGGGGCGCGGTGGCCGCTGTAGAGAGAGAGATGGAGGTGAAGGAGCAGAGGCGTGCGCGCGAGCTCGTCGTCGCAGGCGGCGTGCAGGCGGTCGCCAAGTTTGCAGCACGCCAGCACGGCACCGAGGAAGAAGCAGGTCGAGGCAGGCGAAAGCGACCGCATTTGGGCGCGAGCGAGCTAGCGCCGGAGAAATGCAGCGTCCAGTGCGCGGCGCCTACCTGACTGACCTCCGCCCTCCTGACTCTGACTCTGCTTCTTTCCGTCGTCGGGAAATTTAACTATTTATCACCCTAAAGAATGACATCTTTTCAAATAACACTCTCTTCGTCGCATTTAATTTTTTACCACTTTTAACATGAATCAACTTGTTTTTTGTCACTTTACAGCCTCAAGGTACTAACTCATCGGCCACATCATCATTTTTGCCACGTTAGCTGTGCGTCTTCTCCCCAATGCCGTCGCACGTCGGCAGCTTCCTGTCCCCGCTCCCCAGCGCCGCCGGCCGGCCCCTCTACCACTGCAAACTACACGCCTAGACGCCTCTGCGCCAGCCGCACGCAGCCCTGCCTCCCCACCGCATGTTGCCTGCTACCGCCCAGCCGTGCTCCCTGCTGCTTCCCAGCCAAAAATAAGAGAAAACAGTGCGGAGAACATGAGAGGACAAAGAAGGAAATCTGCAGCCCACCGCTATTTCTGTTCGTCTTCCACGTCTCCGCTTTGCCGATCTCTGCAGCAACGTTGTTTTCATCGCCCCGCTGTGAGGATCCATCACTTGAAAGATGGCAGTTGACATGGCAAAAGATGATGACTTGTCTGATGAGTTGACACCTTGAGGCTGCAAAGTGGCAAAAAATGAGTTGGTTCATATTAAGAGTGGCAAAAAATTGAATGCGACGAAGAGAGTGGCATTTAAAGAGGTGACATTCTTTAGGGTGACAAATAGTTAAATTTCTCGCCGTCGTCCACGGCGAGCAGAGCGAAGAGAGAATACTTTGCTGATTTAATTAAAAAATCCTTTTTGAGAGGAGAAATTAAAAAAATCTATTACATCTCCAACAAATTGCTTAGTTTTAAAAGGCATTGCAGTGCCAAATTGAATTAAATTTATAATGGCCGATAATTTATAACTTTAATTTCTGTATATCCATAAATTGCATCACCGAGTTGTGAAAACTGCAAGTTACCGATTACTCCTTCCATTCTCAAATACATGAAACATCATATGAAAATTCTAAATCACTAATAGATAATAGAGAAAATTCTGCATGTCACTGAAACTTCACCGGTTCTCATATATGTCACTGAAAATTTACTGTTTTCATATATATCAATGCTTTAATTTTTCCCGCATATATGTCATTGCCGTTTATTTTAATGTCACTCAACGTTAATTTTTTTTCTAAATGTTAAAACTATCCTCAGCTCACAAAGCTAGCTAGCTTGCTTGTTTTGCTCCTGGCGGATCTCAGTTGCACTGGATTGAATGAGTAATTGGTACGTACGTGCTGGCTAGAACGAGTGCTAGCTGATCACGGAGCTTAAATCATCCTTAATTTTTAGTGAGTTGAGTATAATTTTAGCATTTAGAAAAAAAACTAATGTTGACTAACGTTGAAAGTAACAACAATGTCATATATGGGCACAAAAAATAAAAATAGTGGTATATATGAGAACAACAAATTTTCAGTGGTATATATAGGAATCGGTGAATTTTCAGTTATATATATATATAATTTTCTCTAGATAATATATTAAAAATACTATATTTTAATATGTGAAGATAATATTAATATTAGTATAATTAAAATTAAAAATTATATATTCATATATTATATTTTAAATAAATTTTGTAAATATATAAATGAGTTAGTATTACAACCACAAATTTAATTAATTGACAATAGGGACACGTGTTCTTGTTAGAGTACTAGCGGAGGAAGCCATCAGCTATCCAACCGTTGATCCCTATACGGACGGTTGGGATCTAGTATAGCTCATCTCATCACCGACTTACAAGAAAATAAAGAAAAGAGCGGCGATTTTTCGCTAACCCGAATCCCACACGGCACACCGGATTACCGGAACCCTAACCCTAGCGGCCACCGGCGGCGGCGGCAGAGGAGGGAGCGGCGCCATGGAGGAGGATGCTGAGGGGATGGACCGCCTCGACATGGACGGAGACTTCGAGGGCGGCCGCTTCGGCCGAGACGGCGAGTTCTATTACGAGCGCCGTCGCGAGCGCGCGCCCCAGA
>KE372285.1:397798-415169 GCA_000418225.1 Zizania latifolia
TGGCAAGCCTAAGGTGAGGTGTAGCAATCTTTGGCTTACAACCAAACAAGCCCTTCGTTTCATAATAAAGATGGCACTGCAACAGTTGTCAGAATTGTTGTAGCTTGCCTTGCCTCGTATTATTGCTTGCTTAGTTTCTGTGGGCAAAAGCATTGTTATTAGATATTGTTGACTTAACATTGTTAGTACATGCTTCGTTTACACATTATAGTACTAGTTCTATATGATATTCTTCCTAGCATGTGGTATGCAGGTAGCATACACAGTTTTTCTCCAACTCGGTAATTTCTCTGTATAATAATATAATTCCGGCATCAATATCATGCAAATAATCAGAATATGTGGTTTTTCTTAGACCAGTATGTGACCGGTGAGACGCAGAGAAATGATAGTGGTGCATCAGTTTTGTTTCTGTGATCGCAACTTCAGTAGCCCAGCCCAACAAGCACGGAGGAGGCGGCAAAAAATCCACAGAGAAAAACTCGGTCAACTAATGGAAACCATCCGGAAAGCGAGACTAGACCGGAGATGATTTGCGACAAAGAAGTCGACGGCGAATTTCCATGCAATCGTTTCGTTTCGCTCGTCGTTCACGCCGTGCACGTTTGAAGATGGAAACCGATCGGCGATTAGCTACTCGCGCCTACGTACGTACTCTGCATCGCGCCGTGCAGTCCTCTCGGTCCCAAGTTTCAACGTATCCCTTTGACAGCTCTGGCCATCGGTCTCACGGTGACGTTCTCCGTGACTCCATCGATCGCATTCTCCCTTTCTTTCTGCCGTTGCAACGACAGCCATCCAATGTCGCCGAGCAAGCACAGTGCGTACGACACATGGCGGCCTCTGAAACCATTGGATTCAGAGTTTCAGACTGTACGGCTGACAAGAGAAGTCACCACGCATCTGGAAATGTGCCCTTCTCGAACACCGATCTGTAAACTCACCAATTCAGTGACTTCTGTCATTCTTGTTGCGGTCTTCCGGGGAATTATCATTATCAAAACGTGCATATGATATGATGGAGGATCAAAGCATCTCCCTTGCTTGAGAACTTACGGCAACGCAGTCTGATGCAGACTCGCGAGACTTTGACGAATTTAGGTGGAGAAGGCATCAGTTCAACATGCGAGCACGTAATGTTTGAAAGGGAGGCTGTATTGGCAACCGGACTTAATTCCGATGTCACATCTCATTCTCATGGTGGGGTGATGGTCGTTGCGTGCCAAACAATTAAGCACGGAGCATTAAAGAAAATGGAGTGGAGGACACAGGCGCTAACGATCTGATAAGCAACTGATCAGGCATGATATGACGGCTCATATCTGACAAGTCAACAATGCTTACGCATGCATACAAGATTAGTGGTAGATGATTAAAGCTTAATTACACCGTGGACGTTTTACGAATTTACTATAGTTTTATACTACTCCCTTCGTCCCTTCCTATGATATAGCAACCTAGTACTAGATTTAATATTTTATAGTACAATAAATCTAAAATTCTAGACAAATTTACTATAGTTTTATATTGCTCCCTTCGTCCCATCCTATGATATAGCAACCTAGTACTAGATTTAATATTTTATAGTACAACGAATCTGAAATTCTGGATAGTATCACTGTCAGATTCATTGTAATGAAATATTAAATCCAGTACTAGATTGCTATATTATGAAACGAGGAGAACTAGATTGCTATATTATGAAACGAGGAGAGTACTTACTAGCTTCGCGAATATTTTTCATTTTAACACTATCAAATTCAAAATAATATTAAATATAGTTTTAATTATGAAATATCAGTACAATATTTCAGTTGACAAATCTAATTATGTAACTTTTATAATATATAATTTGATTATATAAAAACTATTATTAATTAAATCTTACATTCTTAGAGTCAAAACTATGGAGTATTCATGAACCGAGGTGAGTCAGCAAAACGCAGTGCTTTCACTTCGACTAGAGTAGCACACACATATTCAAGATGTGTTTGGTTCAACTTTTCTAATCAGCTTCCTGGTTGGGAAGCTGGAAGATGAACCAAACAGCCCTAAACAGCACCCAGCTTTTCAAAAATCTGCAGATTCTCGCAGTACAAAGAAAAATCTAGAGATACCCTAGATTCCACAGATTCCCGCAGTCCGATTTGATGGAAATTATCCGCCTTGTCATCAGGGAAAACCCTTCGCTGATTCGCTCCACGGCGCACAGGCCCGTGCCCCCTACCCTCATGCGCCGGCGCCGGTGCCCTCCTGAAAAGACACCGATGTCGCCTAGAGGGGGGTGAATAGGCGTTCCTGAAAAATTCTTCAAATAGAAATGTTAAACCTCTCGGAATATCTGGTTTATTCCGGAACATCCGAGGTCCGGATGTTCCAGGTAGAGTCGGACATTCCGGGGTCCGGAACTTTCGGTTTCAACCGGATATTTTGGGAACAACAAGAAATTCACAAAATTGATCATTCAAGAATTTTATAGCAATTCTATAAGAATAGAAAGTAAGCACAAGTTGTTAAGAGTATGTCTATGCAAGGAAAACTAGATCCATTTGCAATCAAATAAGCACGAGCACATAGATCAGGCTAAAACACGTATGAATATGATAAGCTATCTCATGAACATAAAGAACAAGTAAATGAACAAATGAGACACATGATTTATTTTCTGAAGTTCGGGTCCACCGATCCTACGTCTCCATTGAGGGACCCAAAAGACCGGGTCTCTTTCAACCCTTTTCCTCACTAAGCAACCACCGGGGTCTAGCTTGGGTTTTACTAGAGTTATCTCTTCCCTTACGGAGGTGAGGTAGAACATTCACAAACTTTCCCGGAGACACCACAATCCTTGGTTGCTCACGGGCGACGTCTTGCCGTCTAGGAGACCTCAATTTCCAAGAGTAATAAATACAATGTTTGATTTGCTTGCTATGAACTCAAGTGCTCAAAGATTTTTCAGGGAAACCAAAGAACTCAACCACACGAAATCTTCTTAAAAGATAGAGCAAGAAGTTTGCTAGAAGATTTGTGTTGCACTATCAAATAAAATCTTAAAGATTTGTTCAAGATCTAGCTTTGAAAGAGTGAGAGGGTGTTTTGAAAATTTTGCTTAAGAGTTCACTTCTTCAAAATGGGGTGAGGGGGTATTTATACCCCTCACTCGAAAAGTGGCCGTTTGAAGACATTTTATAACTGTTTATCCGGAAGTTCTGGACTGAGAAATAAATTCAAACAGAACAGTTTTTTCAGAAGTTTCGGGCTTCAGCCAGAAGTTTTGGGCCAAAATAAATCGATACTGAACGACTTTTTCGAAAGTTTCGGGCAGGGCTGGAAGTCCCGGTTCAATCCAGAACTTCCGAAATTCCTGACAGCACTCCAGAAAACAGGTTATATCTTTTGACTCCAAAATCCGTTTTTGATGATCTTGGATATTTTGGAAAGCTTATTAAAATGGCTATCCAACTCAACAAAGAACAAGGCTTAAACCCCAAGGAAAAAATACTATGGCTTTGGTTTTCTCTCAAAATAGCAATGGGATAAAATACTTTGAGCACCGAGACATATACAAACATATCAACTTTGTATCCCTCTTAATAGTATGTCATTCCTATACTCAAATGTAAGTATAAAAGATTTATAACAATAGGAACACTCTCATATCATCTTGTTTCTTTATTTTTGAGGGACGATAAAGTTGAAACCATTTCATTATTGAGACTATTCACCTATAAAAAATTAGTTGAACATTGTCGGGGATATGATCCCGGGTTACCTCCTGAGTGGGTTTGTGATAACCGAGTGAAGGAGGAGTCAACAGACGTAGCTTTAAAGACGACTAGCCAATAGTCGGATTTACCAAACAGCTAAGCAGCAGTCGGGAACCTGAAGACCCCCCGAGTCCAGCACTCGGGAGACTCCCTCAATTGCCGACACTCGGACGATCACCATCAAGTCTTAGGCTGCTCTATTAAATTCCACGATGAGTAATCATCTAATCAATACTGTTGATAATGCCTAAAGTTATCAACTACGAACTGACCGTTTTCCCTCATAATTGGTCATTAGTGGGGCACATTAATTAGAAATTGTAACCTCTGATCTCTCTCATATATAAAGAGATCAAGGAAGCCTATTACGACGGGGATTTTTCTGAGCTAAAGACATTTTGTTAATACGCTTAAGGCTCCTTTTCAGGCCTTAAGCCCAGATTACACATACAGGAGTAGGGTTATTATCCTCCGGGATACCCGAACCTGTCAAAAAAGACTCCTCGTCTCGTTGACTGAGATAACCATTGAGATTCATCCACAGAACTCCCTAAAGCCTAACCAAAACCTTACTGCGGGTACCCCCGTGGTATACTGTTGTTTTTACGCAACAACAAACATGTTAGTCCCAAAATATTTATACCTTTGCTTTGAGCAATGTTCACTTTGAATTTTAGCTTGGTGTAGGTCAACATATAAAGTGTGGATGCTTCTATATATTCAAGCCACTCGACATCCTTCAACACATGAAGTCCGAACTTGCTCTTCTCTTTATCACTTCTTGCATTCTTTGAATAAATAATGCGGATCACCCATAGTTTCTTATAGACTTACACGATTTATCGGTGTAAAACTTATACTCACTCTTCACCATCGCATTGGTCTTTTGGCGCTAAGCCTATGTTTGCCCTTCACCCTTACATGATCCCTCGTAGCCGGGTATCACTTGCTCTTCACTGTCTTGTCATAGAAAACCACTTCGCATCTAACATTTTCAATATGTTCACTTGATTCTCATTAATCAATGATATAGATTACTTTACACTTTATGATACTCAAGTTCTTGTTAATCGCCAACTTTAGCTTGTATTTCTTATATCCATCAATATATACACAACAAGCTTCTATGAACCATCTTTATGATTAATATTTCACTTGATTCTTAACATATAATCAATGGTATAAATTATTTTGTCCTTCATGATTCTTAGCTTCTTGTCAATCATTAACTTTAGCTTTCATTTATCATATCCATCAATATATACTTAGCAAGCTTCTATAAATCATTTTTATTGTCATGTTGTTTGAGATCCATCAATCAATGGTATTATTTCATTAAACTCAAGAGAGATTGATCCAAAGACCTTTAATCAAAACTTTTGATTTAATATGATTTAAAATGCTAACAATCTTTATGATCAATATTTTACTTATTGATTCTCAACATATGAGTAATTAACCTTTTTTGCTTGATGCTAGAACTTAACCTAACACACAAACTCATAAAAATAATTAGTCCTAACATCCATTATCATGAATCACCAAAACTCAATATAAATCAAGAACTGAGATCTTTCACTTCCTCCGACGACACTGCCCCCGCCCTCCTTCGGTGACGCCTCCCCTCTCCTCACGTGCAGCCACGGCGCCCTCCTCCTCACTCGTCGCCGCTCTCGCCCTCTCTAGATCTGCCTCCTCACGCGCCGGCGACCTCCTCACGCAGCCGCCCCTGCACTCTCCAGATCTGCAAGAGGTGATGAAAGCAAGAGGCCAGCTCCTAGGCGCTGTTGGCCTGCTCCTTCTGCTTGCTCGGATTGATTCTATCAACTGTTGCATGCACATTATCAACTACTACAACGATGACCACAGAGATAGGTCGAGTCTGCGAGCTCTTCCTGTGTTGTGATTTGGGTGTTAGGGTTTTGAAGTGTTCATCATGTTCTGAAATCATAAATTAAGATGTTTACATGCTCCCCTTGCGGGAATTACTGATTTTCTTTTTGTCTCGTGAATTCGCGAAAAGAAAAAAGTTCTTCTGAAGCAGAGTGTTTGTGGTACAAGCCTGAGAACCTGTTTTTCTCAATTGTAGTACTGAATTGATTGTTTGCTATGGGTACATGTGTGTTCGGAGCAAGTGAAGTGAACACCATAAATTTGTTGAAGCTTGTTATTGCAGCAGTAATAATTACTTATTTTGCTGATGTTCTGGCAACAGTAATGTTCTAGACTCGTTCTGTACATATCAGCATGTTTTTGTTTGATATTTTTGTCAGAAAGCAATGGAGGTGTTACATTTTGTAATAGGAAACAATAATGGGATGCTTTTCTTGACTTATTATTGGAGTACTTGAATAATTTCAGTTCTGTTGATATAGAGAACTTGAAACTAAATAGTTTTCTAAGAGTAAAAGTTGATATATGATTGTTGGAAAACATAGATGCATTTCAGTTCTGAATAATTTCGTTTTAGTTTTCCCCGTTCCTAGTTAGAAGAAAAATTATCAAGCACATCATTATTTATATCGATATCATTTTGTATTATTTAAATCTATAAAATATTATAAAATTTCCTTATTATAACAATGATATAAATGCACATCATTAAACAAATCAGTGTTTTATATTGAAACTGTATATTAACAGTGCAACCAAACATCAGGGGTATTATAGATATTTATTACCAAAACAGAAATCCACAGCTACTCCAACCAAATAACCTCTCAGCTTTTCCACAGCTCACAGCTCACAACAGCTTTTCCACAGCTTACAGCTCACATCAACTTTTTTAAATCCACAGCTCAACTAAACACACCCTCAGATTGGGAATACGGAGCACACATATGAGCGCTTGAGCCAGGTAGTAGCCACTTCCCCAACACCAAAGGCCGAGGCCCAAGATGGCACGCATCAACATTTTGCTGCAACGGAGTCAGGAGCTACTCCGTGGAACTGTGGAAGCAACTCGACAGTCGACAGGTCACAGCTGCATTGGGGGATAACGGCAATGCCTCCCTCTAACTTGCGGCGATGCCAGGTGAAGGGCCCAAAACGAATGCAAATATATGTAGATTTTTTAAAAAACAATATTTTTTCTGGACAAAATTACAATTCTAGGATGCTGTTTCAAAAAAAACTAGACCTTTATCGACACTTGTAGACAGTTAAAATGCTGACAGGAAAAATATTCCTCTATCGACCTTGGGATGGTCGACAGGGAAAATCGTCCCTGTCGACCAACCAACTATCGACAACAGAAATTTTGGCCATTCTCCAGCCTCCACACGTGCCTGCATGCATGCCTCGTGCTGTGTGCCTTGTCTGCTACGGAGTACTTTCTATTTTTTGGTACCTTTGCCCAGCGCGCCTCTGCCTTCTTTTGCTGCATGCGTCTGGCACATGCCTGCAGTTTTTTTTTGGGTCTTCTTTTGCTGTTTGCATGCAGCTTTCCTCTACTTTCTTTTGCTGCATGCGCCTGGCAGTGCTTTCTTTTGCTGCATTATGCTGCCTGCATGCAGCTTTGCGCGCTCTGCTTATTTTAGTTTCTCGTAGACCGTTGGTTTGGAAATTTTTATAACCTGTCGGCTATCCAACAATAGATAGGAATACTGTCAATATTAAAATGTTTCTGTCGACAGGGGTTTAATTTTGCTATTTTCTAAAACGACATTATAGAATAGTAATTTCGTCCAGAAAAAATATTATTTAAAAAAAAATCAATATATGTAAGGGTCATTTATACCCAAAAAATTTGGCCGTGCACGCTTTGATCGGTCGGCCCTTGAGTTGGCCCCAAATTTGGTTCATCTTCTCTCTTGATTTCCTTTCTATTGAAAGTGAGGCCAGGAACAACCGGAACATTCCGTATTTCAAGTACAACAACATAAAACTTCACCGTATCAGCCACCACAAAAAGACCGAAAAGTTTAATTATATACCCTCCATTTAGATGAAAACTGAGAATTTTTACTTCTAACCCATATATCATTGACATAAGATGACCTTATATATTAGTAAAATATGAAGAATAAATCTTTAATTTCCTATTTAAAGGGTGTACATATGATACAATCTTTCAAAAATATAGGCAGTACCGATACTTTTCTACTCTACTAGTTGCCAGAAAACATAGCCAAAACGATGTGACAAGCTAGAGTGAAGAGAGCGCAAGAACAGGGGCAGATATATAGAATTGGCATCAAGGCTTTCAACAGTTATCCACTAATCTCAAATCACAAAAGCTACTACATCTCCAAGGCAGCTGTGATGCGGACTGCCGAGTATCACATCTTCCTGAAATTTCCAGTGAAATGGCATCACGGCCAAAAACGTATCCTTACACACTGGCCACCATTTTTTTCAATAATCTGAGTGGTTTTCCTCCAAGTATTTGCAAACTAATCCACCAAGAATGCCGAATGTACATCCCACTATGGCACTGTGCACCTTCCAAATGCACCATAAAAACATTATCCTCATGGAGTCAGCTAGTTTCAGTCCAACGGTGTACGTATCCAAGGTGGACTGAGAGTCGTGAGAGATCACACGCAACTTCTGCAACGTCACACTGAATCACTTGAAAGAAGCACTAATCATCGAATGGATTCCATCTCCTGAAGACTGAACACCATTTCCAACTGCGGCGTTGCCCGCGCCCTTGGGAACCTTACGATCTTTGAGGATTCTGCACACACTGTCCATGTCATCCCATCTGCTCGAAGTGGAACATATGTTTGAAAGGAGAATGTGCCGGCTGCCGCGCCGAGGCTCCAACTCAATGAGCTTCGTGGCAACCGCCTCACCGACCTCCACCTCGCCATGGGTCTTGCAAGCACCGGCAAGCGCGTCCCATAGGCCTGGGTGTGGCTCCACGGGCATGTTCTTGACGAAATTAACAGCCTCCCTGACATGGCCGGACCGTGCAAGCAAATCAACCATGAGGCCATAGTGCTCCGGGCCTGGCTGAATCCCAAAGTGATTGATCATCCTGTTGAACAACCAGCAGCCCTCGTCTACGAAACCTGAGTGGCGGCAAGCGCTCAGCAAACCAATGAATGTTATGTCATTTGGTCGAACACCGGCCAGCTGCATCTTCTAGAAGCCTGCCGCTCGCTGCCGTTCATGGCGAGCCCAGCGATCATTGAGTTCCAGGGGTAGATGTTTCTCGCCGGCATTGCAGCGAACACCCTGACGGCATCACGGATACTCCCACATTTGCCATACATGTCTATGATCGGCGTCGCGAGGACGACGCTCATTGCCCCGTGGCCCGTTCAGCTCCCGCTCGGCATATGAGTGCACCCACGCGCCGTGCTCCATCCACCTCAGCTGCGCGCACGCCGAGACGGCGCTCACCAGCGCGGGTTCGTTCAGCACGACGCCGCTCGCGACCATGTCGCTGAACACCCTCAACGCCTCCTCGCAGTGGTCGGACTGCACGAGGCCGGTGACCATCGAGCTCCAAGAGGCAGCGTTCCTGCTGGGCGTTCTGTCGAACAGCTTCCGCGCTTTCGACAGCATCCCGGCGCGGGCGTAGGCTCCCAGCATCGCGTTCCATGAAACCACGTTCGTCTCGGGCATGGCCTCGAAGAACCACTTCGCGCGCTCCACGTCGCTGGCGTTGGCATGCCCGGTGGCCGGTGACCATTGTGGTCCAGGTCACTTCTCGGAGACCTCCTCGAGGTCTCCGAGAAGGGCAGCTCGGCGGAGGCGACGTCGTCGACGGCGATCGGCGAAGTAGGCAGAGACGGCGGCGTTGACAATGTAGACGTCGCGGCCGTGGCCAAGCCTGACGGCGAGGGAGTGTACGATGCTGGCCACGGGGTGGTTCGGGTGGCCGGTGCAGGGGTGGAGGGAGAAGGAGAGGGACAAGTGGTCCAGCAGGAGACGGCGATTGAGGAGCCGAAGGAGAAGGGTGCAGGCGGCACGGAGTAGGGAGTTGACCAGAGGTGAGGAGAACGGCGTGCGCGCGGCGGAAGATGCCCGGTTTGGCGGCCACGGCGGCGAGCCAGGAGGAGGAGGAGCCACGGCGGCGAGCCGGTTACGTTAGCTTCGCAAAATTGTCATGGAGGAGACAAATCGAGACCCGATCAAGTCTTCGAGTGACATGGCTCGTCCGATGGGGGATGTACGGTCAGGATCTCATACAAGCAGATACTTTGTTCCACAATCGTACCCTCTACGGCAACGCCGCCGTCTTCTCAGGCGACGGCCTCCGCTGCTGCGTGCCATTGATCATCCGAATATCAGACGCCGGCAAACCAGAGGGAAGAATCCGTCAGGTACATCACAAGTAAACTCCACTGAGTATATTTGATCATCTAAGTCAGGTACAGAACCAGCAGAAAACAAAAACAAGGCTGGAATGCCACCGGGACGAGAAGTTCCTCTTATTGCAACAAAGGCAAGATGTTGCAATTTTCATTTGGGCGAGGAAATCATGTCAACTCAGTGATCAACTAGTTACAGGAGACAATCTAACTTAGACAACAATACACAGATTACAGAATGTACAAAATTTCCATGTGATCGCTCATGTTTCACTCCTACACACCCTTTGTTGAGTACAGCCTAGCTTTCCTTGCCAGGCAGCCCGACTATGCAGCTCTCTTTGATGGTCTTGAGATGCTTGTACCACTGTCTGAACTGGAGTTATCTTCTACCTGCAAAGTGGCATCAGTTTGGATGTGAACAACAGCAGTAGCCAGTAAAGCAGTATAACATTTAAGATCAGCATAGGATGTGCCTGATCACATTTTGTGCTTATGGTGGATATAAGCAAATGGAAAAAAGACAGATGTAACAGAAGTCTTAGTGAACGTAGGTTAGGAGCTCTCTTCTTTTGTGATAAAGCCTTTTAGCAATATCTACTACTTGCGTCTACATGCTGTGATATTTGACTACATGGTTTGCACAGTTTTACCGATCATAACCAGACCTGGGGTAGAAGCAGTGTGAAATGTGTGATTTACACTACCATCCTGAGCACCAATATTAATTCGAACAAGCTATTTATGCCAACAGAAGCTGTCAACTTGCAGCAAATCCCATAATATATCATGAGTTGGATAGTAGCAGAAGCTATGTTCAGGATTAAGACTAAGAAAGACTACAGTATAACTGTAAAGGCGCAGAAGACAAACATCAGCATCTATATCACGGTGTGCTCAAAGCTATGTAAAACCTAGTCCCCTGAAGGTTGAAAGGTACTCTTTTTTTATAGCTCTTGTGGCGGTGGTGTCACAGGATGTTTGCTTAACTATGAGAAAACAACGAAAGATGGCAAATTCAGATCAAAATTTTCAGCACTTGTCTCCCAAATATGATAACTAAGCTTACCTCATCAGCACAGTTTTTTTCTGCTTCCTGCAGGACATATCTTGAAGAGCCAACTAAAGAACCACAACGATCTTGATTCCGTGAATGCACTTCAGCTGAAGATGAACAACACGGGACATGAAATGCAGTGTCACTACCAGATCTTTTCCTTGATACAGGCAAGTTTGCTACAGAGTTTGTGCCTTCTATCTTTGAGGACCTGATTGTGTCAACACAAATAGTATGTTTGTTTGAGCCTTTCAATTCCTTCAACTTGACATTATGATTCTTGCTGCTAGCATAGGGCACTTTTTGATTGACAGGCAAAGCACTTGGAGATGTTTCCTTCAAAACAACTTTTGGGATGTCAAAACTATTGATATTGCTCAAGTTGTCTTCCACAACTTCACCATCCGATTCTGCAAGTTTTGCAGCTGTATCCAATTGCCACATCGTGGAGATGGCATCGTCTAAACACTCCCGAGCGATGTGAAGTTCTACTATTGGCTTAGGATAGTTAAATCCCAGCTCAACTCCAGCAACTTCAAGTATACAGCCTGGTGCATCCCATGGATGATGAATCCATTCTGTTGGCATTCTAGCTAGTTCAGGTATCCAAGTTCTTACATATTCACCATCCGGGTCGTACTTTTGACCTTGAACCTGGTTTTGCATTCAAAAAGTCAAACAAAGAAATATAAATCTCTTGCTAGTCATGGATAAAATACTAGTGCTCAGACATAAAATAAAAATAACACTAGTGAGCTCTTCTGCCGAATATTATGGTGACACTTATAAAATCACAAGTTCAAACTGAGCTGAAAAGAAGGCCAAAAACTTTCATGAATGCATCTGTCCGTAGGAGATACCAAGATAAACCACATATTATGAAAAATAGATTACAGACAATACTGTATTAGTGATAAGGGAAAATCAAAGGGCGGATGGCAGAAGTAGTAAAAAGTAAAACAAATCTACATATTTAGTTTACATCAATATTAAGCAAGCTTGACAAGGTATAGCTAGAGTTTGGTTCATGGCCCCAGCTATCACAAAAACTCAAGCCCTCGTTTTGTAGCCAAAAGTCACAAATGCTGTGCCATGCCACCCTTTTGGCACAAGAGGCATGGTAAATATAGTTAGGAGCACAGCATGCCCTAATCAGGTTTACCAGATAGTTCAAATATGATTTTGCATTATAATGCTTTACTTTAATAACAGCATACCTCAGGATTATCAAGACGACCGAGCTCATGGCCATCAGGCAAGCTCCCGGATATGTACTGCCAACCAAGAATATCGCTTTCCAGATCAGCATCCAATAGCACATCCCAAAAATACTTCATACCCCACGTCCATGGAATCAGTAGAAATTTCACAGCAAAACTTGAAACGATTACTCTTATCCGATTATGTGTCCATCCGGTAGCCCAAAGTTCCCTCATGCCAGCATCTACTAATGGGTATCCTGTCATTCCTTGCCTCCATGACTTGAACCGGTCCTCATCTACTCTCCAGGGGTAGTGCTTCAAGTTCCCCAGCAATGACCTTTCATGTGTGAATGGGAAGTTGAAACACAAGTACCGTGAATATTCTCGAAGACCAATTGATCTTAAGAAGAAGTGAACACTCTCCTCAGCTTCAGATCTTTCCTCATTTTCCAACTTGATTTGCTGCATCCTGACAAGTTGATAAACTTTTCTTACACTCACCTCACCAAAATGAAGATATGGTGATAGCAACGAGGTTGTAGTTCCCCCAACCTTCATTCCGTGTTTTGAATATTCTAGGAGACCATGGCATACAAATTCCTCGAGCATCTTCTCCGCATTCCGCCAGCCAGGAGACCAGGCCCTCCTTAGCAAAGCATTACTTGATTCCTCATCCTTGCTTGATTCAAGACCTAGGTCATCAATTGAACAACTACAAACGTTTTCCACACCTGAATGTCAAACTGAAAAACGTTAAGCATTGAAGCAACTAAATCTTGACAAACTATGCATCGAGTGAGGGGCACCAATTACTAAATCTGCAAGTGTGAACTGGGTGATGCTTGCAATTAAACAACTTAATATAGATTATTATGTAAGTACAGGCGAATGAAAAACCAAAGAAATATTCAAAAAATGATAAATAACGCTAGGTCGCTAGCCACAAACTACCTGGGACTGGAACCAACCTCCAAGGTGCCAGTGATGGTGATATCTCAACAGGTAATTTCATGCACTTTTCCCAGTACATGTTAAAGGTTGTAAATGCATGTCCGCTATCATCATAAACTTCCCATGGTTCATATAGTAGATCACCATTGAAACTCTTGACAGAAATTCCCTGGGCCGAAAGCTCTTTCTTGATTTTGTCATCACGCACAAGTGAAATAGGGTCTACGAATTAGGAAGTGAGAATAAAAAAGATTAAAACAGCATAATTGAAAGGGCAACAAATTTAAAACAGTCAATAAACTGGTAGGGGAATGGAACAATGGAGAGCTCATCCATATTTCTTACCAACTTTAGAGGTATATATGTTCTGAACTAGAAAACACTGAAGTTGTTTCTCGTAGCTATACTGTACTATCACAAACAAAAAAAGGCAGCTCATTGTGCCATGTCAAACCTTGGAGTTTGGATTTCTAGTGTAATAGTTTCTTGAATTTCAAGAGTGGCACTATAGCAAAAAGGATCATAAGCTACTAAGCTAGAGTTGGTAAAAATTAGTCCCGAAATACATGTACCACTCATTTGTTTGACACTTTATGTTAAGTATAATCTGTGGCCTGGTAAACTGAGAGAACTGTCTGTTGAAAATGGGGTCTGTAAGGCTATATTTCCTTGTCATCTATTTTAATATTTAGCGTAGCATGTTAAATTGCAACTGCCATGAACTATGATGTTGTTTTCAAGGATTCCCTTGGGTTAGCTTCTGATCAAAAGTTACACAACTTAATAGGCTGAACCTTTTGAAAGCATGAAACTACATGATGTAGCTCGTTAAGACTTTCAAAGTCGTAATCACCAAATTTCTTCACGTCCAAAGTGTAAAGGAAAAAGGAAATCTTTTCAAAAAAACGAATAACAAAATTCCATCGATGTATGAAACACCATGAGAAAGTAACTATACCATAGAGATGATTATAAACCAATTTGGTGGCGCCGATGGAATCAATGCACTGAAGAAGAGCTGCAAGGGTAGTCTCCGCTCGGATCAGAACGAGCGGGCACCCAAGCGACTCCAGTGACTTGCTGAGGTGCGGAAGCGACTGCTTAAGCCACCACCGTGAGCACCGGCCGGGATAGTACTGTCCTTCATCAGCAGGGCACCATATGAAGACAGGGAGCACGGAGCCGTCCTTTGCCGCCGCGGCCAACGCCGGGTTGTCGTCGATCCTAAGGTCCCTTCTGAACCAAACAACAGTCCTCTCCGAACCACCCATGCTCAGGGTCAGGGACCAATCCCACCCCAGCTATCAATCCACCATGACCAGACCAAGAACAGTTACCACCACCAGCTCAGCCCGCGCAAAATCGCCTCACAGGCATTTGATCGAGCACGTCCCGCGCACGTCCTCAGCGAACCACCGGATACGGCAAGCTGCGACGAGTCCGGGCCAAAATGACAGAGGCCGGATCTTGATAGCCGCTTCAGTCTAGAAAGCCCTGCAAAGGAGGAAGAAGATGAGCGAGGTCGCCGTAAAAAAAATAGCCCCGGTACGCGACAAGATTCGCAGACCAGGAGGGGCAGCGCAAGCGGCCAAGATTGCGCCGGGGGCTCACCAACCGAACCGCAGCCTGTGGCCAGGAGAGCGAAGGATCACGAGCTCGGCGACGAGGCCTGCAGCATGGGCGTGGCCGGGGCTTGGGCTTCGGCGAGTACGGATGCGGAGCCCCACCGGATCATGATCATGGCGGGCAACTTATCGCCGTCTGCAACTGCCTCCCCTCTTCCCCCAACTTGCGAGAGGAAGCGTCACCTCAGTGAGACGCAGACGCAGAAGCAGACGCATCCAACCCGTTCCCGTCCCAAATAAATATAAGAAAATATTGCAGCACGGGGACCAATCTGGATTTGGGAAGTGGTACCTGCCGATTAGAATAAAGCTGTTCTCTTCTCGCCCATGCACCCCCGCCCTCCCGGTTTTAGCAACTCCTCATCGCCCGCTTCGTGGCGTCCATCCAATCCCCCCGTCGATTCACTCACCACTCACCAGCCGGTGCGATCTCGCTGCGGCGAGGGAGGGGAAGGGGACCAACTCGATGCAATGAACGACTAGGCCACCAGCTCACCTTCACCTCCTCCGTCCCGGTGCAGTGGACTTCCCTACCCAGTTGCGAGCTACAGCGGAAAAAAATACTATTCCTGCCACATTTCTTTTCCTCGTCACTGCTGGTGATCTTCGTGAAGATTACACGCAACCCACTGGGATTGGGCGCATCGGTGAGTTCGTGAAAGCCGCCAGCTTTCACAAAGCAACAACCGGCAGGGGGAAAACAACGAAATCCGGTCACTGTTATGCTGGCTTTGGGGACCATTCGTGGCATTCATGACCCCCGCCGGGAACACCGCGTGCATTGCACGGACAGCACGCGAGGAGAGGAGCAATGAGCAATCAGGTCGGATCGGATCAGGCCGTCGCCATGCTGGGCATGCATGTGAAGCGGCGCAACACAGCGCAACGCTTAGGTGGCTTGCCGGGGTTGGCCTCTCTTTTGCATGGATGGTTTCCCCTCCGCGGAAAGGTATTCTCCTGGGTATTATAATTGAATTTAATATTTCATAAAAATTTTAAATTGTGATCTTATGGGACTGTAAAAGTATATTATACCCTTTTGCGGAGGAAACCTTGGCAACCTCTCTAGCAATGAAAATACTACTACTATGATTGGATTTTTTAGCTAGAATTTCTCTACAAATCCATAACATAAGAATCCTGCGTCCGTTTCTATAGGGTGAGACAGGACGCTCTAGCTCTTACTTAAGAATAGTTAAATTTGTTTAGGTGTAATATATTTTTTTCTCTATCGCTATGTTTTCATTGACAAATATACACAAATATACCTTATTTCCACAAAAATTGAGACATTTCTAGTTTATTTTAAAAATGCACAAATGTACACTACACTTTTCTTTTGCACCATATGCCGTGCCCTGAATGGAACTGGACGAGGTAACCAGGCTCATCGCTACCACGGCCCTCGACGGCGGGGAAGCAGTCTGCAACAGCTGCTCGCCACTGTACTTCGGGTAAAGAGGGGCGCGGCGAGTAGTCGTCGAAAGTGACCGGCGGGGGCAAGCCGCAGGCACACGGTCCCGTGGCGGACCACCAGTCGTCCGGCGGTGGGGGTGGCGGGAAAAATGCGGCAATGGCGCGACAAGTGACGCAAATTGGCGGGCGATGCGTTCCCTGGAGGAGAAGATTTCGATCTCGATCGCCACCGCCGCAACCATCGGCCCCGCGCGCGAGAGAAGACGACGAATGTGACGTGGCACCTACGCGCAGCGTAACCGGGGCTGGCTGGCTTCCCAAAGCTAACGAGCATCCAAGCGGAGAAACTTGCTGGTTGCTTGTGCTACTGGGGCAGGTCAGTCACTTCTGCATGTTGGAACAAAGGAGCCGTCGTAGGACCGAAAAGACGACCAGAGGGGGGTGAATAGGCGCAAATTAAAAACGCAGTGGAAAATACAAATATCCCCAAAATTTTAAACAATGAAAATATCAGCCTTGCAAGTGACTCAAGAAAGCTCAGCACAAGATTGTGCGATAAAGATCACACCAGGCAAGCTGATATCTCAAACCTCCTCAAAAGCACTCTTCAAGAATAATAACAAGTATTCAACTCAGAACCTCTGACAAAAATCTCTACTAACACGAAACAAACACAAGAATACAAAGAAAAGCATTCATTGTGCAACTTGAAAAAGTAATGTATTAGTGAGCAATAAGTAAACCCTAGATCACAGTAAATTCCTCAGAATAATATTTGAGCACAAAAGATAAGGTTCAGAGGGTTTTACTGCAAGCTTGGTGTAGAGGGTGCTGAGGATGAATCCCTGTAGTCGTTGACGAGCAAACGTGCTTCAAACTGTTCTGACTGGCCGGAACTTCCGGCACAACCGGAACTTCCGGGGACCGGAACTTCCGGCTGCTACAGTAAAAACAGAACAGCCCAAAATCACGATTTCACCGGGGAAACTCTCCTTTTGCCGTAGAAACTCCTCCCTTGTGTTCCAAATCAATCAATACATCTTTGGGTACACACAAGACACTTGGAAACACATCAAATCTCTCCAAAGCA
>KE372285.1:434485-445630 GCA_000418225.1 Zizania latifolia
GAGCGCGTCTCGAGGCTCAAGGTAACGATCTATGATCCCATTACACGCATGGTTCCTAGGCTAACGGGGTAAAAATTTTAAAATTAAGCGCTAGCGTAGCCTCCCCATAACCCAAAAGTGGTATCAGAGCCTACGTGCATAGTGTTCGATCTGGATCGATCACATATGGTGATATGTGATGGAAATAGATTGGATCTATTGTTTTTGTCGTCGGATTTCCAGAAGTTTTGGTTAGACCGGAAGTTCCGGGCCGAAATAATTTTCGATACAGAATGTTATTTTCGGAAGTTCCGGGTATGACTCGAAAGTTCCGGGTCTGAAAGTTCCGGACAGAAATAAATTCCGTACAGAAGGTTATTTTTGGAACTTCCGGGTGTGATTCGGAACTTCCGGGCCAAAAATAAATTCGAGTCAGAAGGTTGATTTCGGAAGTTCCGGCCCTGAGTCGGAAGTTCCGATCCCTTCGACCGGAAGTTCCGGCTGAGCCGAAAGTTTCGGGTCTGTTTTCAGTTGTGCATAGTCTCCGCCTAACTTATTTTTGCAGAGAATGTTGTGACTGGTATGGCCTTGCAAAGTATATGATACTCGCTTGTAATAACATGGCCTGCGCGTCATGATTGATTATAGCCCAAAGCTATTTAAAAGTTGTACGACCTGCGTGTCGACATGTGATGCTTCAGCTCATATAATTAGTATAGCGCTATTAGTTGTAATAGGTTGATACAGGTTTATGGAGGCCTGAAGCGGTATGACTCGACGGACAGGAACCATGGAGATGGAGATCAACATGTGAAGGGGTCGTACTCAGTCACAGTCAATATGATTGCCTGCGATGTTTACTTAAGTTCCTGTCATACTATTCTTTCATGTTGCGTGTGCGGTAGGCATCATTACCTTGATAGAATAGTTTCCCTCAGAAAATTAAGTATTGATGCTCTTTCTAATAGCTGCACCTACTAAGGTTGTGATCACTGTATGGTGGGTCTGCCAAAGCAGGGTGCCATCTTTTATCTCAATCAGTTAGGGTGGTGTCGGACACCACATGCATAGTATTGGTTGACTTAACAAAGCTATCAAAACGGTTTTGGGTTTTGGGGCATGGAGTTGAGTGTCGGACATTGGATGTCACCTCAACGAACAAGAGTCACATATGATGTAATTAGCAAGGTATTGCTTACCTATGTCACTAATCTTCTAGCAGTAATGCCAAAACTCACAAGGAGTTAGTCGACTATGGATCTTGTCCCACAAGGTGTCGTTAGAGGGAAAGCGATCATTTTTCATATTGTGGTATAACTTTTATTTGATAAAAGATTAACATAGCATAGTGCTGAACCTTGCATTGTTGTTGTAGATCTTTGCACCTACTGCTAGTAACACTTCTAGTTTTAATTTGTGATCGATTCTTTGTAGAACAAACTTTATTGATTGGTATAGAAGTTTGAGAATGGTTCTCAAACAAGAGAAAAAGGAATATGTTCTAGAGGAGCCCCATCCTGATGAACCAGCTAATAATGCATCAGCAGCTAATCGGTGGGCTTGTGAGAAGCACGCCAATGATCCACTCGATGCTAGCTGTCTCATGTTTGCCAGTATGTCCTCTGAGCTTTGGAAGCAAGATGAGAACACGGATGCCCATAATATGATTGTGGGACTCCAAGGCATATTTGAGAACCAAGCTAGGGCCGAGAGGTACGCTACCTCAAAGTCCTTGTTTGTGTATAAAATTGGTCATCGGCAAAGGAACTGTAAGTTGCAGTTGGAAGAACTCAAGAAGAAGAAGGGAAGTGAGACTTCCGCTTCTACTTCAAGTATAAATGTTATTGAAATCAATCTTGCTACTCGTCCAAGTGATTCGTGGGTATTTGATACCGGATCAATGATTCACACTTGTAAATCGTTGTAGGGGCTGAATTGGGTAAGGAAG
The DNA here is from genome assembly GCA_000418225.1 of Zizania latifolia. NCBI lineage: Eukaryota > Viridiplantae > Streptophyta > Magnoliopsida > Poales > Poaceae > Zizania > Zizania latifolia. The sequence goes on from KE372285.1 coordinate 436,413, forward strand.
TGTGCAAGAGGTGAATTGGATATTCGCGTCGGCAATGGTACAAAAGTTGCTGCGTTGGCCATCGACGTCTATTCTTTGTCGCTACCCTCAGGATTAGTTTTGGAGTTAAATAATTGTTATTTTATTCCCGCCTTGGACAGAAACATTATCTCTTCGTCATGTTTAGAGGAAGACGGTTTTAAATTCATAATAAAGAACAAGTGTTGTTCGTTATTTTCGAATGGTATGCTCTATGGTGTTTGTCCATTGGTGAATGGCTTGTATATTCTGAATCTTGAGGATACACATGTTTATAACATTAATGTCAAGAAACCTCGACTCAATGATTTGAATCCTACCTATATCTGGCACTGTTGTTTGGGTCATATAAATGAGAAACGCATGCGGAAGCTCCATAGAGATAGACTTTTAGAGTCTTTTGATTTTGAATCATTTGACACATGTGAGTCTTGTTTACTTGACAAAATAACTAAGACCCCTTTTACTGGTCAAAGTGAAAGGGCAAATGAGCTATTGGCTATTGTACATACTGATGTATGTGGACCAATGAGTTCTACAGCTAGAGGTGGTTTTCAGTACTTCATAACTTTTACCGACGACTTTAGTAGATTTGGTTACATCTATTTAATGAGGCATAAGTCGAAATCCTTTGAAAAGTTCAAAGCGTACCAAAATGAAGTACAAAATCATACTGACAAGACAATCAAATTTCTACGATCGGATCGTGGAGGTGAATATTTGAGCCATGAGTTTAATGATCATCTGAAGCAGTGTGGAATTGTTCCACAGCTGACTCCACCTGGCACGCCTCAGTGGAATGGGGTGTCCGAGCAAAGGAACCGAACCTTGTTGGATATGGTCCGGTTGATGATGAGTCAGGTTGATCTTCCATTGTCTTTTAGGGGATTTGCTTTAGAAACTGCTACTTTCACGTTAAATAGAGTTCCATCTAAATTAGTAGAGAGAACACCATATGAGATATGGACTGGGAAGCGTCCCGGTTGTCTTTTCTAAAGATTTAAGGTTGTGACGCTTATGCAAAGCGTTTGACGTCTGATAAGCTCACGCCCAAATCTGATAAATGCTTCTTTGTGGGATATCCTAGAGAAACCAAAGGATATTACTTTTATAACTGGGAAGAAGGCAAAGTGTTTGCCGCCCGGAATGGTATTTTTCTAGAGAAAAAGTTTCTCTCAAAAAGGGTTAGTGGGAGCACGGTGCGTCTCGAAGAGGTTCGAGAGCCACCAGAAAGTGTTTCATCTCCTACTGAACCGCAACTCGATATGCAAAGTGTTGCAGAACCTGTTGCTGAGACACCAGCCCCACGACGATCGGAAAGGTTGAGTCGTGTGCCCGAGCGGTTTGCGTTTCTGACCACTGGGCAGCGCGACGTATTATTGTTGGACAATGATGAACCTAAGACCTATACGGAAGCGGTGATGGGACCAGACTCTAAGAAATAGCTTGGAGCCATAAGATCCGAGTTGAAATCTATGCGAGAGAACCAAGTTTGGAACTTGGTCGATCCACCCGATGGTGTAAAAACCATTGAGTGTAAATGGATTTTCAAGAAAAAGATAGACGTTGATGAAAATATTCACATCTATAAGATACGATTGGTGGCGAAAGGTTTCAGACAGATTCAATATGTTGATTATGATGAAACGTTTTCGCTTGTCGCTATGCTAAAGTCTATCCGGATCATCCTAGCAATTGCCGCATTTTATGACTATGAGATATGCAAATAGATGTCAAGACGGCTTTTCTTAATGGAAACCTAAGTGAGGATGTGTACATGACACAGCCTGAAGGTCTTGATGATTTAGGGAATGCTGGGAAAGTTTGCAAGCTGCAACAGTTTATTTATGGGCTGAAGCAGGCTTCTCGGAATTGGAATCTTCATTTTGATGAGGTAGTCAAAGGGTTTGGCTTTATCAAGAACGAAGAAGAGCCTTGTGTTTACAAAAAGGCTAGTGGGAGCTCACTTATGTTTCTGGTCTTATATGTAGATGATATATTATTGATCGGAAATGATATTCCTATGTTAGATGTTGTTAAGTCTTCGTTGAGAAAAAGTTTCTCAATAAAAGATCTTGGAGATGCAGTATACATCTTGGGCATAAAGATCTATAGAGATAGATCGAGAAGGCTAATTGGATTAAGCCAAAGCATGTACATTGATAAGGTATTGAAACGGTTCAATATGTAGAATTCCAAGAAAGGTTTTCTATCAAGGTCACATGGTATTTCTCTCAGCAAGAATCAGTGTCCTTCCACACCTGATGAGCTGGAGAAGATGAGTGCGATCCCGTATGCCTCTTCAATCGGATCCATCATGTATGCCATGCTATGTACGCGCCCAGATGTTTCTTATGCTCTAAGTGTTACGAGCAGATATCAGTCAAACCCGGATGAAAGTCACTGGGCGGTTGTAAAGAGTATCCTTAAGTACTTGAAAAAACTGATGATATGTTCCTGGTGTATGGAGGTGAGGAGGAGCTCGTTGTAAGTGGTTACACCGATGCTAGCTTCCAAACCGACAAAGACGATTTGCGATCGCAGTCTGGATTTGTGTTCTGCCTCAATAGAGGCGCAGCGAGTTGGAAGAGTTCCAAGCAAGAAACGGTGCGGCTCCTCCACAACCTTAAGGGGGGCCTCTTACTACTAGGTTGGATCGGATGTCAACCTGTTGCAGATTCAACGACAGAAGCCGAGTATATTGCAGCTTCGGAAGTTGCAAAGGAGGCAGTTTAGATTAGAAAGTTTGTTTCTGAGTTGGGTGTTGTCCCTAGTGCGTCTAGTCCAGTGGACCTCTATTGTGATAATAGTGGTGCCATTGCGCAAGCCAAGGAGCCTAGATCACACCAGAAGTCCAAACACATACTGCGGCGCTATCACCTGATCCGTGAGATTATAGATAGAGGTGATGTGAAGATATGTAAGGTGTACACGGATTTGAACATTGCAGATCCGTTGACGAAGCCTTTCTCACAGCCCAAGCATGAGAAGCACTTGAGCTCAATGGGTATTAGATACTTGCGTGAGTGAGTCTAGTGTATGTGAGAGAAAGTGTCTTGTCTATGCTGGTATACATTTAGATAATTTGTTATCTTGTTCCTTGAATAAATGTATTTTACATTGATCAGCAAGTTCATGACTTGTTTGTGAGACTCTTTGTGTTATGATATTGTTCAAAACGATCCTTAATCTCATATCGTCATGTGGGACAGTGATGATTTATAGATTAGCACATTCGTCTGATTGATGATTATGTTTCACAGATCATAAACATAGAGATGTCAAATTAGTGATGTGGACTCATGTTAGTGAACATGGAGTTGGATAGACCCACCTTGAGATACTGCTGGGATTGTTATTGTAATGTGCCATCAGTTGTCATCTCAAATGGTGTACTTGCAGAATCCTTAGACCTGAGATCGTCATTGATTCTAGAATGTGTAGTAGCATACTTAGGGGCTTCCAAATGCTATTCCGTAACAAGATAGTTATAAAGGTTGCTTTCGGGTGTGTCACGAAACATGTCGTGGGATGTGAGCGGTTAAGATAGAATTTTTCCCTCCTAATAACGGGAGAGACACCTCTGGGCCCCTCGAGGTAGTTGGATTGGAAAAGTGCATGGCCATGCCACTATGACTAAAGAGTTAGTCATGAATGAATCCACTACTTGGTCGAGTGAAATATCGAGCTATCCAACAAGGATGGCACGTATCTCGCCTTGAGCTTGACTGATGTCGTGTGGTAAAGAGATTGGTGTGTGTATATCAAGGTTCAGAAAGTATGATTTTGACTTTATATGCTTTCGGGGGTCAATATGTGCTGCTAGGTGCCGTTATTGATCAGCTATCTGGAAAGGAGTTTTCGGGTAGTGGCCGTTTGTGTATGAATATATCAGGTCGCACGCTTAAGGGGATGGAATTCGAATCTTGCAAAGAATTGGTTCTTGTGTAAGTTGGAGATTGATGGAACTGTGCTGAAGAAAATTCTAGTGGAACCGGAAGTTCCGGCTGTAGCCGAAAGTTTCAGGTTCTGGAGCATCCGGAAGTTCTGGTAGGACCAGAAGTTCCGGGTCAGTCCCGGTGTTTGATTTTCTGGACGAACCGGAAGTTCTGGTTGGATCAGAAGTTCCGGGTTGAGAATTAATTCGATACAGAAGGTATATTTCGGAAGTTTCGGATGGGATCCGGAAGTTTCGGTGGCCGGAAGTTTCGGATATAGCCGGAAGTTCTAGACCACGCGAATAGATTAGATATGTTGGGCTTTAATGCATATTAAAGGCCCACGATGGTGCACTATATAAAGAGGGGTGGGGCTAGCACGTGAAGGCTGCTGTTCATTGTTACTTCACCCCAACCCTAGCCGTCACCCTCTCTCTCCTCGATTACAAGGGTTATGGTTGATCTCTTCCTGATCTCGCGAGTGGTGCTAGCATGCTGACGCGAGGTGATCCCGTCCTTATACGTGTGGATAACGTAGAGGCACCGTTGCTGCATCGGTGTTGTTCTTCTTCCTTGGAGATCACCGGATTACGTCGACTTCGCCACCGACGAATGAATGGAGTTGTGAGGAGTAGCTTGAGGACGCGCTTCATCAACTCTACTTTCGTTGCCTGAGCACGTCTCGAGGCTCAAGGTAATGATCTATTATCCCATTACACGTATGGTTCCTAAGTTAATAGGGTAAATTTTTTGAAATTAAACGCTAACGTAGCCTCCTCGTAACCCAACAACGCGAGGAGGGAGAAGGTGGGAGCTCAGGGGAGCGAACCGAAGCGGAGCCATTATTGATCATGCACACTTAGTGACACATTGAGGTTAATGTGACTTCCAAAGTGAACTAAAAGTCTAAAATACACTCTACAACAGCGTGTCCCAGTTAGGTGTTATCTTAGCAACTCAAGAGTGTGGGTGTGGGGTGTGGCAAGTTTTTTGCCATGTAAGCGAAAAATTTGGTCATAAGATTGTCTAATAACGCATCACCTAAGAATCTGAATTGATTTTCAGGAACTAATAATCACTAACCACTAACATGGTAAATCGCAGTACATAAACTGAAGGGAGGATTTCATAGATTGGAATAAAGCCAGACAATTGTCATCAAGTTTGGATAGTGTGGTGAAAAAGATTTATTTGAAAAGTATTTTAGGTGAGTCTGCTAAAGTTAGCGTTTAAGATAGCAAATGTGTTCCTTAAGCTTACCGTGTTCAGGAATTGGACTATATGCAAATAAGAGAGAGCTGTCGCAACTAAAAGCCCTAATCAACAAGAGTCTACAGCATCTCCTAACAAAATCCTCAACTAGCTCTGAATTTTATTTTCATTCATGAGCATTCTGCACCAATTGAACATCACTACAACCCAGGCACCCAGCTAGTCAATTATACATCATCGTAAATTAGAACTGAAGTACGAGATAACAGACATAATCCTAAGTATAACTGAACTTCGAGTAAAAACATAATCTAGCGACAAAATGGTTCCAGCTTTCTACTCGGTTCCCCAATCCAACACTAAACTAACACACAGCCACCGATCTGCATCCACGCCCATAAAAAATCTACCGAATTCGTCTAGCGGAGCTTCCACACGGGCACGAAAACACGTACCTCGAGGCTCGAGCGACGAGCAGCTCCCACGAGTAGTCAGAGACGCCGTCGGAGACGAGCACGACGAGGTCGCGGCTGGTGCCAGTGTCGCGGATGGACTTGACAAGGACCCTCACGGTGAGGACCAACTCGTAGCCGTACAACAGCATCACGTACGCCTCCTCTGCCCCCGCCGCCCCGGCCCCGGCAGCCAGCACATTGCCGCCCGCTTCTAGGAGAATTGAGATATTCTACAGTCAGCAGGGAAGTCGGTCCCTCCGAAGTCGGTCCCTCCGCATCGTCCGATTTAGATCAGACGGGTGCCGAAGAGGAATTTTACGCGTGTGGGATCACCTCGGTAGCAGTCAGAGAGGCTCCGCGCGCGGATCAAGGACTGCAGAGAGCAATCACGGGGGCGAAGTCTAGGAAGGGAATGCCAACTGCCAAGGTCGATACGTGTGCAGAGATTAGTCTACCGGGCCCATAGCTAAGCATTTAACGGCCCAAAGAAAAGACACATCCAGTAATATAGACCCATTATGAGCTTTGAAGGAGTCGTCTCCTGAAGACCTGAACGACTGAACTAGCCGTTTTAAGAAAAAAATTTAACTAGCATCTCATCTGAAAATTTTAAAGTTAAATGAAATAGCTTAATCCAATAGGTTAGATTCATGAACAAATTATATTTTTAAAATATAAAATAAAAATTGTCTAGACCAAGATTTTATGTATTCTCAACCAGGAGTGAATCTAATATGTAAGGTATGTTGTGACAAGTAACAACGGTTATTGTTCAGTTGATGATAATAGTTTGGCTTGCCTTGATAACCCCAATGACTCCGCCAAAAATCTTGAATTCGGAGTATTAGTTAACAAGTTTATGATAACAACGTTGATCTAAAATTATATCATTGTTCTCAGTCCACTTATCAAACATATATAATATTAGTCTAGTCTATTTATTTTTATCAGCTTATAACAGCTTTTATACAGTTATATAACTCAACATATAGACCCTCTCGTGCTGGGTTAGTTTGTTCCCGGCTCGAAAGATTACTCGCATTCTTACATTGGTTCAGAAGTGAGCAGCAGCTCAGCTCAAGGCCATTCGGCCCACTCCTTTCCAGGCTGGAAAAGAGCATCTGGTTTCAACTCCGCGCAGAAAAATCTCGTCCATTTTTCAGTCATACACCTCTCTCCAGATTAACGGTTTCAAATTTCGATTCATTCATTCAGCGAGAAAAGCTATCTAGAGACAAACTGACGGTTAATCAAGGCCTTTTTCTTTTCTCCTCTGAAACTGGTTGAAAGAGCTTTTATACAAGTTTTTTACAAATTTTTTCTTTTAATAATACATTTTTTATTCAAAATTTTAAATCTGATATACGGATTTCAGAAACTGCAAAAATAGTCTTCTGTCGGACTATAGTCTGTCGATCTAGGACAGATCTATAACGACCCGTCCCAAAATCGGGAATACCGTCGAAATGGGACAAGCCGAGACGTTATCGAAGACGAACGAATTTAAAATAAAAACGTTCCATTCGATAGTAATTTCATTGCAGACCTGCTTATTACATCACCTAAGTCTTACAGAGTTGTATTTAGAGGCATACCTCGTAGCGGCAAGCATTACATCATACAAGCGGAAGCGAAACATAACACACGCATAAACTACTGTCTAAATTCTTCACTTGGGGACTAGGCCCGAAACCCTAATCTTCTGGGTCTTCAACAGCAACGTCTTCTCCATCATCTTCGTAGTTTTCCTCGTCTTCGGAAAGATTTGCGAACTCTGGGTGGAGATTATAAAAACAAGGGTGAGTACTCGAGAGTACTCAGCAAGTTTTAGGAATAAAATATACATGTGGGATACAAAGAACGACAATAATTCTCAAGGGAATGCAGTTTAAAAGTTCTAAGTGCTTATACCCATGAGTAGAGGTCCTAACCTCTAACCGCTCCCATAATAATAGTATAAATCAATAGCTAAACCATATCTCTCATTTTCACCAACCCGAGATTGCTTTGCAACAAATCCCATCACATTTTTCATCAATTCAACTTTTTACAACATCATCTCAACATCTTATCTCTTATGTTATTTTCGGGTACTAACTTGCCCATCCGTCGGGAAAGCGTTCACCTTCATATCATACTCTCAACCCAAGTTATATTTTATCGCTTAACTAGTTTTGATTTCTCACATCTCACCCTATGAAGTCTTTCGACTTTCCGCTCCACACAGAAACGTTGCCAACCACTAAGGTTAGCCGTATAACTAGTTGAAAATAAGTAGAAACACTACGCTAGGGAAATCATCAAGACACTCGCCCATAACTGTGGGCACGGCTGTTCGAATAGGTTTTACTCCAGCTAAAGGCGCATACTTTACCCTTGCGACTCGAACTAACTCTGCTACCCATGTCGTAGAGGAAGTTCGGAACAAGGCTTTTCCGAAGCAAACCTAGGATACCCCACTGCCACCTAAATAGATCCTCGATCAAAGATCGGAAAACCGCGCTTCCTTTCTCCCTTAGAAACCCGTGGGTGCTCCACTTCTAACTCCTCAACACATCCACTGGCCGTAGCCTCGAAACTCGTGCCCGTCGGGGACTTTGTAAGTGAAACCTCAAGCCACCCCGACGATTCCATATCTATCGGCAGTCGGACTATCCTAAACCCGCTAAGTACTAGCTTAGGGACACCTCTCACGTACCCACAAGGTTGCACGAAGTTGTGCTTATGCTATTTTCCAAGGAATCGGTCCTTAACCACTTTTCAATAAAATCAAACACATTTCAACACAACACATTTTTTAAATCACATCATCACTCAATTTACATCTAGTCATCATGTTTCAGTATGAGTGTGTGTATGTGTAGTGCACCCATTTTTTTAAGGAATGTGCTAAAAGCAATTAAAAGAATAAAGTAAATACAATGGATATAAAAGTAAGTCTTAAAGCGACAAGTTAATAACACGGTATTCAATAACAAGGAGGTTAATTTGTAATTTTAGGTTTTAGTCGTCATAATCGCTCAAGTAATTGACTATTAGTGTACGTGAGTGCGCAACCTAATCATGTAATATAGGTTTTAAAAACATCACAAGCATGCAATGGGATCAATTATGGTCAAGGGAAGACTTGCCTTGGGTTGGGTCGAAATCGGGGTCTTCGACTAAGCGGTCTTGAGCGACGTCGGCGTCGAAAGCTGTACCACAGTGAACGCATAATAAGAAAAATTTACAAGTTTAATTTAAATAGTGCCAAAATAAACTTAGGAATTTTAGAAAAATTTTGGTTATAGAACGGAGTCATTTGGAGCTAAAATGGATTTTCTACAGGTTTAAACTATTTTCTGAAATCAGAAAAGATACTATGCTTAATGGGCTGAAACTGAAATAATCAAGATTGAAAAGTGTACTGTTCTTTTGGGCCGGCCGAACCGATTCATGCGGCCGTCGGCCCAGAGCGCTGGCGCGTGGGTGGCGCATGGGCAACGTTGGCGGGTGGGCCCCAGCGGCAGCGGTGCGGGTGACCACGCGCGTGCACGCTGCGCGCACAGCGTTGCTGCCAGCGGCCCGGCGCGCGTGCTGAGGTGCGGGTGAGTGC
>KE372285.1:458802-469854 GCA_000418225.1 Zizania latifolia
GGTGGCGCTCGACGGGCCGACCACCGTGCCGGTGTCGTCGCCGGAGCAGTCCCTCTCCACGACGTCGGCAGCCACCGAGGACTACTCGACGGCCTCGTCCGGGGACCAGAACGCGACGGACAGCTTCACCTCGGAGGAGTTCCAGATCGACGACAGCTTCTGGTCGGAGACGCTGGCAATGACGGTGGACAGCTCCGACTCCGGGATGGAGAGCGGCGAGCCCCTCCGCATGGACACTGCCTCGCCGCCGTCGATCAACGACGACATGGACTTCTGGCTCAAGCTGTTCATCCAGGCCGGCGGCATGCAGAACTTACCCCAGATTTAGGCAGACGATTGGCCACTCGTGTCGATCTCTTGTTCATTATTCTTATCAATATTCTTTGAATCTTTTCATACGCTGCATCATGGAGCGTATACACATCTTTACAAAGTGGAGAGCTTGATCGGAAAGAAAAAAATGTGGCCGCGACTCTGTGAAAGTAAGATGTCTGCTGCACCGCAGTGATGTGCACACATACATACTCGGGTCAAACTTTTGACCCCTAATTTTTCTTGTATCGAAAAATAAAGATAAAATAGATCCTCAAATCCGAATCGGTGCCTTGTGAGATAATTCACGAAAGAAAAAATTTCAAGCTTTGCACAAGCACACCAAACGCCATTTATTATTATTGGTTATGCATCTACCTTCTATGTGCATTTAAATTTCTTTACGGGATCAGCTCAGGTAACAGGTAGCGCGTTGTGATCGAAAGGAACAGCAATTACATGCCATTAAAAATTAATGAAGTTTTATTATGTGGTTCATATACACATATTGCGTTTGAATGTATTCTTACATCTAATAAAGGGAATACAAGCTGCTTGAATAAGCGTCAAGTAACCAGAAATTTATTTTCAGCGATCTGATTGAGGGATACTCTAGTCTCTACAGCTGATTCAATTTACCATAAATTTACTTTTCAGTGACCAGATTGAGGGAGATTTTTCAGTAATCAGAAATATGGCCGTTCTGTTCTACGCTACGGCTGCTGCTGCTGCTACCCCTTGGCTAGTCTAGTAACGGGCTAGCTTTTGGCTGGATACATAGAAAGAGTAAACAATAAGCACGTGAATCTCCAAACTCGTCATCAGATCGCTCGTGTTAGCCCACCAAACACCAAGTCCAAAGCAAAGACATAACGGCCACCTCGCCGTCGACGTCAGCTGCACCAGCATGGGCAGGCCAGCTCTGGCCTCGTTTGGAACCTAATCTCCGGTCCACCCACGTACATGGGCCTGAATTTTAACTTCTCGGCCTACATGTGAATATGTGATGGACTGAGATCCCGACGGCTAAAATTATTTTATGATATATCTAGATTTTTATTTTAATTATAAAATTTAATAACTACAAAATCTAAAAATAAATTAATATCCAAAAATTGGGAACATCGGTTTCTCTAGATTCTCATCACTGAATATCCATTAGTTGTTTTTTAAAATCTGAAGTTAGCTGAACAGAATATATATGTGATCACGGCTCAAATCAAACTTCAAAAAACAAATTTGAATAACGTATTCACATCTATACAATGGCGAGAAGCTGGTCCGACCAAAAAACATAAAAATAACAACATAGCTCTCTGTCATTGAAAAAGCTAATTGGCAAAGCGAGTCCACACGCAGCCGTCGTCTTTTTAAAGAAGACGCGTTTATCTCCTGTTATTCAGTTCAGACTTCAGGCGTCATACTGCTGCGCTTGAAACTATACATGCAAACTACGGGATATTACAGTAGGAAACCCAACATTTTTCACATGAAGACTATGGGGCAAATGAGAAAAAAAAATCCTGGAAAATGGTTTCAGGGGAATCTGGATGGATCCTCGTTTGACCGTATTGGTGGGCTGTCCGAATAAATCATTTTCAATCATCGACTGCTTTAATTTGATGAATCTTCTTTGACCTGTGTGCGTCCACATGTTTAGCCGAGCGATCGCCTTCGTATTGAGGAAGAAAATTATGTGCATCCAGTATGCACAGCACCCGTGATGCATACCCCATGTAGATGAACGACACGTGTATGAAATTTATATCCAACGCTGCCTCAGCGTTCACTCGTTCGTTCGGCTCAGCTCTCTATCCTAGGCTCAGCGTTCGGCTCAGTGTCGGCTTCAATTTCCATCTGCGTTCAGCTCAACTCTCCATCCTAGACGCCGCACAGAACCGATCATCTCCGCAGAAAAACCTTGGTGTGATTGACGATCTGTACCACGTCGCCACACCGCCGTCGGGCTACCTTCACTCGCCGTGGAAGACTGCTTTTCACTCGTGGATTAGTTGAACGGAGGATGCACTGCATGGAATTTCCTGCTTGTGTTGGCCAGGGAGAGAAGACGGATGGAGCAGGATCACATGAGTGCAGAGAGGGCTGCATGGAATTTCCCTTGCAATATCCTCGATTATGCTATATGATGGTTGAAGTTGTGCTGGTGGATGTGAATTTGGATTCCTTCTTGTCAGATTCCTCAAACATACCAGAGAGGTCAAGTCCAGTTGGGAGAGAAATTATATCAAAAGCATTCAAGTTTGATGGTTTCTCTGTTTTTTATTGCTTGCTCACCAACATTGTGCTGCTATTTAAGGAATCAAAATTTGTGTTCATATCAACAGGAATGTCATCTTTCTTTTGCAGGTTATATCTGAGCCGCTTTGCATCTAGACCCTTCCTAACGAGGTGCCAGACGAGGCCCCTAGCCCCAACACCACATCCGCTCCTAAGGCCCACTGAAGTCCTAGAGAAGCTCTCGGCATTGCGTCCGCTCCTGAGGCCGAACGAGGTGCCGGAGAAGACTCCGCTACTGATCGTACTCCCGAGCCCCAGCGAGGAGCCGGAGGCTGCGCAGCCACTAGTCGGCACTCGGCACTACCTTGGCGACGGAACCATCGGAGAAAATAAAGAGAGATGAGTTGTGGTGTGAGAGAGAGACAGGAGAGAGCTGAGCCTGAAAACAGATAGAAATTGAAGCCAACGCTGAGCCGAACACGTTTGTGAGCACAAATGGAGTATGTGCGGAGACAGCGTTAGATACCAATTTATTACACGTGTCACTCATCTACGTGAGGTATGCATAGCGAAGGCTGTGCATTTTACCGGATGCACCTAATTTTCTTCCCGTATTGAATGATGCAAGTACGGTTGATCTCGTCATTTCTGGAGATATTTTTAGGGCTCAACGACGGCATCTGCAACCTTACATGAGAAAGCTAGCAGATTAAGCTCAATAGAAGCAATTCAGCTGAATTCCACCATATACCGGCACAAGAATACTCGATGCTTCTTGCGTTGATCTCTGTGCTACTGATCGCTGCGGCATGGCCGGCGGTAGCGTCGACGATGGTGGCACAGCCAGACGGCGCGTGCCAGCGCCGTTGCGGTGACGTGGACATCCCGTACCCGTTCGGCATCGGACACGGCTGCTACCTCTTCACCGGCGAGGGCGACTTCACCTTCGGGCTCACCTGCAACCTCACCGCGGACGGCACGTACCGCCCCTTCTGCGGTGAGGCGCTCGAGGTCCTGGACATCTCCCTCCGTCGTGGCCAGGCGCGCGTCCGTAACGACATCAACTCGTGGTGCTACAACGCCACGTCCCGGAAGATGGACGAGCAGAGCCCCTGGTGGTGGGACATCTCCGACTCGTGGTTCCGGCTGTCCGGCGACGACAACCGCCTCACCGTCGTCGGCTGCAACTCGTTCGCCTACGTCACCTCGGTGAACCAGACCGAGTACATGACTGGGTGCATGGCCACCTGCCCGAGCGTGGGGCGGCTGGAGAACGGCTCGTGCACCGGCATGGGCTGCTGCCAGGCGGCCATCCCGAGGGGGATCAACTCCTACTGGGTAGTGTTCGAGGAGAAGTTCAACACATCCGGGCGGGTCGCCGACTTTAGCCCGTGCAGCTACGCCGTCCTGCTCGAGGCCGCCTCCTTCGAGTTCAGGACCTCGTACGTCACCACCGGCGACTTCATGGAGTCCACCGGCGGGAAGGTGCCGCTGATGGTCGACTGGGTGGCCGGCAAGGAGACGTGCCGGGAGGCGAGAAGGAACACCACCGCCTACATGTGCGCCAGCCGCAACAGCGAGTGCGTCGATTCGAGAAACGGGCCGGGTTACCTCTGCAACTGCTCCGCCGGATACGAAGGAAACCCTTACCTGCTCGAAGGCTGCCAAGGTTTGCTCCTCTTCCCGGCAGCAAACGATGTGATTTTGTTCAGAACTTCAGATAAAGATTGTATGGTTGACTGGTTGACTGGTTTTCTGAAGATGCCAAAAAAAAATGTGATTTTGCTTCTGCAGATGTTGACGAGTGCGAGGACAGGAGATTCAAGTATCCATGCTCTGTTCCCGGTACCTGCATTAACACTCCTGGAGGATTCAGATGTTCTTGCCCTGACAAAACAACAGGCAACGCCTACTATGGCACATGCGAGGCCAAGAAATCTCAGCTTGGAGTTCACGTCGCAATTGGTACATCATCTCCATTTCTTCCGTTTCTCGAGTACATTGGACTTGTGATAGTCTGTCTTTCAATCGTGTATGCATTGAACGCCGTGTAAATTTCTGGGTAACCACCCTTACTGCAGGTGTTAGCGTTGGCGTGGCTGTGCTTGTAATCAGCATGTGCTGTGCTTACATGATCCAACAGAGAAGGAGACTCGCCACCGTAAAAAGGAGGTACTTTAACCAACACGGGGGCCTGTTATTATTCGAAGAAATGAAGTCAAACCAGGGACTATCCTTCACAATTTTCACCAAAGAAGAGCTGGAAGAAGCGACAAACAAATTCGACGAGCGAAATGTGCTCGGAAAGGGAGGCAGCGGCACTGTCTACAAGGGCACTTTGAAAGACAGCAGAGCAGTAGCAATCAAGAGGTGCAAGTTAATCGACGAGAGGCAGAAGAAGGAGTTTGGGAAAGAAATGCTCATTCTGTCCCAGATCAATCACAGGAACATCGTTAAGCTCCATGGCTGTTGCCTTGAGGTGGAAGTCCCCATGCTTGTGTATCAGTTCATCCCCAATGGCACCTTGTACCAGCTTATTCATGGCCGACGCCACGGGCCACGAGTTTCCTTCGCGACGCGTCTGAAGATCGCGCATGAGGCTGCCGAAGCACTTGCTTACCTGCATTCATGGGCTTCACCCCCAGTCATCCATGGCGATGTGAAGTCGCCAAACATACTCATCGATGAGAACTACACCGTTAAAGTTTCAGACTTCGGAGCTTCCGCGCTGGCTCCGACGGATGAAGCTCAGTTCGTCACATTTGTCCAGGGGACCTGTGGTTACCTCGATCCAGAATACATGCAGACATGCAAACTGACAGACAAGAGCGACGTGTACAGCTTCGGCGTCGTTCTCCTAGAGCTACTTACGTGCAGAAAGGCACTGAATCTCCAGGCCCTCGAGGAGGAGAAGAACCTCTCATCACATTTCCTTCAAGCTCTAAGCGAGAACAGGCTCGAGGACATACTAGACACCCAGATACAAAGCGAACAGAGCATCGAGCTGATTGAGCAGGTGGCAGAGCTAGCAAAGCAGTGCCTGGAGATGTCCAGCGAGAAGAGACCCTCAATGAGACAGGTTGCAGAAGAGCTTGACAGGGTAAGCAAGCTATCCCAGCATCCATGGGGAGTACACCATACTTGTGAGGAGCTGGAGACCTTTCTGGTTGGATCGCCAAGCACTTACTCTGAAATAGAGCTTAGCAATGGCTATGTCAGCATGGCTGATTCGGCATATCTAGGAGTCCAATCTCCACGGTGATTTGGCATCTCTCGATGTCCCGGTCTCGCATAGTCCCATATAGCCTTACAAAGGTGTTTTATTTATTTTCTTGCGTTCTTGTCTTCCAACTTTATGGACGGTGCAGATCGATCCAATCTGTACCGATCCCCAAAGCTTAACCAGTCTGTTCGCTATTGCTTCGCCACGCGACCCATAATCGTCGGCCCAACCGAACAGGTACGTGATGCGTCACGTCCCCACTTGGCGACGCCGCTATCGCCCATCGTCCTCCAAGGATTTATCTCTGAATGCATCGGTAAACCCTTTTTTTTAAAAAAAAACTTAACCCTTGACACGCCGTGTCATCGTCTCATCAAAACTGGGAGAAAACGGTGTGTCTGCGCAGCAGCAGCCTCCCACGGTCCCGTGTCAAAGTTCGCGTTAAGTTAAAATCACATTTAATCCAGAGCACGGCGTGCCTTAATTGACAGCTCCGATGTCAAGGCTGCTCATCTGATTTTATATAGGAAAGCAGTAGAAGATCAGGCACTCTGACGGAACCCCCACATCTGCTGAAGAAAGCGTCTTCGCTTAATATATAATCCTCCGTAAATCGTTAGCCGTGGTAGCATAGTTTAGTAGTGTTTATGACGCCATTTGCACAATGATACGGATTATTGTTAACCTCTCGGTGGGGCTCAAGACTATTGACGTCGATATAGACACACCGTGACGTGCAGAGGTCTGAACTCTGCGTGCTTGGACAAGAGTAGTACTAAAATGGATAACCTCCTGAAAAGTACTCGTATCGCATCTCCGTCGTATGGCTTTCAATCAAAGCCGGAATCGTGTAACCTTTAAAAACATAACTTTCAATCAAGCCCATGACCTTCTTAAAAAAAGAACTCATCCGCTTTGACACTGTGGTTTCCATGAACACGTGGTTTTCCGCTGCTTTACCTCCTCGCTGGGGAGAAAGCTAAAGAACAGCACGGTTTCTTGGGCGTCTATATTTTACACATGCAGAAGTAGTCATCTCCTACCCTTCTGTCTTGCAAGCTCAGAACACTCCAGCCTTGCCACGGTTGAATCAAAGAAAAAGTTATTACTTAACTCTTTTGTTAGCTTTGCTCTCTGTATTCAATTCGATAAAAAATAGGTGACATTTGACCTTTTTATGGTTTTCAATATATAACATTGACCATAATTTATATTAGAATAACTTTACTATCCTTAAAAATTATGAGATCGTGAAAATACTTTTCAAAATAAACCTACCTATACCGTTTTTTATGTTTTTCAACTAAGTGTTTTCAAAATTATTAACGGTCAAAGCTTCAAAACTTTAAGCGAATTTTAATCAAAGCGTCGTCTATTTGTCAAGAGGTGTAGTACTGTAACTCTTCTACCCCCAACAACTAGTAATGTGAAAGCGAGGTATAGCCGTATAACGGTATAAGCCCCAACAACCTGGTAAGAGCTAGTCCAAATTCTAACTGTGCCTCCTGTGCCTGGTTTCAGAATAGGAAAATTTTTCCGGCAGTGTGCAGTTCGAGGTTGACTTTGAATTTACATATGTATTAATATGTTGGCCGTCTTAGTTTTTGTTCTACGTTTGATATGCTGTCTTGCTAACGTGGTTCGGTTATTAAAACAATAAAATATCCTGGTGTTCTAATCCTCGATCAAAAAATTGAGGATGGCTGCGGCTTGCTGGGATCGAGACCGCTTGACGCTGACTACAGTGAATCAGTCAATTAGCGTACTGGATGAAGTGCTACTGCAGCACTGTTCCTGTTCTAGAATCTTTCAGAAATACAACGCATCTTAATTCGAAAATTCGATGTTAATTCTGTTCATGCGTGTGAACGAGATGGATAAATAGATTATGAACAGTCGTTTGAAGGAGTATTAGATCGATCGATCCTTTTTCGACACCCATTCTTGTAGCTTGAGCCTGAAGATCAACGTACCTGCATCAGCTAACACATCAGACTTAACAGGTCAGTTTTGAAAACTTCACACACGTCGGTGTCATGTTTGCCTGTTTGGGCCGTGGCTGCATCTATCATTTGATGTCTTCAAACCTCGGCATTGGTTTCACTGAAGTCTAGACCTCGATTAGTCCACATAAACAACGCAGTTATCATGGATTATTAATCTCTGCTGTAGGAGAAGGACAGTTGCACCTGACGAGCTAAGCTAAGGCCAACCAAAATGCCTCTTCCACTGATTATCCTAGCGTTGTCGACATGGCCGGCGGCGGCGGCGGCGGCGATGCAGCCGAGCGAGACGTGCTTGCGGCGACGTCGAGATCCCGTACCCGTTCGGCGTCGGCAGCGGTTGCCACCTCGAGACGGGGGACTGGACGTTCAAGATGAGCTGCAACCGCACCGACGACGGGCGGCTCCGGGTGTACAACTACCAGATCGAGGTGGTGGACTTCTCGGTGCGGCGCGGGCAGCTGCGCATCTACAACAGCATCAACCCGTGGTGCTACAACGCCACGACGGCGGCCATGAACGAGCAGAGCAACTGGTTGTACGACATGTCCATCACCAACTTCCGCATCAACGACGCGCTGAACCGGTTCACCGTCGTCGGGTGCAACTCCCTGGCCTACATCCGATCGCTCAACGACACCGCCGACGGCCGGTACATGACGGGTTGCATGTCCATGTGCCCTGGCGCGGGGCAGCTGCAGAACGGCTCCTGCGCCGGCGTCGGATGCTGCCAGACGGCCATCCCCAGCGGCCTCAACGCGTACAACGTCTCCTTCGAGGAGAAGTTCAACACGTCCGGGATCGCCGGCTTCAGCCCCTGCAGCTACGCCGTGCTGCTCGAGACCGCGCAGTTCGACTTCCGCACGACGTACGTCACCACCGACGAGTTCATGGTGGCAACCGGTGGCCAGGTGCCGCTGGTGCTCGACTGGGCCATCGGGAACAAGACGTGCGAGGAGGCCAAGCGGAACGCGTCGGCCTACGCCTGCGTCAGCGGCAACAGCGAGTGCGTCGACTCCAAGTACGGCCGTGGCCGCGGCTACCTCTGCAACTGCTCCGCCGGCTACGAGGGCAACCCGTACCTCCTCGACGGATGCCAAGGCGAGCTCTCCTCTCCCTCCCTCTCTGTCTTCACGTAACCAGTTCCTCCGGCGTACGTGCCAATGCAGCTAATCCCCATGAGCGTTTTGCTTCTGTTCTTGCCTCTGCAGACACCAATGAGTGCGAGGACAAAAGATTCAGGTACCCGTGCTCTGTTCCCGGGACTTGTGCCAACACACCTGGAGGTTTCTTCTGCGCTTGCCCAGACAAGACGACGGGCAACGCTTACAACGGAACATGCTGGGACACCAAATCCCAGCTCGGATGGAAGATCGCCATCGGTAAGCCATGCATGCACCATTGCACCTCCAAAATATTGTTCTTTGTTTGATCTTGTGAAGAACGCCTAGAACAGAGTACTGATCACCTTGTGTTACTGCAGGAGTCAGCACTGGTGTTGTCATACTGATAGTCGCCGTGTCGTGCGTGTACATGATCCACCAGAAGAGGAGGCTGGCCAAGATCAAGAGGGAGCACTTCAGGCAGCACGGGGGCCTGCTGCTGTTCAAGGAGATGAAGTCAAGGCAGGGGCTGTCATTCACGCTCTTCACCCAGGACGAGCTGGAGCACGCCACCAACAGGTTCGACGAGCGCAACGTGATCGGGAGGGGCGGCAACGGCACGGTGTACAAGGGCACCACCAAGGACAACGCCGTCGTGGCGATCAAGAGGTGCAGGCTGGCCGCCAGCGAGCGGCAGAAGAAGGAGTTCGGGAAGGAGATGCTCATCCTGTCCCAGATCAACCACCGCAACATCGTCAAGCTCTACGGCTGCTGCCTCGAGGTGGAGGTGCCCATGCTGGTGTACAAGTACATGCCCAACGGCACCCTCTACAGGCTCATCCACGGCGCGCCGGCGCCGCGCATCCCGTTCTCGGCGCGCGTGAGGATCGCGCACCAGACCGCCGAGGCGCTCGCCTACCTGCACTCGTGGGCGTCGCCGCCCATCATCCACGGCGACGTCAAGACGTCCAACATACTGCTCGACGAGGACTACACCGCCAAGGTCTCCGACTTCGGGGCGTCGACGCTGGCGCCGACGGACGCTGCCCAGTTCGTCACCTTCGTGCAGGGAACCTGCGGCTACCTCGACCCGGAGTACATGAGGACGTGCAGACTCACCGACAAGAGCGACGTGTACAGCTTCGGCGTCGTCCTGCTCGAGCTCCTGACGTGCAGGAAGGCGCTGAACCTCGAGGAGTTGGAGGAGGAGAAGTACCTCTCGTCGCAGTTCCTCCTGGTCGTCAGGGAGAACCGGCTCGAGGAGATACTGGACCCGCAGATCAAGAGCGAGCAGAACATCGAGGTGCTCGAGCAGGTCGCCGAGCTGGCGAAGCAGTGCTTGGAGATCTCCGGCGAGAGGAGGCCGTCGATGCGGGAGGTCGCAGAGGAGCTCGACAGATTGAGCAAGCTGTCACAGCATCCATGGGGGCAGCATAAATCCGAGGAGCTAGTGTCATTGCTCGGTGGATCGCCATGCGCGGACTCTGAGATCGAACTTAGCAGCAGCATTAGAAATATTAGCATCAGTGATTCAGCATATATGGGGATTCGATCTCCACGTTGACGGCATACGCACACATATCCGTGAAAAAAAGAGTCTGCTTTACTTATTCCAACTATTTCATCAGATAACTTAATCCATAAATTATTTTCCCTTCAATTTACACCCTAAATTAGTGAAACAACTCACTCTACTCCCTAGTGATATTTGTATTTTTGTTTCTATTTATACAATTTGTACTTTAAGCTGAAATTTTGTAGAGACACAGCTGACAGGATAACATAAGTTCAAAAATATGTCCAACAAATTTCATGATTGATTGCACCCCCTTTAAATCTCGATGTTTAAATTAGTATGGCATTTTTAATTAGTTTAGTGGGGGTACAAGTGTACAACGAGCCCAAAAATAATTTAGTCATTAAGCATGAAAATTATGTCAAACTTTATGTATGGTACACGCTCTGCCAGAAATCAGAAATCCCACGGTGGTCGGCTTTCGTCCAAAAAGGCAAAAAAAAACCCACAAAAAATCTCGTAAAAAAGTTTCAAAGATAACGAACCCACTCATCCGGCCCGCGACCGAAGAACGGAATAATGGAGGCGCTGCGGGTATGGAGGGCTTCCTCTAATCTCCTCGGCTTCGCGGCCTCTCGCGCCGCCGCCGGAACCGCC
>KE372285.1:474700-500350 GCA_000418225.1 Zizania latifolia
GGGGGGTAAATGTACTTGTTCCAGTATTATTAAGAAAGACCTGTGTTCCTTTTGTATCATTAGATTGTTTTTGGTTTTTGGTCACTATTAATGTCATTTGCTCCTTTTCTTTTTCCAAACGGCCAACAGGGAGCAGCAGGTGGTGCTGAAGCAAGACCATTTATAACTCACCATAACTCGTTGCAAAGAGATCTTTACTTGAGGATTGCAACAGAATTGCATTTGAAAAGGATGCTGGTGAGGTTACTGTTCAGTTTTTTATTCACTACTTTGGCAGCTGAACCAAAATTTCCCAACCTAGTCTGTATCAGCATTCTTTTCTGTGATACATTCACTTCCAGTTCAATTAGTAAATGAACTACTGGATATGATGTCTGTGAGGCTGTGAGTATAGAAGGAACAGATCTAACAAGCACCATTATATGGTTGTTAAGACATGCTATCATATTAATTTTTTGTGTTACAACATTATTTGTTTGGAAACTAATATTTTATATTGTGTAGCTGTAATTTTAAAAGGCCATGCTCCAACTACTGAAAAAAATGCAGGTTGGAGGGCTCGAGAAAGTTTATGAGATTGGAAGGATATTCCGAAATGAAGGCATTTCCACTCGCCACAATCCTGAATTTACCACAATTGAGGTAAAGAATATTCGGTTTGTGTCTGTGAGAGAGATTATGCAATTTTTGTTCCAAATTGATTGACAGATAATTAATTGATCGTTTTTGCCATCATATGCATATCATATTTTTGCTTCGCCTTACCCTGTAGGCTGTAGCTTAATGGTTTTGTAGCTACAGTTGCATCTTCCAATCTTCCATGTTCCTATCTCTTCCATTTGTTTTTTTTGGCATAATGTTCTGCTCTATATGATGTCTGACTCGATGCCTTATATTTGGAAGCTAGATGTATGAAGCATATTCAGACTATGAAAGCATGATGAATATGGCTGAGGAAATTATAACTCGATGTGCAATGGCTACTCTTGGCAAGCTTAAAATTGATTATCAGGTAATGCGTCTTTAGTATACCATAGTAGATGCCTCTCCTACTAGTTTTACTAAAAAAAATTGGACCATCTGGACACATATAACAGCAAAATCATATTTTCCTATGTTGCTTTTTAACATTTGCTTTAGTACCGATTGTTATTATTGTTGTCATTTCTATCCATCTAAATCTCATTAAAAATTATCCATGCCTATGCTGCTGTACTTGCAGTGTGGTGTTTCCTGTTCTGGAGTGCCTGTGCAGATAGGCACTTAACTACACTGGAAAACATTTCTATTCCTAAGACAATCTACATCATAGATTCTCCCTTTAAAATTTGTGCCGGAACAAAATTGTGAACATTAGAAATTATAGGTCTAAAAAACAGTATCCCATCAAAAACAATTTTGGATTATTCAAATATTCATTGTTGTTTTGAATTATAGATGTGAGATGTACTGTCGACAACGAATATACCGCTCCTCATGTACTATACAGAATTTGGTATGATACAAAAATATAATATTCCATTTAGTCCCTGCATCTCAAATATAATGAACGCTCACTGTACGCAATACTTCCCTGTATTCTGTATAGTACAATCCACAAGTACAGAGTTGGTGTGCTCCAGCACAGATGGGTGGTCCTATTTTCCTTAAATGAAGATGAAACCAACAAGGAGTACACTGGCAGAATTACCCTGGTGTCTGGTGTGTAGTACACTGGTGACTTCTGTATGTGAGGCCTTCATATCTGTAGTAGGAAATGGAGAGCACAGAGCACTACTGTAATGGTGACCGAAGGGAAGATGAAGGCAGTGAAGACACCCCCTCTCTGGTACTTGTGTCTGCCATTTCTGATGGTTACAGCCAGTGCACATAGTTGACAATGGTGCCTCCTTACTAGTCCACAACGGTGCCATCGTCACGCTGGTTTGGCGTGCCAGTTACTAACTTACTATTTATCTCCTGTGATCCTGCATATGGTTTAGTAGTGGCAGCAAGGTTGGGACAAGTGGACAACCGTATCTAGTAGAGGAGGATGGCAGTACACACTGTCACAGTAGAGGGGAGAGATACAGGAGGCGGCAATGCTGCTATCTCAGGAGAGAGGAACGGGATAGAATGATAAGTAGAGGCTAGAGAAAATGGATTAGGAGGATGAAGGTGGCAGTGGGGCCTACATAACTGTTTTATTGTACTTTTCATTGGAATAACTCCCATCAACGGATTTTCAGAAATTACAAAAATGATACATTAGAATGGACTGCACAAATTCCAGAGAAAAATAGAGAATGAGGAATTGAGGATAGTGCGTGCATATGATTTTAGGCCTATAATTTCCACTGCTCTAATACCCTGGAATTGATTTACATTTATACACTTTTATCTTTCACTCGTTGTTGATAAATAACATACTCTTTCTTTATGAAGAAACGATTCATTTGGAACTGGGTATATTCACTTAATAGTTTGTTTAATACCATGCAGGGAACTGAAATCTCCCTCGAAAGACCATGGAGGAGAGAAACCATGCATTCTCTTGTGAAAGAAGGAACTGGAATTGATTTTAATAGCTTTGGAGAAGACGTTGAATCTGCCAAAAATGCTGTGAAAGGAGTGTTAGGGATCAAAACAGAAAGCAGTGAGAATATCTCATTGCAAGCCTGCTCATCTGTTGGTCATGTTCTCAACGAGGTGCCTCAAAGCTGTTATTTTCTATGATTTCATTTATTTTCTGGTGATGCCTCAAAATTTTCTTGACGGAGAAGTGCTTTAGTTCTCTAAGTTTTGTACTCGAGTGCATTTTAGATCTTCAGCATTTCAAAAGTGCATTTTATCATCACCCAATTCCAAAGGTCAGTCCAAAACAAGTTTCATAATCCTTCTGGCATTTGCATAGATGCCTGATGCTCTGGCTGGAACCTTGCAAACTGAAGGGAAACTATATGCCACATTTGAACTGGCAACAAGTCGCTTGTAGATGCTAAGTTGGCATGATTACTTATGACAAGCCAACACACCTTGCAATCAGCATTTTAAAAATCCGTTGTTGTAAACAGAAATCAGCAAACTGCAAGGTTTCAAAGAATTGCAGTAACTATGCATCTTAGGAAGTTTCTGATACTTGCATTGGTTTATGACTACGGCCAAGGAGTTTACTTCTGCAGTTTAAGTGCTTTGAAATTTTGTGAACATCCACATCTCAAGCACAATGTTTAAGTAGGACTACTAGGTTGGTATCTAAATAGCATATTGCAATCAGATTGGTATGTTAGGCCTATTGAAGATGCAAAATTTCCAATTTGTGTTGACAGCATTTTATATCATATGCAGTTGTGCACTATAGGTCTATAGCAACTCAACTTGTTTGATTGAGCTAATTGTTTGCCACGAAGAGTCATGTTTTATAATTTTACATCATACGGCAGGTCTTTGAGACTGTTGTTGAATCAAGTCTGGTACAACCAACATTTGTTCTTGACTACCCAATTGAGATATCACCATTGGCAAAACCACATCGGAGGTAATTACAATATAGTCAATAGTCATTAATTTGGAAACAACTACTGTTCGGAATTACTGCTATTGGGGGAATATTCATGTGCTTTGTTGCGCAATGTGCATTAGATTTCTTGTCATGAAGTCTTATGTTTTTGTTACTCCAAACATATTTCAATTTAGAACCTATGGTATGAGATTAGTTGATTACATGCTACTGTTCATGTGAATCGGGTTCCGATGCCGAGAATAAATTAAATTCTATAATGGTACAGATGAACTGAATCTCCAAAATGATCTTATAGTAAATACATTTCATTTTTGTCAGTAGTCAGTGCTCTGCTCTGGTTTTGAATATGAAATGTACCAATCTCAAGGAAAACTATTTAAAGAAATGCACAATTTGCAGAATAGCTTAGGAGTATTATTCAAGCACATTATTTGAACTCTGTTTCCTTTTTAAAAGCTTCACCAGTCACCAGTCACCAGTCAGCAGTTATTAACTAATACTAAGGCCCTATTCGGAACATGGGAAGATTTTATTTTCATGCGGGAATCGAGCTGCTTCCTGTGACATTCCTACAAAAATCTTTTGAAATTATTGTGTTCCAAATGGTCCTAAGTGTTCGTAACACAGGAGGCATAAATATAATTTGACAGTACAGTGGCAGCTAATACTTATTTTCTAAGTTATCGTCACCTTTTTTCCATTCCATGAATGTGACAAGATCTCTGAGACTCTGACCTTCAGTTGTCACTACCTACTGTTTTTCACCAATTCAGCCTGCTATGAGTGTTATGATTGTGCAAGTTAGAAATCAAAGGCAGTAGGCCTTATGCAAGCAACCATCAAACTAGAGATCAATGCGGAATTCAAAAAAACAAAAGGCACAACACACAACTGCATGCTGCATGCAGTCTTGTTCAAACTTTGAACATATACCTTAGAACTGTCCATATATCAGCTGGGCACTTTTCATCATATTAAAATGCAAATTGATACACTCTTTAGGTCATGTAAAATTCGTATTGCATTCATTTGGGAATTGGGATCAATGCACACACTGGGTCCATCTCCATCCATGTTAGTAAAGTTGTACTGATAAAATAATTCATGCTAAGGGCCACAATATTATTAGGTGATGTCATTTTTCTGAAAGTTCCCATAATTTTCTTTGTGTAGGTGCATCATTACATATCTATACCCAAATACTACATTACTGGAAACTAATGACTTAAATATTATGAATTATTCATGTTGATTATTTGGTGTTCAGATCAGAGTTCAATTTTAATCATGCAAGTAATTGTCATAACAGTTATTTTCTCTTGCTGAAGGTATGCTGGTCTTACTGAGCGATTTGAACTTTTCATATGTGGTCGTGAAATTGGTAATGCATTTTCTGAGCTCACGGACCCAATTGATCAGGTACAAATGCCTCGCTGTCTTAATCCTTGCACGTTTATAACAAATTGGACAAGTTGTGGTATTAGTAGGTGCAAGTACTTGAATTCATCAGTACCATGACACTGGTCCAGCTTTGAAAATAATGCTATAGAATGTTTGAGTTATGTGAAAAGCAACTTGGTGTTTCAAAAATTTATAATCCATTGATCACTGCTACTTTGTGTTTAGTAAGATGAAAACATTGGATTAAACTATAAGTAGCCAGCTGGTTGAAAATGCTTGATTTGCAATGAACAATTAATGTGTGCATGTAATATCTGGTGGTATTATTACATCATATTGCTTCTTTGTTTGGGTTGTTTTGGAGGGTTTATGGGGTTTGAATCCAAACCTGGTTAACTTGCTAAGGTTGGCTGATGGTGCACCACCATGTTACACCTAAAGAGCTTTCAAACATAACCCCAAAGCATTCGGTTCTAGAAAATTGGGGAGGGAAACACTAACTATGTCCTTACGGTAGGATGTTTATCCATAATCATTAGTACAACTAAAAATCAGATTAATACTTTTATGTGCTGAATTGATTGGTACAATATTCTTAGAATGAGCCGTTATCTTACAGTTCCAGTTGGCTCAACCTACTATTTCTAGGAACAGAACAAAGGCTAGTTGTTCTTGGTGCATGCGGAATTGAAACATTAGGGCCCATGTCTTGAACCATATCTTGCTTTTATATAGTTTGAAATGACCACTTCATTTTCTGTTGCAGAGGAGACGTTTTGAAAACCAAATAAAACAGCACAATGCTAAGCGTGCTGCAATGAATAAGGAGGTCAAATCCCCTGAGGTCAAAGATGATGAGGATGACTTTTCATATGAAGTTTCCTTAGATGAAGATTTCCTGACTTCCTTAGAATACGGAATGCCACCTTCTTCTGGAATGGTATGTGCCATAAAAACGCTTTCAACTGTAGTCTTTTCAACTTGTCATCGTTCTTGAAACTTCACTGAAGCTATTTATTCTGTATCGTTATATGGCTTATGTGGGCTAATTTGTCTGGAACTTTTCTACTTTTAGGGTCTTGGTATCGACCGACTAGTAATGCTCTTGACCAACTCTGCGAGTATAAGGGATGTTATTGCCTTTCCAGTCCTCAAGATTCAGCAATAGAACTACTGATCGGGTAAGAGATACAGCGTTGGCATCATATACTGGGCTGTGAAAGAAATCCTATGCACCCTTCCTTCTATGCATGTTTAATTGAAGCAGATTTTAAGTGGGATCCATTTTTGCTGCCAGATTTGTTTTCCACAGGTAGTTGTACCCATTGATCGGTTTCTAAGATCTAAATGGATACGGACGAGGGTCAAGAGTCCAGCAGGATTTAAGCAAAATAGGCATGAATTGTTGCAGTATAAAATTTTGGTTTCCTACAACCGTGTCATGCAGGAATACCACCAATGCATTGTTTTCGTCCACTTTCATGCTAATGAACTGCTACGTTTCAGAGTGTACATGATTGCACCTTGCAGGATCTCCCCCCTGCTGTAATCTACGTCAATTTCTGAACCAATTAAGCTGTTCTTCGCTCGGAACAACGGATCTTATTTTCCCTCAGCTGGGTACCCTACAACTACAAGACGGCAGCGGCTGCACATGCTTCTGTACGCAAAATCTCGTCTCCCTTCTCCTTTTAACAGAAGTCATGGTCATATGCTCATATCCAACCATACAAACTCTTCCACAAACACCAAAAATGCTACCAATCACAGTACTATATAGTACACGCAACAATGATATGATGCGCATGTGGTTTTTGCGTTCTCCTCGACCGCCTGATCCTATCCATCCACTCCGTATGAAGGACCAGGGCCACAGCCGGGGTGGAGTCTGCCGGCAGAGGCTGCGGTGAGCTGGTCCTCGTCGCCCTCGCCTGCGCCCCGCACGCCATCTCTCATCTCCGGCCCCAGCACCCTTCCGCGATGGATAATTGGCGTGGCATCCAACCGGCGCGCCCACAGGCAAGGCCAATGCCGACACGCGCCGCACCGGTGGGATGTGTGTGCGGCGGCCCAAACCCGGTCACGCGCGGCGATGGGGATCGCAGCTGGTAGGAGACGCCCCTGCTCCTGGGATGGCCGCGTGCTATGTTGCTGGGGGGGGGGTTGCTTGGTTACCTTTTCTATTCTATAAAAAAAATCTTCGTCCAGCAATGAAAAATAATTTTAAAGTAAAACCTTTATATTTCTATTCATATAGGTACTACTGGTAAAATTGTTATTTTTTAAAATAATACCATAAAATTAGGTTCTAAAATTCAATTTTTTTTATCTTTTAAGCTGTAGGAGAAAAGCAGGACAAACATACACCCCCTTGGGAATAGGTTCATGTACCGTCCTATGTCGGTTTGTCTTAAAAAATACTCTGCAACTCAGTACTGGACATTATTTACTCTCAACTTTTAGAACAATTCATTTTGTCCTCTTGGGTTAAGGTTAAATCAGGGTGGTTTTTGGCTCATGTACTGCTTATGTGGCAATCTAATCAGAAAAATAAAATTTGTACGCCCCAAACGTGAGCCCCATGGACTCTGGTCTTTCTTTCCAAGATAGCTGCCGTATCCGTTGCACTTTTCCTCCTCGACACCCAATCGTCAGTCATTGCTGGCTTGCTGCTTGGTCTACCCCCTGCCACTGTCTCCTCCTCCGTGCTCAGTGGCTGAGCTCATAAAGGCGGCGGTCAAGCGGCAGCGGGTGAGGGCGGCGGCCAAGGGAGGAAGCGAAAGAGGGCGCAACTGAGGCGCATGACTCCTGCGCTCTTCCTAGTGCCGCTTGTTGGGTGTAAGGGTTGGGTTGCCGCTAGAGAGCACGGCGAGCGAGGTGCTAGGGGAGTGGTGCTAGTTGGACACGACGAGCTAGGAGCACTGCTGTGGCTGGGGTTGGTGGCACCGCATGCAGTAGCTGACAGTGAGAGTGAGGTGCCGATGGTTTATTGTCCTCATACATGCATGTCGGTGCCGGTGGCTAGACTTACTTTTCCTTTGTTGGACGTACTCGATACGAAGGAGAGAAGTGTGAGAGCAAGAAGATAACGGGAGGAAGAAGATGTTTACGTCAGGTCGATATCGACGACATGGCATAATAGATGTTTGGCCACGTATGTGCCATATTAGCGAAACTGTTCGGGTTTTTTGGTTTTAGGAGGGAAAAATAGACTTATGGTTTGTAGTTTGTACAGCTAGAGGGGATAGTTTAGCTATAGTATATGAGTTGAGAGGTAGATTTTAGATAAACACGGTAGATGAGGGAGCTGAGGGAGATAATATGTACTATCGTTGTTGGCTACAGATTTTAGGTAACAGTGTAACTATAAACTTGTCAATTAATAATTATTTTTTTAGTGGACACTGGACATTGAAATCATCGGAAGTTAGAGAAGAGTACTTAAGCTATCCGGTAAGTTATTGTTGTTAAGTGACAACCCTCCCTAAGCATTGCATCCGCCGCTGAGGTGTTTAACAGGATAATGTTATCAGGATCAGTAAATATTTTTGTGGCTGGCTTATTCCAAAGAACAGCGTATGATAGCACAGAAACAAAGTGACCATTGATAGCAGAAGTCAGGGACAGGGACGGTGCGGCGATATAGCTCCATTAGTCTCGGATAAGTCTGATCATTGCGTCATTGGCGGCACCGTTTGGTCCCGGGCGGCCCTGACGAGATGGACTCTGATCATTGCGTCACTGTTGATCGATGCAAGCGGAAATCCCTGGCGATTGATTGTGAGATGCGTCTTGTGGTGGGTTCTGGATTCGCGGACCTCCCCGTACTGGTCCAACCTGTCACGCATGTTTGATTCTTTGTTTTTCCAGACGAGCAATGCGTGCGTGTTTGATTTCAGAATGCCGTCGGTTTCTTCTTGATACGAGAGCAGTTAGCTTGCTCTCGTGCAGACTGGATACCGTACGTGCTATGCTAATTTCTTATTGTACATTTGTACTCTACTCAAGAGAGCGTAGGCTTCTTTCCGGAATCCGGAGTGCTAAGAAACTGGATCCCGTCGATCTCCCTGCGGCGTCTCTGCTCCCCCAAACATGCTCTTATGGGTGAAGGGTCATTCATATCAAAAAGGCAACAAGTACGTCGGCGTGCAGATGCAGTGCGTAAGTCTGAAGGGAGAGAGGGGTTAATGCACAGCACGTTGATGATAATCCATCAGGAAACACTACAGCTCAAGATCATTGAAGAAGCTGTTGCAAAGCTGCCCTTTTCCTCTTCCGGCCGGAATAAAACAGCTTGGTGATCAATGCATATGGTTACAATCTCCGGTGTGGTCGCTTTTGTCTGCAGACACCGCCGTAGCCAACATTTCTTCTCGATCACATTGGTGACATGTCCATGTTCTATCGTCCCTTTCAATTATATATCTAGTTTTGTCCGAGCCGATGGACGGACAGATTTGCTTCTTAGGTGTGTATATATATCCTCTGAATTGTTATGCATCATATAGTTAGATAACGCGTAGCGTGTGTCCTCCAGCTATGCCATTCGTCCCTCATGCCTCGGTAAAAAATTATGGCCATCCAACGCGCCTCGGTAAAAAAATTGCCACCGTCCTATGCACAGGCCTGGCGACTAGGTGGGGTGCTTTCGTAGCAATAAAATTTGACCATCTACTGGTGTTGGTGTTGGTATCGATTTAACTGTTGTTTTCAAAAAATAAATTAGCACTTGATTGATTTTTTATAATAATAATTATTAATTTGTATATATCTATTTCGTTGGCTAGTTGTCATCTTCGTATCACTTTTTTTTAATTTTACCCTTTATATATTCGAACTAATCAAGATAACAATAAAAATAATTTTTAATCATAGGTGTTGGGGTAAATTACTTTACTCTAATAATGTCCCAATGACAGTGACTGCGAAGCCCCTTTCAGAGGTATAAGTTAAGGCTCCGTGTAACTCTAAACGGAACCCCCTTCGGCTTGCTAAGAACGAAGCCTATGAAATCACCTGTCGCAAGGCTCCGAAACCATGGTATTTCTGTCCCCTCTGACAAGACCTGAAGCCGGGTTCATTCACACGAAGGGTTACTAAACTACCCCTATATAAGATCACAGTTCACACTGTAATAGTCGGTTGTAAGTAGAGGGTAACTTCGTATTACCCTATGATAATTGCGCCTATAAATACCTCTCCCCTTGCAGGGTGGAGGGGGATCGAGGGTACGAAGTATAAACCAAAGTTACTTCTGCTCGAAGGTTATTATCCTTTCGGAGGCCTAGAGCATTGTTCGAACCCTAATATACACTTCGAACCCTTCGAGGTTCTTAAACATTTAAACCTGTTGCGTAGTTCTGAATTACGCTAACAGTTGACGCCGTCCGTGGGGAACTTAGTCCAAAAACTAGATTCTCTACCACTAGCCTTCGGACCATACCTCCGAAGAAGAACAAGAGCGTAGCCCCTACCCGGAGGTCACCTCGGGTAGTGCTGGCCTCCGCACATTCAGAAGTTCTGTCTTCAGATGCTGCGGAGCAAACGAACCCCCCTCCAGTAGAAGGTGATGTTCTCGGGGGTGAAGGGTCCGTCCCTGGCCTGGCGCCTGAGGGCCCCGCCACGGGGCCGCTTGCGTCCAGATCGCCGCGAGGCGCGAACCCCCGAGAAGCTGGGCCTCCGCCCTCAATTGCGCTGCGAATAGATTATGTTTGGTCGCAAGATCCGGAGCTAGACTCCGGGTGAGACGGAGCCCTGGAGAGTGAGCAGGCCTTCGAGCTGCCCTTGCTCCGAGCAGAAGTCATGAGGTGGAGACAGAACGCGGCCAGCCAGGTCCGCACTGTCGAAGACCCTCCGGTGCTGCCCGCCGCCGTCGCCGTTAGCGACCATGGTGATCAGGAACCCCAAGAGCAAAGGCAGAACGCCTCTTTCGACGAAGGGTCGTCTTTGCACCCAGATCTGCAGATGATCCATTTCCATTCGAAGTTTCGAGCCGCGAAGCTCCCCAAGTACTCCGGACTCCAATCCTGATGAGTTCGTCCGTTCGTACGCCCTCGCCATCGAGGCTAGCGGAGGCAAAAGGGACAGCATGGCGAAGTGTTTCCCTTTGGCCCTCGAAGGGATAGCCCTCCGTTGGTTTTGGTCCCTGAAATCTGGCTCCGTGAGGTCCTGGGAACACTTGCGCAAAAAGTTTACTAATAACTTTTAAGGGACCTTCGTCGCCCCTATATCAATCGGAAGCCTATTCCAAGTAAAGCAGCAGCTGGGGGAGACATTGAGGCAGTATTCACAGCGCTTCGCTTTCATGAAGTTCCAGATAAAGGGCCTCTCTACCTCCTCCGTTGTGGACGCTGCCTGTGAAGGGGTGACTAATGCGGGTCTTTTGGACAAGCTTCATAGGAAGCCAATATTCTCTGTGGCCCAGTTTATGACGTACTTCGAGGAGTACGCCCGCTCTAAGGAAGGCCAGCTCCGAAGAACCGCTGCCTCCGTCCAAATCCAAACCCCGGAGGTCCACGCCTCAAGGTCCACGAAGTCGACGTTTGCCGAGCAGCCCTCTTCGTTGTCTCGGCGAAACCGCAAGCACTTCCGTAACGAAGTGCTGAACATCTCCAAGCCAAGGGCTCCGAAGTTCTAGCAAGCTCAAGGACGAGGGCGGGCGGCCGGTGCGAAGCCAGCAGCAGGGCCCTTCGTTCCCGGCCAATCTTTTTTCTGCAACATCCACGGCGAGAACCGGAGCCACAACACCGACACCTGCAAGGCAATAATGGCCTTGCGAGGAGAGTATCTTGAGTGGACCAGTGGCCGAGGAACTATAGACCGGGCGCCCGAAGCCACGCGGCCGGAGCATGTTCAAGCTGTGGGGCATGCGGAAGCTGATGAATCAAGGCCTCGAGCCCCGGTGGCAAACTTGATGCCGCCACCGAAGGTCAAAAACGCTCCCGAGCCCCAAAAGAGAGTGGTTCTACCTATCTCGGGCGGCGGGGCCCTAGGGAGTCTGTCCAAGCGACAGCGTCGAGATTATGTCTGCGAGGTAGGGCACGTTGGAACTTCGATGTCCGCCTCCTTGATGCCGGAGTGGATCCATGTGCCCATTTCCTTCTCGGCCGAAGATGCTGTTGGGATCAAGTTCCCACATGCGGATCCCCTTGTCATCTCCGCTGATATTGTGGGGACCGAGGTGCGCCGTGTGCTTATTGACGGAGGAAGCTCGGCGGACATCATCTTCACGCACGTCTTCGATCAATTATGCATTCCCCGCAGGCATCTCCTCCCAGCTGTGAGGCCCCTGCAAGGCTTCACAGGGCCCCCTCTCGAGGCGGTGGGGCAAATTGGCCTTCAAGTCACCTTTGGAGAAGGGAGCCTCTCGCGCTCGGAGGAGGTCATCTTTGGCGTTGTTAATGCTCCGTACGCCTACAACCCTATCTTCGAAAGGGGGACTCTGAATCAGTTTGGAGCCATTGCACATCACAACTACTTATGCTTAAAGTTGCCGACGCAAGGCGGAGTCCTTACGATGTTGGACGACCAAAGCGTGGCCCAGAGGGTGGAGTATGGCCAAACTGCCCCCTTCGAACCTCGCCAGGTACATAATGTGCAGCCTCAAGACGAAGCCCAGGGCCATATCAAGAGCCCCGCATTCAAGCCTCGGCCTGACGGAAAAGTTATCACGAAGATTCTCGTCGAAGGGGGGCTCAAGTACCCTATCCAGTTCGAAGGAGGACTAGATCCAGAGGACATGGCTTCGCTCGAGGGGGCGATCCGAAGCAATCTTGATGTCTTCGCATGGTCAGACGAGGACATCCCCGGGGTCGATCGAAGTGTCATTGAGCACTCTCTACTGGTCAACCCTAGGGCGAGGCCGGTGCGCTAGGGGCTACGGAAGCTATCCGTTGAGCGTGCGCAGTTGGCTAATGCCGAAGTAGAAAAGCTGCTCCGGGCAGGAGTTATACGGGAAGTTAGTCACATGGAGTGGCTGTCGAACCTCGTCTTCGTAAAAAAAAAGAACACGGAAAAGTGACGCATGTGTATTGATTTCAGCTCGTTGAATAAAGCATGCCCCCGTAATCTCTACCCTATGCCTCGCATTGATCAACTCGTCGACGCCACTGTAGGGTCCGAGCTGCTAAGTTTTCTTGATGCATACTCTGGATATCACTAGGTCTGGTTAAAGCGCGAAGATGAAGATAAAACAAGCTTCGTTACTCCATCGGGGGCCTATTGTTATGTACGAATGCCCTTCAGCTTAAGAAATGCTGGAGCCACCTTTTCTAGGTTGATCTCCAAGGCCCTCGGACATCAGCTGGGCCGAAATATCGAGGTCTATATGGATGATATTATAATTAAAAGCGCTAAAAAGTGCGATCATAGCATAGACCTAGCTAAGACTTTCAAAAGCCTTTGCTCAGTAGGAGTTCGCTTGAACCCCGAGAAATGTATCTTCGGGGCTCGCGCTGGAAAATTGCTCGGGTACTTGGTTTCGAGTCGTGGTATGCCAGTCCCATGCAAATTAGCGCGCTTCAGCGCATGGCTCCACCTGAAAGTTTGAAACAGGTCCAGAAGCTCGCAGGCCACCTCGCAGCCCTCAACCGCTTTCTTGCACGCTCCGCCGAGCGAAGTCTGCCGATATTCAAGGCACTGAAAGGATCGGAGGACTTCACATGGACGCCGGAGTGCCAACGGAGTTTTGACGAATTCAAAGAGTACCTCGCCAATTTAGCGACGCTCACTACTCCGCTGCTTGAAGAGACATTGTTGTTATACCTTGCGGCTGCGGCCTCCGCGGTAAGCGCAGTCCTTGTTCGCGAGGCGGACTTCGAAGGCAGATTGGCTCAGAGACAGGTTTATTTCGCCTCCGAAGCCCTGTCCGGAGCCAAGACAAGATACACCGTGCTCGAGAAAATGACGTACTCTTTGATCATGGCTTCAAGAAAATTAAGGCATTATTTTCTTACACAATATTATTGTGCCGACGTCATACCCACTCGGGGACATGCTCCGTAACAAAGATTCTACAGATAGAATTGGCAAGTGGGCCGTCGAGCTAGCTCCGTTCGGACTAAACTTCACGGCACGCACTGTGATTAAGTCGTAAATAATTACGGACTTCGTAGTGGAATGGACCCCCTCGGCGGTCTGGTCCCCAGAAATCCCCAGCGAAGGTATTTGGACCATTTATTCCGACGGAGCATATCAGGCCTCCGGAGCCGGTGCAGGAGTTATAATTATCTCGCCTTCCGGTCAAAAGGCTTCGTATTCTGCTAGGTTAAATTTTAAAGCTACAAATAACGTTGCAGAGTACGAGGGCATTTTGTTAGGCCTTCGAAAAGCTAGAACGTTGGGTGCCGCAAGGATGCTTGTGAAAACTGATTCTCAGATTGTGGCCGGCCGTGGCCGGCCACGTAGATAAAAGCTTTTAGGCTCGGCACCCGGACCTCGTTCAGTACTTAGCGGAGGTTCGCAAGGCGGAGTTGGCCTTCAAGGGGATTTCCATCAGGAACATTCCGAGAGGCGAGAATCTTCATGCTGATGCCCTTGCTAAAGCGGCCGCCGGAGGTCAAGAACTCCCCGAGGGAGTGTTTTATGAAGAAATTCAAGCTCCGTCAGCGTCCAAACCGGAGGGGATAAAGGTACTCTGCACGAACAATGACTGGCGGAGCCCCATAATGGCCATGTTGCTTGACGAAGCCTCTGATCAAGACGGATCCGACTCCGTCAGGCTAAAGCATCGAGTTCGCAATTACCATATTATAGGGGGCTTGTTATACAAGTCCGGGGTATGTGCTTCGCTTCTACGTTGCATTTCTATGGCTGAAGGTTAAGAGCTGCTCCGTGACATACACGAAGGTCTCTGCGGGAGTCATCTCGCCCCCCGGACGTTGGCCGGTAAGACCCTTCGTCAAGGATTGTATTGGCCCACTATTATGGCCGATGCCGAAGCCCTCATCCGCACATGTCAAGGTTGCCAATGGATGGCTAGGCGAAGCCATCGAACATTGACCCCGCTGAAGGTTATCACGTCGGTATGGCCGTTAGCGCGGTGGGGAATGTACCTCATCGGGTCATTCCTGTATTCCAAAGGGAACTTGAAGTTCGCAGTGGTAGCTGTCGAGTACTTCTCAAAGTGGGTCGAAGCCGAGCCCCTTACTGCTATTACTTCGAAGCATATCCAGAAAATTTTCTGGTAGAATATTATTTGCAGATTCGGAGTACCCAAGCAGCTCACCATCGATAACGGCACACAGTTTGATGCGAAGCTATTCATGGAGTTCTGCGAATCTCTAGGCATCGAATTGTGCTTCGCTGCTGTTAGGCACCCATAATCTAATGGAGCCGTCGAACGGGCCAATGGTAATATTTTGGTAGGTCTCAATCGTCGGATCGTTGGCCTCGCAAAGGGACTGTGGGTCGAGGAGCTACCAAAAATTTTATGGTCCGTACGGACCACTCAGTCAAGGCCAACAGGCTTCACTCTGTTCAGACTGTTGTTCGGTGACGAAGCAATGACCCCGACGGAGCTCAAGGGGGGCTCACTTCGCACGATGCTGCCCGAATCTGGCAATGAGCGTGAAGTTTCGCTGGATTTATCTAAAGAGACACGCCTCCGAACCGTGGCAAACCTGACGAAGTATCAAGCACAGACGAAGACGTGGTTTGATCCTAAGGTGAAGCTAAATCCTTTGTTGCTAGGGCACTTCGTGCTCCGGGCCGTACTAGCTCCGGGCAAGTTGGGTAATAAGTGGGAAGGCTCATATATTGTACTTCGCTCTAATAGGCTAGGATCATTCAGGCTCAGTACTCTAGAGGGGGAAGAATTGAAGCATAGTTGGCATGCAGAACACCTTCGACGGTACTACGTCTGATTGCTCTTAATAATATGCGAAGCTTCTTCAAATACACCTTCGACAAGGCCATTTCACATTTAGGTGCTCCGCACCTATCATATTTCGCTACCCGATGCCACTGGTTTGGCGTGAGACAAATTAAAGTCTAACATGCAAAAGTGTGCCTCGCACGCTGCCGTGAAGCCGAAGCTCAATGTTCACAGGTCGCGCCCCAAAGTATAACTAACGGCACTGACTTTGGGTTCCATGCCGGACCCTAAAAAATTCGGTGCGATCCGCTCCACCAGTACCACTGCAAAGTGCCTCCGGGCTCGGAGCGGTATAAAATAATGGATTCCGAGTGCCGAGCACTCGAAGCGTCCAGCACGGTCCAAAGTGACCCTATATTCGAAGTCTAAATTTCGAAGCATACTCCCTCGCATTCATAGCGTTAGCAATAGTGGCAAGTAATACGCGCAACGGCTCCACAAGGGTCCTCGATGCCGCTCCACGCAAGGGGGCCGGCACCTATACATGCGTTCGAGACGTGCTTCGGTATAGTTTTATCACAACAAGATCAAACGAACTACACATATAAGTACGAGGTACGTCAAACAAGCGTAGATGCGAAGTTCGAACAATAACAAATTTATTAAATGTTGAATTCATAAATACAGTTGTGAGGTACATCAATACACTTCGATTACTAGTTTCACGAAAAAGCACTGTCAAAACCTAATAGCCAGCGGGCCCGCGTCGCTGAAAAAGTTGACCCCCGCTTCTTGCTAGTCTTCTTGCGACCAGGTCCACCATGGCTTGACGAGCCCTCGCCAGACCGAGACCGTCCACGCTTCGCTGCTTTGTTAGCCCTTTGCTCGTCTTGCAAGTCTGCCCAAGTCCGAGTAGCAGGTACCTCCGCATCAAATGCCGAGAAGTCTAGGGCTTCATCATTATTCGAAGGCTGAAGCCTCCCAGCTGCAGGGACTACTTCGAAAATACTTAGGCTTGGAGACGAAGAAGAGCTGCGAGAGGGCTCGGCCTTAATGGAGGCTAGTAGCTCTTGGGCGACCTCTGGAACTACTTCGCCGGTGGGGCCTCGAGGCATCTTGAATCGAGGGCGGCCCCTGAACCTAGATACTTTGTACACTACCCATTGCTGGCGAAGTGCCTCCGAAGCTTCAAGCACTTCGATATCAATTTCAGCATTCATGTCCGGAGCCTGAATTCAAAATACCCCCGTATTTCATTATGAATATTTTATACGAAGTTACATTACAAATGATAAGTATTACAGGGGGTGGTACTAAAATCTACACCTTCGGAGGAGGGTTTGCGCTAGCAGGCGAAGGGTCTGCTAGAGCTCGAGGGCCGCCTCCCGCGCCTGGACCTTCCAGGGCTCCTGAAGCGGGCGCCATGCCGCAGCAACCTCCGGGGCCGGCGCCACCAAGCGAGGGCCTCCGAATTCCACCTGGCTGCCAGAGGTCACCGTCGCAAGGTGTTGGCATCCGGCCTCATGAAGGAGCCGGAAGACCCCCTGGCCTGCTACTCTGCCCGCCGTCTGGGCGAAGCCCACCAAGGCGTCCTTCGTCACACGGGCTGTGGTGCGGAGGAATCCGAGGCGCTGGCGCACAGGGTCCCTGGCGTTGAAGGTGGGAGTCCGGCAATCAGTCCCTATGCGCCCCAAAATGCCCAAGAGCATAGTGATGGTCCGGTCCGCCTCTTGGGTGGCTTTGGCCATCTCCTTCTCCAGGGACAAGTTGGCGGCGCGGAGCTGCTCGGCTTTGGCCTCCTTCGCCTCCAAGGCCAAGTTATTGGCACGAAGCCGCTCGACTTCAGCTTCGAGCGACTTGTTGGCCTGGCGGAGTGCCTCGACCCCCGAGGCCACTGTAGCATGGGCCTCGCGTTCCCGCTGGACCTCAGCCCGAAGCTCTTCTGCTGCCACCTCCACCTACTGATGGCGTCGGGTGGCCTTCGAGGCTCGCCGGCGGTAATCGCGGATGTCCCTCGCCACAAGGTCCTTTTGACGGTCGACGGCGAGGGTGGCCCCGTGGATCAATGAGAAGGCCTGAGGCACAAGGAATCAGTTAAGGCTGAGAAAGGCTTAAGTGTCTAAACGGACCTCCTTTTTTTCATCTCCGTTACCTGGAGCAAGCCCTCTTCGGTGGCTGTGGTAAGGTCGACGTGACGATAGCGGACCATTTCCTCTATCAAGTCACTGCTGGCAAGGCCTTCGCTTCCCCGCAAGAATTGGGACACCATGCTTCCAATTGGTGCCCTCAAGGAGACGAAGGGTCGCAACAGGGGGACCCTGTCCAATGCCCCCTCCGGAGGGGGGCTCCGCCCCGCCTCTCCATCGCCAGCAGTCGAAGGGGACGGTGGAGTGACTTCGTCACCGGCACCATCCCCAACTTCGTCTTCATCACCTCCATCTGCAGAGGAGGCCTCTCGGGACCCCTCGTCGCCTCCTTCGCTGCTGTTGCTGCTGCTGGACGACTCCGCTTCGTTGACGACGTCGTCCGGGCGGTTGTCGAGGGCCCCTCCGTCGACCACTGCAACCTCTGCAAAAAAAGAATCTAAGTTAGGAGCTAGGCCTGCACCACAAAGAAAATATATATGAAGATGTTTAAACTACCTCCGGCTTCTACGATCGGAGAGAGGTTGGGCAAGCCTGGAGGAGCGAACAGGTCGCCCCAATCGATGTCTTCGAGGGCTTCTGCCCCTTGATCCACTGCTGCCGCTGCGGGGATGGCTTCGGCCCCATCTTCGGGGCGGGGCTTTGTGGCGGCGGAGAAGTGACCTCCGAGGCCACTATAGCCAGCGCTTCCGGCGAGGGATCCGGCGGGCCTCCGGAGCCAGACGGGCCCCGTGGGCGCCGCGGCGACGAACCTTGCGGCTCATCGTCATCGTTGGCCCTCTTCCTTTTCCCCTCCGAAGGGGTGGGGTCTAGGAGCTCCGGGAGAGTCAGAGCCTCCACGCCTAGCCGAGCCCATACTCGGCTGTACCTTTCCCAGGTTCCGACCAGGGCGAGGTGCCGGCTTCGTTCATCTACGGTGGGGGCTCTGATGACACGCTCCGCCGCCCTGACTGCCTCCTCCGGAGTCAGCATCTTTCGTTGTTCTGCAATACAGTAGAACCCAGTTATTAGGACTATGAAATAAACATTCTAACTCATAAGCTTTGGTTCGGTGCCTTACCAAGGAAATCCGAAGGGATCTCCTTTAGGTCTCCGGATTTGAAGTCCTGGAAAAGGCCCTTCGGCCATGCACGCCCGAGGGGGCTGATCTGGAGGGTAATGAACTCCTCCGCCAAGTCCCTCATGCTCATCCTCCGCGTCACCCTCTTTAGCAGTTTGATCCGGGAGTTGATGGTGGCGGAGTCCGCCGCTATTTGGTCTTAGCGGCGGTACGAGATAAGGGCGTTGGTGCTCCAAAGAGGGGAGTCCGCTCCGACGGTGATGTAAAACCAATGTTGGTCCCATCGCGAGTACCAACGGTCGTTCGAAGCCCTCGCCGGGAAGGAGTCATTGAACCCTTTGCGAAGCTAGAAGTTAATGCTGCCGAAGGCCAGCGCCCTGATGACCCCATCTTCGCAAGAGTGCTTCTTCGGCTAGCAGTTGGCGTCATAAAGGGCCACGAAGATGTCCGCACGGCTCTCGCACCCCTCCGCCCTCATGGCCCACTCGAATATGGCCAATCGCGCTATTACGTTTGGACATAGCTGGGGGAGCTCCAAGTTGTACATACGCAGTACCTCCCTTAGCAGCGGCTCCACGGGGATCCCTAACCCGGCCTCAAAAAAGGCTTCAAAGACGACCGCTTCGTCGGCTCGAGGGGCGGGGATGACCTCGTTCTTCCCGATGCGTAGTTTAACCTTTTTCTGGACTTTGCCCACGCAGGCTCCCTCGGCGGAGCCCATGGAGGACCTTGTCTTCTTCAACTCCAGCGTCTGCTCGAATTTCTCCGACGGAGGCTGGAGGTCGAACGCCCCGTAACGCTTCGATGCCATCTTCACCGTTGCTACCGCCGCTACCGCCGCCTGGACCTGCATGAAGCCAGAGCCTCCGCCCAAAGGAAGACTCTTCGCCACCGAAGCCTTCTTCGACATCTTGCTAAGGTGGGTTGAAGGCTGGACGGAGAGGATTGCGGAGGCTAGAGGAGCTAGGGGCTCCGGAGAAGGATGCTAAGGGCTCCGAAGACGAGAGCTAGGGGCTCAGAATTGAGAGGAAGCGAGAGCTAAAAATACTGGAAGGCGTAATTAGCCTTGGGGGCGCAAGGAGGCTTATATAGGCAGTAAAAGAGTGTAGCGCTCCCCCCGAAGCCATTTTTTACCACCTCATGCGTCCCTTCCGAAGTCTATGACAGGTGGGGCCAAGGGAAAATAGGGCGTCGCGTCCCTGCGTGGTGACGGTTCAATTTCTGATCGTTGGCCGCGCCAGGCGTTGTTTGGATTTTCGAGGGTGTCTTATCAGCTCCTGCTGCGCATTTAATGATCGAAGTGGGTTCATTTTCTACAATGACCTTCGATGTTCTAGGCTCCGAATAAGGTGCGCATGACTGCCATGTGTCGGGTGCGCATTTTACCTCTTCGGTAGAAGGGCTACGTGCGAGGGGCTACTGTTGGGGTAAATTACTTTACTCTAACAAGGCTCCAATGACAGTGACTGCGAAGCCCCTTTCGGAGATATAAGTTAAGGCTCCGTGCAACTCTAAACGGAGCCCCCTTCGGCTTGCTAAGAACGAAGCCTATGAAACCACCTGTCGCAACGCTCCGAAACCATGGTATTTCTGTACTCTCCGACAAGACCTGAAGCCGGATTCGTTCACACGGAGGGTTACTAAACTACCCATATGTAAGATCACTGTTCACACTGTAATAGTCGGTTATAAGTAGAGGGTAACTTCGTATTACCCCATGATACTTGCGCCTATAAATACCCCTCCCCTTGCAGGGTGGAGGGGGATCGAGGGTACGAAATATAAATCAAAGCTACTTCTGCTTGAAGGTTATTATCCTTTCGAAAGTCTAGAGCATTGTTCGAACCCTAATATACACTTCAAACCCTTCGAGGTTCTTAAACATTTAAACCTGTTGCGTAGTTCTGAATTACGCCAACAATAGAATAAAAGGAGACGAAGAATTGAGATTTATTCCAGCAGAATACACTATAAAATTACTCTAATTTTTTTAGAGCATATTGATTCAATTCCTTATAGTGACTTTTTTACTAACATCGTGAGTTTTTACTGGCCAAGAACTCCGTAATAATTATTATCAGTAATAATACTGCTACATACTTTCACGAGGTTGTATGAATAATGTATTTACTTCGATCGGTTTTGCTGGATCAAATTAGTACTGTTTTTTTACCGTGATAGAGCATCAACGCTAAATATATAACTACGTGTATTTTTATATTGAACCAACGACATTGCAGGATTAAAAAATGTACACATCAAAATTCTGTCTTTCTCCTTCTCTGCTAGCTTCCCCGAGGCCACCTCCGCTGGACCTCGAGATCGCCTCCCCCGACTTTTGCTCCACCCTGAGTGGACCTGGTGCTCACCACCGCAGGTTTTCTAGCTGTAGCACCCGTGCCCAACGCCCCCAAACCCCTGGAGCACACCGACCCCCGGGGGGTTTTAATTGGTATAGTATATTTATATTTATACGTGCAGAAACGGATGATGTGTGACATGTGTTATATTAATTATTGTAAATATTATTTTTTAATTTAATGTTGATGACATCAGTTTGGTCTCACTGGTGACTCTAATATCCTTATGAACAGAAATAACCCAAGTCCTCATTTATTATTAGTCTCTGTAACCAATCTTAATTTTTATTACTTGGAAGAGTTTGATAATGAGCTTGATTGAGCCAAACTAATAGAAAAAGGTTTTGATTGCATAAATGTGGAGTGTTTTGAGGACTTATATATTGCATTTATTTCTTAAGTACTTGAGATGACATGACACAAAACTTTGACCTTACAAAAATGATTTTGTAGGCTAAAATAGAGTGACTTGATCCTGTAATTTCAGTCTAAAGTGTGAACTATTAGATTTGGGTTGGAGGTGTAAAAAATTGATGTTTCAGCCTAACCATCTAGTCTAATATCAGCTTCAATTGTAAGGATTTCTTAGTTAATAAGCTCTAAATTTAGAGTTAAAGCTGTACCAGCTAGTACACTATATAATTTTTGAAAGAATAATGAAGTGGCCATTTCCTTTAAAAAACAAGTGATTTTACGGTTCTCGAAGAGGTACCAGAAGATACCATATTTTTTAGTGTTAATTTTGATACCTTCTGTATCTCAGGTAACGCTAAAAACTATGGTATTTTCTGGTACCTCCTCAAGAAACGTAAAGTTTCTCTTAAAAAACACTTTGTTACCGCCCGTACAATACCTTGATCTAGATGAAAAGCGTCGATAAAAACAATCATCTAATAAACCTTCAAAAGGAAACATAAGAAAACAAAACAATCTACTACATCGTGTGGCAACAACTGCTACAGCACGTGGCCAAACTAAAACAAGAACAATTGCGACATAGATGCGCACACCAGATCGGAATGGTCGTCCGGCCGTCTCAAAAATAAAAACAAGAAAGAAAGAAAATTAAGGAAACAAGAAACTGAGCGAAAGGGGGGCGTCGTCTCGATCGGCAAGCTAGCCAGTGGCAATAAACAAGCCACTTTCTGTCGGGAACTCTGTGCAGCACGGACTAGGCATACATCATCGTCAGCTTGCAGCAGCTAGCTGCAGTGCAGAGAGCAGCATGCCTGATGCCACAGCTATACCGTGTGTCGACTGTGCCTGTGCGAGAGACGGAGCTATGTAGCCAGCCAACAAAAGCTCGTGATATGAACTCCAGTGGCAGCGCGCGCCGCTGTTCCAACCTTTTCCCCGACCTCGTAATCTTAGTCGGTCAGGGCGGAGATCGCGAGCTCGAGATTGCTGTCGGAGCTAGCTACCTGCATGCTGCACGCTCTTTGCTCCTGTGTACAAGAAATTATGCTGGGATTTAAACTCAAAGTCAAAGTCAAAGTCCGTACACCGCCGCATTTTAAACTCGAAATGCTAGCAGCTTCATTATATTCCCTAGCTGCATCCTGCATCTTGGCGGTGGTATACATGACAATTCTTTTTATATTATTAAAAAAAAAGATGCACCGGAGAAGAGAGGAAAGGCAAACATATAATCGTTAGGGACTAATGGAATCACAGTGAGTGACCAGTTCGATAACTATAGTTTTCAAGTTAACCGTGGATTGATAGTTAGTGGTAATTAATCTGATTACTGCTAAATCAAACTAGGAATAGTGGTAATCAGACTATTTATTGTTGTTTGGCTGCCGCCGATAACCGATGGGAAGATGAATTGGTTAACATAACTCATCACAGGAATAATGGGATAAGTATTATTTATACACATGAAAACGGCCATTTGTATCACATGGTTGATATAATGTTTGTTTGATTGAGATATAAGATTAAAAAACCAGATATAAGCTATGTAAAAGCCTTAGTGGGGTGAGAAAAATAAATAAATATCACTTATATATGTTATGATAGTTAATTATCACATAATTATATTGTTATATTCAATTACAATGAATTGAGAATCTATAAAATCTAGATATAGATAACTTTTATTTCATTCTTCAAGAATCTGATGCTTTTT
Source organism: Zizania latifolia (assembly GCA_000418225.1). Lineage (NCBI taxonomy): Eukaryota > Viridiplantae > Streptophyta > Magnoliopsida > Poales > Poaceae > Zizania > Zizania latifolia. The sequence continues at coordinate 498,112 of KE372285.1, forward strand.
CACAAAACTGATTGTTTTTAGGTTGAGTTGTTTAGTTCACGAGAAAAGCTGGTGGTTGACGTACAGGAAAAAAATCAGTGCATACAGTATGCACAGCTGCACCTGTGCACACCTTTTCCTGATACGCGATACGTGTCTTCCAGTTAAATCCAACGGCAGCAGCTCCATGGCTCGTTTCTAGCACGGCTCGTTGGCTCGGGCGCTCACTCTGTTACTCGCTCGTCATCAGCCGCCGCCGCCTACCACCACCTACCGCTCAGGGCTTCTCCACGCTCGCGGACGTCGACGACGACGGGCCTGCCACCACCTACCACCTCCGCTGCCCACCAACACCTCCGCGCATCATCCTCAGCGTCGTTGATTCCAAGGCCAGCGGCGGCGCGGCGGCTCTCGGTAGATCACGCGAGGACTTTGATGAGCAGGCCGTAGGGGAAGCCGAGGGCTTTGCCGCTGTCTCGTGTGTACTTCAAGTTCTGTTTGTGCATGGCAAGATCAGTCATCTTCCAGCATTTTCAGAGGCAAGAAACTAGCAGAATCCCTCAACGCAGAGGCTAAAATAAATTCAGTAAAGAACATAAATTAACGGAAAGCATTATTTGGGGTAGCTTACGGTGTGGATGGCCTTGTACCAGTCACCGATGAGGACGGTGTAGTCGGCGGGTAGGGGGAGGGAAGGGGACGGGGATCATGGAGCGGCTGAGGACGCGGATGCCGCCGAAGCTGCCGGTGGCCTTGTGGAAGGCGAGGGAGGGGAAGTAGATGTAGGTGAAGTTGCCGCCGAGAGGGATCGGCCACGCCGTCCTCGAACGAGTTCCGTCGCAGCTGCAGCCCGTTCCTTCGCCATCCCCTGGAAGAGTGCTAGCCACGCGTCGTCCGGCCGCCGCGCCAAGACACGGCGACGGCACGGCGACAATGACGGGGCGTGGCGCGCAGAGCGACGACAATGGGGCACGATGGGCAGCGCAAGGACGACGGGGCTTCCAACGAGGACGACGGCGGCACTGTGGATGCAAAATCACCTGGTGGAGGGCTAGATGGAAACCTGAGCCACGCTAGCATGAAAGGAAAGAGGAGCCGACGAGCCGCACTGGAAACGAGCCACGGAGCCACTGTCGTTGGATTGAACTGAAAGACACGTGTCGCACATTAGAAAAATGTGTGCACAGGCGCAGCTGTGCATACTGTATACACTGAATTTTTTTCCTGACGTACACCCTAGTAATAAAAAAAAGGGAGAACATAACCTCCAAATACGCTCGTTTTGAATAGATCATGCACTTCGCAAGTGGGATTAAATGGACCGGTTTTCTCCTTCTGAAGATTGATTTATTTACTACGTGTATTGTACTCCAGAATATATACACAGTGCAGTTTAATACGGTGAAAGCAGCTGCGACGACGTTGGTGAAGAACACTATTTGACTGGGACGCCACCCATGATTGGTACGTCATACGTGAAGGTTGGGGATGGAGATCAACCTTTTCAACTTCGTCGTAAAATTCGGTCAAGTGGCACGTACGTGGTGGGGTGGCCCAACGACGACGATTGCGCCCAGGCTCTTGGCACCAATAATTGAGTTTGTCTTTCGTGCTCAAGTAGCTATATCTCCCCAAGAGATTGAGCTATACACTGATCGCATCCTTTCTTTTGTTTGATAGCACTTATTAGCTGGCTAGCAAGATTCTAGTGAAAATATATCATTATAATTTTTATATTTTAAAATATATTATCGTCTATCACTGATAGACGGTGATAGAGGTGGCAACTCACCTGACGAGACCAGGGAACCATCGAAGACCCTCCCATACGGGGCCGGGGCCGGGTTCAATTTTTTGACCCGTGGGTTCATGGGGTCGGGGCCCCACATAGAACCGGGGGCGGGGGTGGGTCCAATATTTGACTCACAGATCTCCACGGGTCTCCGGTCTAATCTGATCCATTAAGAAAAAAGTCCATTTACAAGTGAAAACCCTAGCCATAGTCCACCAACTCTCACTCTCCCAGTGCGCAGCCTCCAATCTCCCCCACGCCCAGCCGCCCCCAGCATGTTGTAACGACCCGTCCGAATTTCGGAAATATCGTCGAAATGGACAAGTCGATACGTTATCGAAGACGAACGAATTTTAGAATAAAATCGTTCCATTCGGCAGTAGTTTCATTGCAGACCTGCTTATTACAACCTATAGGGTCTCACACTGCTGCATTAGGAGGCATACCTCGCAGCGGCAGGCAAAAACA
>KE372285.1:511165-542179 GCA_000418225.1 Zizania latifolia
CGTCAGCTACGAGAAGAAGAAGCGCAAGAAGCCGCAGCACGCCGACACGAGCGGCGGCAGCCACACGCACCCGCATCCTCCTCCGCCCCCGCCGTCCGCCGGCGCGGTCTGCTGAGATGAGCAACTAGTACGTGCGCACCGCACCACCCATTTGCCATTTGGTACGCCGGATTGAGCATATTTTATGTAGGTTTTCGATCAATTGCTTGTGCATGCATGCATGGTTTTTTTATCATCTTAAGCCGGCCGCTCCAGTCTCCAGAGAACTTGATCATCTATTGATCCATGCTACATTTGTTGTTTGCTTCATTCTACTTTCTACTCGCTTCCTCCCGCTTAATTTTCATGTCAAATTTTGCTCATCGTGGAAACAAGTACTGAATGCGCCCGCCCTTTTTACTCCTCGTGGTGATGGGGAGTAGTTTATAGTACGGTACCATATGTCCCTCAAAGTCGAGAGAGAGGACGAGACGAGAGAGAAATTTTGAGAGGGATAGGGATGCATGCATCTGGCAATAATCTTTCTCACTCACTCACTCACTCTCTCTCTCTCTCTCTCTCTCAAAATGGCCGCTGTAGTTCGTGGCAGATCTCGCGCTAGCTAAGCTGCATGCACCTCATGTGCGAATTGTGCTGTCAAGTCCAATCCAAAGATACTCCATTTCCACGCATCCATCATATCCTCCTTGGGGTTTCTTGTTCTGATTCCTGTGCCTCTTCCTTTTTCTGGGCGCGCTCCCGCCGCGCGCGCTAGCCAGCTGCACCGGCTGTGCGCGCACGCGCGGCCGGAGCAGGCGCTGTCGCCGCGCACTGCACGGAGCAGAGGCAAAGGACGGCGGCTACTGTACTTGGCTTTACTCGTCCTGGGTCTCTCGCCGCAGCGAGCGTACACCCTCCTGGCCGGCCCGTCCGTGAACAGGATGCAACTGTTGTTCTCTACTCTCGCGGTCGCCAACTACATGCATGGGGCGATTGATTCAGAGGGTCAAAATATTGACTAGTAGTACCTGAGTCGCGTATCTACATAGGGGTGAATCCAAACAAGGAGATGGTGCATATATATGTTTGCTTTACTGTACATATCAACTGTTCAGCTAGCTGGTTTTTTTCGCCAAATTGCATTCCAATGATTCTTTTTTATTGGAGCTGTCATTTTCTCCTCGGATTTCATCTGTGGCTTTAACTCCGGCTCCTGATTTCATGCGTGAAACTTTGGAATGCATGCATGGGTGCACAGATGCACTTTGCATTAAGAGGTAGATCAGGTAGTGTGTGTAAGGTTCAGGATACAGCTAGCTCTATGTAGGCAAACTAAACCAGCAACTAAAGCAGCTAGTTTACGAAATTTTATGAGTTTAATTAGGCCAATGATAGACATCTGTTATGTCTTTACATATCTTGTCGGCAGGGAATATCTTACCAGAAAAATAACTTGTTAGTGACCATACCATAGAGATGCAATATGGCATCATCAATATGCGTGCATATGAGTTCATCCCAGTAACAATGTGATCTGCATCTATATATACTTTTAATTATATCGAAGGTCATGTGATGAACACAAGGAGATCAATTAACAATACCAGTCTTATTTTCACACAACGCAGTATTACTTAGCTACTTAATTTGCAAATTCCATTACAATTAATTCCATATGGTACGTTTTGCCAACACCCCTCATTAGTTTGAAGATAAAATTTGTACAGTGCAATAAATATTAAGACATGCATGCATGCAAACTGGTGTACACCCTTTGCCCTTAATTGAACTTTTCTTTATTTTAAATTTATTTTTATACATAATTAGAACGCATCTCTATTTAACATAGATATTTCATTCCATGTTTTATCATGTTCCATCCTATCCACATCCTAATATGAAAACAAGGTCAAATGATTCCCCTTTTGCAGAACTCCAAGGAGATATTAACTACTTCAAACGATAATTTAGTTATAATATATAAACTCTCAGTGCTTAAAAATGCATTGCTTAATCCATACATAACAATAATCTATTTAGAATTAGAAATTATTCATTTATATCATCAATCTTGGGCTATATATTAATTTTATGTAGTTGATCATTCTTAGCCAAATAGTATATTCAGTTATTTAACTTCATGCTATATGTTTAATATAACTTGGGAGTTTTTCGCCCTTACTTGTTAGATTAATACAGTATATTACTAAAGGAACATTAATATTATATATAAGTAACTGTAATAACAAAAAATATATTAATTAGGGCATTTATTTTTATATAAGATATGTAATATTTAGAAAAATTAATTTTTAAGGCAACATGTTATACATTTGAATTATCTTACTAGAGTACTTTTAGATTGCATATAGGTTTTCTAGAACTACTATACATAAATTAATTTAGAACATAAATTAATGACAGGCACTTGGCAAACAGGTGCCGCTTCGCCGAGTACCCGGCGTGGCACTCGACAAAGGCGCGATTAGGACATCGGGGCCGTTTGTGCCTTTTTTTGCCGAGTGCCACGCTGACCACTCGGTGAATCCGATGTGGCACCCGGCAAACCCTTCGCCTAGTGGATTTCAGGCTTCACCGAGTGTCATAGGCACTTGGCTAATGCCTGTTTTCCTGTAGTGTAGTTCACAACCCTATGTTTTTCATATTCGTGCTTGGAATTGACAGTATATTAGTTTGACGTTGTATGTTCATATCGGCACAGTCCAGATAGTGATATGTTTAGTAGCTGTAATATAACTTTGCATGTTTGCAGTGTGCGTGCAATTATCTTTTATAATAAGGGAAGGAATAACAGCGGTAAATTACAGTGATTTCTATATGATAGGATCATATAACCATATATCACTGCCAGCTATTAGGAGATGGTCTGAGATCGTTAAGGCCAGGCGGCGTATAAAAAACATAATTCTACGTCAAATGTATTTTTATTTACTTCCCCTTCTTTAGGAGGTAGTACTGTGTTATTTTAGTATCCAGTGGAGGCACCTTAAGAACTGTAAAAAAAACTATTGTAAAATGTATATATAGCTGAGTATATAATATGTATGCATATATTGAGCTATATGAAATCTCTTTATTTATCCGGTGATATGCTTTTTTAGAAATGGTAAGTCAACATTTTCTTTGTGCTTTGAAACATAAGCATTAATTCATTATCTGCATACAGTTCTAATAAGTGAAAGTACTATGTATGATGTGCTTTGATATATGATATGATCGTTCCGATCCAGGCACGACGTCAACAAGGTCGTTCCATGCTTGGCTCGAGGCCTCGAGCCACCGCTTTACCCAACCCAGTTGGCGATCTATAATTTCATCCACGCATTCATAATGCATGTGTGATATATTTATATTTGTACTTGTCTATTTCTTATTTAGTGCGTGTCGATGTTCTCGTTGGTAGATTTTTAGGCAATTCTAGGGTTCGACAGCGAGGTTGAAAAACCTACAAGATTTTCATCTAGATTCAGTTCTTTCTAAGGATAATGATCCTATATCTTGCTAGTGTATCTTGAACTTGGATTTAAGTGTGTTACACATTAGAGTTCTCTACGTTTAGCACTTGTCCCTGGGTTTTAACTTCCTTACTCCCCTTATGAGTAATACCGTGTGATGCATGAGTACATCATCAATATTTCTATCTTATCCACCTTAATGTTCCGTCATGTCGCTGGCATGGTCACCTTGGTTATGCCCCTTAGGACCAATACATTATGACCATGTTGTTTACATGATATCGTCGACACAGTAAATACGAGGTGTCTGATAGGTACATACGTTTAAACGTGGAATGACTAGGCGTCCAGACACATGCCTAGGCCTGGTCGTCCTAGTTGACTAGCTTATCCGTTGAGCCCACAAAGAGTTGTTATCGACCAGGGCGCTCTGTGAAGGTCCTCCGGCCTGCCGTCTAGCTCTGGTCACTGATGGTTGATCCGTCACCTTACTTAATCAAATCATCCTCCTAGGCATGGCTATTCTCAAGGAATCATAGCACCACCGAAGGGGTGCTCTTGTGGTTGGGTCTCACTATGGACCCTGTGAAGGCCCTCCTACCATCTAGCTCTGGTCTCTGATGGTTGATCCGTCACTTTGCTCAATCATATCATCCTCCTAGGCATGGCTGTTCTCAAGGAATCATAGCACCACCGAAGGGGTGCTCTTGGGAAAAAAAATTACGTGCAGGCGGGCTGCAGGACGCCACCCCTACAGCCCGCCCTTCGATTGCTGACACGTAGCAGCTCCAAACATTGGACGGCGCTCAGCGCTTGCAGCTGACGCTCCCAACTCCCAGCTCGGTTCCGCACGGCTCGTAGGCTCCGCAGCGCCGCACAATCAGTTCCATCTCCTCCGCCTCCCTGCCTGCGTGCGCCGCTCTTCCATTTCCTGCTTGCCCAAGCGTTCCTCCCTCAGCCCGCCCCGCCTCGCGCAGCCTAAGCCCCTGCCCGCCGTCCTCCTCACCCACGCCGTTTTGCTGTGCGGTTGCTTGCTTTTCTTCTTCCTCCCAGAAATTCATCATGATACCCTCTTTCAGTCTTTCTTCCTTGTGTAATTTTCCTTTCGCCATTCTCGGTGTTCTGCTTGATTTACTAGCATGCAACGGAAAAAAGACCGCAAAAAATAAGAGAAAGCTATAGAAGAAAGTGGGTGAAAACATGGAAGAAATCTCCGAGCTATCCCCAGCTTGTCGTGTCCTCTTTGTTGGGTTTTTGTCTAGTTGTCTTGTTGAGATCATGCGTAGTAGTTGGCATCATGAGCTAGAGTTCTATTGCCGTGATGAGTTCTCCAGAACACCAAAGTGTTCGGAAGCAGAGTCCAATAAGAAAGAAGACGACGGCGCCGGCCGGCCGGCGAGGCCAAACCGAAACGCCCCGGCGGCGGTAGCGCTTGGCTTGGCTTGCAGCCGTCGCCGTGGGGCCCGCTGAGAGCTGCGAGCCGTGCGGAGCCGAGCGCTGAACGCCGTGTGATGTTTAAAGCTGCTACGTGTCAGCAATCAGTGGGCGGGATGCAGGGATGGCGTCCTGCAGCCCGCCTGCACGAATTTTTTTTCCGTGCTCTTGTGGTTGGGTCTCACTATGACCCACTACCATGTAGGGAACATCGCCTCCTAATTGCGCCAATGATTAAATTTAGTACTGCCCTCTGAAGATAATGGGAGGTGCAGAGATATTCTTAACAGTGACAGTGAGCATCTTAAGGTGATTTCACGTAGTACGGTAGCAAAAATAGCAAAATCGTAGGTTGGTGGTTTTGCTTATATTAAGTTTTTTATTTAGAGTCTGTTTGGTAGAGCTCCAGATTCTAAAATCTAGATTGGAGCTCTGAATCCATGTGTGATCTGGATCCATGTGTAATCTGGAGTAGGTCGAAAGTGTTTGGTTACGCTGAGCTGAATTTACAAACTTACCGTTCTGAGTTGTGCCCAACGTTCTACACTTGTCGTCACTGTTTTCATTGCATTATCCCATCCTAAACCTGTTTGAGATATCAACTTCTTCAAATAATTGTATTCAATCCTAAGTTTATCCCATTTGTTCTTAAATTGGCGCTTGGTGTACCTAAGACCGGTCCTTGCAGCAAATTATTCGATAACCATTTCATATCCCTTTATGTTTAAATGGGTATTTGGATGGTTATATGCAGCTACTTGATCAGCAAAAATCTCACACATAACTCTAGTGTTGTAATCATTCCAATCAGCAGAGTCCATGGGCAATTTAACACTTCCTGATTCCAGATTTTTCGCCATTCCTACAGCTAGTGAACTGTCTAAACAAGGATACAAATCATATCATGACCAAACAATGTGAACTGTCCATGGCTATTTACATGGTTTAGAGTTCAGACCGTGCAACTTGAGTGATAATATTCATATTATTTGCACTGCTAGTTTATCACCGCATTATCAAATGGAACACAACATTGTTTAGCATATCACAAACAAACAGAGAACACAACAAAGTGCACCGAAATTTCTAGCTAGTTGAGTCTGCAAACCTTCTTTGCCGAGTCTACCGGGCCACCGTTGAGTCTGCCGGATCATTGCCGTCGGATCTGGGCGCTGCCGACTCCTCAAGCACCGGATCTGGTCTACTCTACCCATGCGTCGCTGGCCGTTCACGCGAGGCTTGGCCGAGCGCGTGTTGCACCATCGCCTGGCCCAGCGCCCCTCACGCGCGTCGCCTGGCCGAGCGCATATCGCACCGCCACCTGGCCGAGAGCCCCTCACGCGCACCCGAGCCCCTCCCTCCCGCCGGCGGTGCTCCCTAGCCCCTCCCTCCCGCGGGTGTGCCAATCCCTCCCGGTGGCTCGGTCTAACCCTCAAGCGTACGGTCACGGGCTGGCAGGGAGATTTCTTTTATCCGGATGGCATATGAGGGTAATTTTGAGGATGGCATTTGCGGGTAATATGTTGGACTTTGTTGGAGTGGAGCACCTGAATCTGGTAAAACCCTACTCCACCACGCCAATTCATTTTTTCGGAGTGTTTCAGTCCAGATCAATGCTGCAGTGCAGTTGTTTGGCTCGGCTCCGACTCCACGGGACAAAGAAGATGGAGCCGGAGCCCTACCAAACGGGGCCTTAATTTAGAATATTTGTACTTGTTGTATTCATTATATAGAGTACTCTTACTTGCATGGTTACTTAATTAATGCTACCTATCAATATTACAGAAGTAAAACTTCTCTATATAAATCTTGAGCAAAACAATTAAAACCATAGCTTGATCGATCTGAGCCCTCAGATGTTTCTTGAACTTTGTTCCATCTGTGTGCTATAGACACTTGGAAAAAACAGGACTCAGGAAGCAAACGTAAACATACATATCTCTTTCTCCTTTGATCTTTCACAGATAGCTGGACATTGAATGCACATCACTTTACAACTTACAAATTAAATCTCAGCTCGGTCACATTGATCATTAACTAATACATGTTCCGAAATGCTTCAGCCGGCCCCCAGTTTCAAGAACTTGACTTTCATAGCAGAACTATTTTGCAGCTGATCGTGAGGTGTGCTTTTGCTTGTGCATGATCTGTAATAAACATCATATATAACAGTAAGAAATTTGTTGCATGGTATAATACTATAATCTGAGCATGAAAGCAAAGCTTCAGAGTTTACTCATAGCTATTTTAGCCTCTTGAGCCCTCAGCCACTCAGGGCTGGTGTAAAAAACAGAGTTGATTATTTGTCCTTTGGCGTCAACTTTTTTCCTTCAAATTTCTAATGCGATTGTGTAAGATATGATTTTTGTGTGCATGTATTATTAATGTAGGCTCCTGCATGCCTTAATGCTCTTACACTATCTGTAGTGTCTATCACGGTTTCTGAGCCGTTTAATCAACTAAACAAATAAATATTATAGATAATTAAGCGCTTAATCTATCAACTATAGCCAATTCGATTTTGTTCGTTTGACAACATGCAGACTATTTGCATTAATTCAGGGTAGTGTGCCCTTAGGACACATGTAGAGCTGTGAGGAGACCAGGGAAGAATTCAATCACGATGAATCGATGACGTGATTCGGTGTAGTCGTGGATGCACATTTTTTATATATACTAGAGTGCACTCGTTTGTATACATGTGAATATGGACAATGCAACTAGGATGTAAAACCCAGTTGAGCGAATTCTTACATCCGTGTCTCCGTCAACTGGATAATATGCAATTTCTCAATAAAGTGAATATGATATGCAAATATACAATTAAGTTAGTAATTAACAATGTATCTGTAGATGTAAAATGTATGTGTAAGTGATATAATTCTAATATAGTGGATATTTGACATGATTTTGGGTTTATAATTTTCAATGCATATCTCTCACTCTCATGGAAGATGGTGTGAGAGTGCTTGAACATACAGTTGAGACGGTCACAGGGATGGTAATACAATGCTTCACTCTTTTTTTTAATAAACGCATGATGATTGATGAATGTACAGTTCGTGCTTCCTTAAAACTTTCAAATGCAAGCAAATATATGGAAAAAGGATGTATATACCAGGTTGTGATGGAATACCTATCGGTGGTAGTGTTAATTTGTAGGATCAGAATCCCATTTGAAATCCTAGCTTACGAAATTCTTATGGCATGGCTCAATCCATGGAAATTTTGGATGATACATCTAAAATGGCATGGCTCTATCTCTCACTCCCTACCAATTCACTGTTTTCTATATGAAAATTCAAATAAAAAATTTCAACACCTATATATCACTGTTTTTTACAGAATTCCTGAGGATTTCAACTTGACATGCCTCATCAATTCCTACATGCTTCTTGTTTTCTTGTTTTTTTATATTCTAAAGGAGCCCTAAACCAAAGACGTACTGATGTGAACTCTGCGCCCGTGTGCAATTATATATCATGCTTTATATATCCTAATGCTATCCTAATGCATATATATCATGGTTCCAATTTTATTTCATTACACAGCTTTAATATTTGAACATAGTTTTAATTTTATTCTTTTCTCTTTCAATCCATCTCTTCCTCTTATTCTTCCTCTTCCTCTCATCGAAGAGGTGAGAGTGGCACGTCACACGTGGGACAGGGGATACAACAGGGTGAGAAACTGAGAATTAATACCACAGAAGGGAACCGGTGTTGTTGCATCGTCCTTGACGATCGTGCTGTCTTTGTCTATCCAAATGCATCACCCCGTGCAACCGACAACGACCGCACTTGGACGGACCATCACATCTCACGGTTGAAATTACGTAGCAACCTGATAATATATCACCGTCGCTGAACCACATCGCCTCAGCCGTATCAACACTTGATCAGCTGGCAGCCCGTAATGCATGCTACTAGCTGCTATAGATCAATCCCTGTACCTTGCTGTCTTTGTTCGCACTAGTATGTACAAGTACAACAGTGTACGTATTTAAGCCGAAATTTTCTAAATTTAATGAAGTAAAAAATATATTTAAATATATAATATTTAAGACATTTTATGATAGATTTAATAAAACTAATTTAATATTGTGGCTGTTAGTATATTTCTATACAAAATTGATGAATGTTAGTGAAGTTTAATATATTAAAAAACAAAATAGTTGCAATATGTAACAGAGTAATATTACTTTTGTCGGGTGTTCCTAGCCTGTCGGTAGTATTTGTGCAGTTGTGTGCGTCAAATGAGTGCCATATATGCATCATGCGCATGCGTGGAAGAAAGCATATGTGGTACGCAGTGGACCATGCATGATACGACCGGACAATGCGCATGTGCATTCCTGCGACGGGCGGGGGCGTCGTCTACTGTGCTTGGCGGGCGGCCGCGGCGCATGGCTCCCGGCCCGCCCCTCCCCGTCCCAGCCAGCCCCGCCCGCTCGCCGCCGCTGCCCGCGTTTGACCGCCTGCGTGCGCGTTTGACCGCGGGGACGGCCGCGCTCGGCGCAGGAGGGAGGGGGGCCCGCCTGGCCGCAGGGGGACGCATGGGCCGCCGTCCTTCCTGTCGCCGCTCGGCGACGAGGACAATTCCCGAGGCCCCACGTGCAGCTACCAGCCGGCTTGCGTGGGCTCCTCCGCCACGTACGGATGGACCGGCACCGCCCCGGCGACGAGGGGCCGAACGGCACCGGCACCGGCACGTGCTCCCCGGCGAACAAATCTGGTGCTACCCACCCATCCGCTGTCGCCTAGCGCTGGCTCTGGCTCTACTCGTACGCTGATGCAACATGCATCAATCGCTCTGTCCCGTTTCTGTGCGTGTACGTACATGCAACATGCGTGCACGCGTGCGACCAGCTGGCCATTGGTGGGAGTACGTACAGAGTGCTACTAGTGTGCTCCTGCTCCACCACGTATACAGCTCGCTAGCTGCTGCAGTGCTGCGACCTGCAAACTGGAGCAGAAACGCGTACGTACGTAGCAGCAGCAGCAGCAGATACAGCGCCAGGCCCAAAGTAAGTTTGGGCTTGGGTGCCGCTAGCTCTCAACGCTGTACGCTGCTGCCGCAGCAAACGGGCCGGCCGGCCGGCCTGCTAGTTCGCTACACGTACCGACGTACGTCGTAGTGACGCAAACCGCTGCTGGCTCGTACTGAAAAGACAACGCGTCACGACTCACGAGCGAGCCTGCCGTGCTATCATCGTCAGCATGAGCCGAGTGTTTGATGCTTGCAGACATTGATTCATGATTCAGACGTATAAAACTCGATTTGTATATACAATTTACATGAAAGTACATACTGGAGAATTTTTTATATTACATTTGGTTTTTTTCCCCTCACACTCTTTCCAAACACAAATTAAAGAGCCAGGGACCTATACAAACGCGATATAAACAATTAATGAAATTAATTAATTCAACAATGGCCAATGGGTCCCTGCATATGTAGAAGACGTACGTGTATATATATAAGCAAGTAACTGGTTCAATTCCAACTCTGTGGGAACCTGACGCTTCCAAGAATGCTCGCCATGTCGTCCACTTCGAAGCCCATGTCCAAGTAACCAAACCCGTACTGGAAGTCGTCTCCAACGTCTCTCGTGCTGCCGAACTCTTGCGAGAAGCCAAGAGCCGCGCCGCCGTACTGGTAGTACTGCGGCTCCGCCGGCTGCATGGGGCTCGCGCCGCCGGCTGAAGGCATCTGGGCCGCCGCAAAGCTGACGGAGGAGGAGCCAGCCTGCGGGTCGACGTAGTAGCCGCCGCCGGCCGCCGCGTAAGGGTGGTGGTCTGGCGCCTGCGGGTGCGACGACAACGACGCCGAGCTGGTGAAGGTGGGAGAGGAGGCGCTGCCGGCGCTGTCCTGCGGGCCACCGTCGCCGTCGCCTTTCCTCTTCTGAAACACCCTGCATAGCACCCAGTCCTCCTGTACAAGATAATTGCTGAGTTTAGTACCACGAATAATTTGGTCAGCTCCATACAATGCTATTATTCCAGCTACGTACCGATCGAAGTTAGCAGATGAGTTTGAAGTAAATGCAGGATGCAGGGAGCTATGTTTAGCAGTCGAGCTAGGGGACAGCATGAACTAATGCACCAATAATTGGCAATCGATGCATTCATGCATGGCTAGCTGCTGCCTGGTCCAAGCCTCACTCTCTCACTCTGTCACTCTGTCACTCTTTCTGTCTGTCTCTCTCTGCGCCTAGCTCGCTTTCAACTTGATCGACTTTTTCGCGTGTCCCAAGCTGCAGCGCGCATGGCAGTCCGTGCGCGGGTGCCTAGATTGGTAGGACCACGCGTGCAGTACTGGGAAGCTCACGTGGATGCATGCATGCATGTACTGGTGCATGTACAGTGTCGTGAGCTTGTCAGATCCTTGACATGCATGTACAGGAGGAGGAGAAAGGAACGCAGCAACAGATAATGCTGCCTTCAGCTATCTAGCTGGCGGCTGCATGCATGGATGTATGCTTCCCTTCTGGTTCGTTGAATGTTCGTCGTCGGCCGCGACTCGATCGATAGTCTTATGCTCATGTTTGATTATTGCATTATTACGAAAACGTGTATTCATAAAATCTTGTACTTCTCTCGTTTCATATAATAAGTTTAACTTTTTATCGAACTTATCTGAATTTGATTAAATTTAAATAAAAATACATTAACGTCTATAAATCAAATATATATTATAAGGTATATTTAATAAAACTAATTTAGTATTATAGTTTATTAATATATTTTTTATAAAATTAATTTAAGTTAGAAAATTTTGATTTATAAAAAAGTTAGACGCCGGCTTATAAAGCGCGGACGACGTCATATGTTCGCCGGTGAGGTGAGGCGGTGAGTCGGTGACGGCCGGCCGGGAGGAGATCACTGTTGCAGTGGAAGCTGTTTTCGACGAATCAGAAGGAGATGTGTTTTCTAAAAAAACAGATAAGATAATTCACAAACACTACGTACTGACCACCCTCATAGAGATATATCCGGGCTTGTTAGCGCTAGTACGCAAGAGGACGTATCTTCACATTCACGTGCTGGCGTCTGGCATGCTAAGTTGCTGGTGATATATCCATCGTGCATGCACGAATGTCCCGGTCTGTGACGAGTTTGGCGTCACTGTCTTCCATATGAACTTAATTTCCATCTAGCGAGAGGCCCTTGTTTGTTTGCCATCTAGTGATTCACGGGGGTCGTCTCGCTTTGTGCGATTGATAAGTACTAATTAATGGATTAATTAGTTGTTCGATATATAGTCACGTTGTCTGCGGGGGTATACTGTGTAGAATGTTTTCGTACTAGCTAGCTAGCTACAGGATTTTCTGCTGGACATCTATCAGTTTCTACCTGAAAAATTCCGTCTCCAGAGAAACGATACACGAATGATGAACTGTCCCCAGAAGAGCTAGCGGGCTACGGGCGGCTCAGCTAATTAATTAAATATTCTCATCCATCTTTTATTTTTTCCTTAAAAAAGAACCATATATATATATATATATATATATATATATATATATATATATATAATGATCGATTAAGTAACTGATGCATGCAAGATGGTTAGCTAGCTAGCTAGCGTTGTTAATTGCTCACTCTATACAAGAATACAAGATATATAAATTTTTGACGCAATTTTTAAGGTATATTTTTTATCATTAATAATTTATTTCACAAGATGTCAATATCTACAAAATTAATATCATATAAATGCATTTTTCATATATGGATTCAATTATATCACATATCTTTTTCAAATACATGTATTTATTATATTTCTCAATGGAATGAGTAATTATTGTCACGTTACGTACCCTGGGTGGTGAGTGTGGGTTGTCGAGGCGGAACTCGTGCATCACCCAGCCGGTCTTGACGCCGTTGGGGGCCCTTCCCTGGTAGAAGACGAGCGTCTTCCTCATGCCGACGATGGCGCGCGAGGAGGAGGAGGAATCAGCGGCCGCCGCCGAGCCACGAATCTCGCGGTCCTTGCCGGTGGCCTTCCAGTATCCCGTCTTGGTGGCGCGGTTCGTGCGCGATCCCGTCGCATACTTGCGGTCCCTGAAGCTGAAGAAGTACCACTCGCTCGCCGTCAGCTTTGCCACATCTGCGTATTATTGTGCGCGCAGATTATTAGGTGAGTTTTGCACAATTCAGCAGCGTATTATAGTTCCTGTGATTCAGGGAGATCACTGTGCATGGCAGAATTAATGTCAGAATTAGATTATTATGATTGAAAAAAGTCTACTTTACTATTCCATCGATCGGATGACTTAACCGCATAAACTATTTTTTGCTCATTTTTATCTTCTAAACTATCGATGAAAACTGCTTACTTTACTTGTTAGTGATATTTACATTTTGTGTTTATCTTTATGCTTGCCATATCTTAAGCTAAAATTTTGTAGGTCATAAATTTTTCACGACATTGCATGCAGTCTTAAATCTCTCTGTTTAAATCAGTCTTAGGAGTTTTCAACCATTGTAAAAGGCAAAAAAAATCCAAAACAATGTTAGAACATAGGGTGCGTCCCACAAAATTTTATAGTAAAATACAACTTTTATAAAGCGAAACAAAAAAGAAATATTTTGGTTAAATACTTTGATGAAATATTTGAAGGGAGTAAAATGAACTTAATTAATTACGATTAATTTGTACAATTCAGCATGCAGTGATGCAGTATAAGGTAGTTAGTTGTTTTGATTCAGGGTGATTTGGGCATCACATAATTAGATTATTACGACTTGAATATACAATCCAGCAGTATATGGTAGTTGTGGTTGTGATTCAGGGAGATCATTGGGCATCACAGAATTGATGTCAGAATTGGAAAACCAATGTATCCACTCAAGCAGATATATAGATACCAGACATGCATCACAATTCACCAACAAGTGATGAATTGAATGAAGCAATTGATGGAACGATGAGAATTAACCATGATAGACAGAGACAACAGCTAGCTAGACAGCCACCCACCTGGGAGCTCCCATGGTTCGCGCGCATGGAGATCGACCTCCACCAGCGTCGAACCCTGCGCGGTCCGCTCGTTGGTCACCTTCTTGTGGAGGTAGTGGCAGACCAGCTCCTCGTCGCTCGGGAAGAACCTGAACCCCGGCGGCAGCGTAGACTCGATCTCCCTCAGTGCCATCTCCTTGCTCTAGCTACAACGACCTCTTAACCCGATCTAAGAATCGGTTCAACTTTGCAACCAACAAATCTTGCTTGCAGAGTAATACACTCCCGGGAAAAATGAATCAAGCTGGTGAATCTCTTCCCGATTCTGATCTGGAGTGGCCGGGGTTTCCGAGACCATTTTATAGAGGGGAAGAACAAGCTAGCAAGCCAGCTAGCAAGCAAGCAGGGCTAGCTTAGCTAATACCTTTGCCATGTCATATGTTTAACCGATTGGCCGTAAGCTAGCTAGCTTAGATAGCTAAGCCAGTCAAGTCGCTATCGCTGACGCAACATCTGAAACTAATCTAGTCATAGCTAGCTAGCTCGATCGGTGGCCTGGTGGAGATTATATTCCAGCATCCTGTCATGCACGCACGCATGCTTGTTACAGAGAGAATTGAACTATCTTCTTGTGTAGCATTAGTATAGCTGATACCGCTACTTGATCGGGAGACCCATCCCAGCAAGTTACCCGTATCGTCCCATCTTATCATTCATGAGTTAATTAATTTAGGAGAGGTTATACTCGTATAGTGTTCTAGCTTGTACGCCCCCAGCATGCATGATAGATGAGCAATGTCACTGTGCATTCTATTGATATTATTATATCAGCAGAACTGATCTTATGCGTTAATTTTGAAGAATAAATTAATATTTTAATTGATTATATTTTGGGTATAATTGTTATTAGAGAATTTAAGTATATCTCTTTTGTCAGATGGTTGCTATCTCCGCATCACTCTTTTTTTTAATGATTTCACTCTTTCTAAATATTATCACCACTAATAAAGATCATAATAAAAATTATTTTAACCTTTGGATGAAAGAAGACCATGAATAAAGGTTAAGTTTATTCTATTACCAGTAGAATACACCTTAAAATTTAGAATTTTCTAGATGCATGGCTGTATGCACGCTTCCAGGGTCTGGCCGGAAAAAGCTGTCGGAATTATAATTGCTAGAAAGAAGAAGAAATCGTCGATCGAATACCATGTGGGGTTGTTCGTTGGTGATTGGGTCGACATGTACGTTGTTCGTCCATATATATGATTGTGGGAATGTGTGAGAGGACGTGAGGAGGTGATCAGGTCGAGACGGCGATGTTGATTGGAGTTCGTGCATGCTTACGTGTGTATATATGCGTGGGTCTTTCGCAAGTTTTGTGATCTTACCCAGCGGATGAATAATTGTAGCGCGTAATCGACGGTGATAGGACACATCCAGGGCCGAGAGAGCAAGGCAAAGCGAATCATTGGTGCGTGCATCTGTCGATCTGACTGATATATATGCTACGGCCGCTGCGATATATATGTGTGTGTTGATCATTGCTGGTGTGCTACATACTGCAAATAATTTTTTACTGGTAAGAAACTCTGACTATATATAAAACTACTGAAATAATATGCTTGCATTGGAGTACACCATCGGACTGGAGCTAATTAACAAACTACAGTTTTGCATGGCTGGAATTATTAGATAGGATTCTGAGATGGAACCAGCCATGTACATGCATGCCTCATTTAACGTGTGCCCCCTAATAATAATATGTACAGAAATTAGGCCGCCATGTGTTTAGACAGAAATTAAAGTAGCTAACTGTGTAATTGGAGACTCTCCAAACATATGCGTATGCAAATCTTGAAACGTCTTGATCCTATAATACAAAACATTAGTCACTGCACGTTGCATGCATGCATATGTGACCGGTTTTAACCTACCAATTATATATTAGGGGTGCAATACTCAGGGCAAAAGGTCGGGTTTGAAACAATGAATCAACTGCAAAGTCCACGAGAGAAATTCAGTGGGAAATGAGTAGGTCTGAATACACAGGCCAGTTGCTCACAAAGGAACAGTTAAATGTGTACAGTGAGATAGCGATTCCATCAATTAATCTAAGCACTACTGAGATGTACTTCATCGATCAATTGACCAGTGAAGTACGTACTGCACTTGGATAAATGTATCTCTAGCTCAGGGCCATCCAGTTAACGGCATCCAGTAGCTGCGCACCGGCGCACTGCAGGGCCCCTCAAAATATGCTCAATGATTACCATGCACGCAATCGGTGGAGTGTGTGAAAAAAACCCATGGGAAAATACGGTTCCCATCATTGATTATGCATATTTTCCTGATGTCCTGTTACAAAATAAATTCAAATTTAATTTTCATGGCCAGTTTTCTATAGCGAATGATTACTTAGAATCTTTTGATGGAATTATCATGTGTATTTTTATATGCTCATCATCGCAGTTTTTATATGTGCTAATTTCTAGTATTTTAATTCCTATGTGTCGTATATTCTAGTACTATCATTTCAATCCATCAGTGATGTATGGTCGTGGACTCATGGTTATGCACGATCAAGTCATTAAGACTTTATCCATGTGTTATGAGTATGTATATGTCATTAACGTAAAAGTTGTACTCATTTTTTTTACATTTAGCCCTTTTAAAAACTTTTTTGCAAATAGACACCTAAAAAACTTCAATTAGAAATAGACTCTTTTTCGACGCCAGAGACCCTAGCGCCAAGGTCTAAAAGCTCAGTGCTAGAGTCATTAGCGCCAACCCACTGCACTACTGGCAACCTCGACAAGTTAGTTGGCAATGTGGCAGGGGTCGACACCAAAATCATTAGCGTCGATCCCCACCCCATCGCGCTCAACCCTGGGTAATCATGCTTACATTATGCACACAATATGCTTACATTATGTCCATCCAATGATGTTGCCCGTGTATTCTCGGCTTTTCTGTCCCTGCTCACCTCCTCTCCCAACGAGTCCCTCCAATTTCTGTCCGTCGATGCGATGTTGCCCTTCAGCTCCTTTGCACCTCCTGGCATCTGTCCTCGAAACTCTATATATGCCCCCACGCTACATAAACTTTCTCCACCACTATGTATCTCTCTGTCGATGTCACTGAGTCTAGCAAAACCCCTACCTCGTCACTAGCCAACGTGGAGAGGATACTAGTGGGGTCAGAGGGTCAGCGTCAATGACCTTAGTGTCAGTCTGTTGGACCTTGGAGCCAGGGTCTCTTGTGCCAAAAAAGCAGGTCCATTCCTAGTTCAAGTTTTTCAAAGGTCTATTAGTGAAAAAGTTTTCAAAAAGGGCCAAAATCTAAAAATAACTAAAGTTGTACGCTATAGATCTGCCAAATTAAGGATGTCTAATGTTTATGAGGATCCGTCCCATTTTTCTAGGATAGAATGGTTTTATCCCAAACAAGATAATTGTTTGGTTTGAGGTTTGAGGGATGGAATCATTATGTGTTTTATTTGGTTAGAGAATTTTTATATTCATCATCTAGATCCTTTAATCGTGCCACCTCCGTCGCCAAGCTTGCCTTCGCCTAGATCATTCGCTTGGGATCCATCAAGCTCCAAGCTCCGCCGCTCCACCCTGATCTGACGCGTTGCCAAGCTCCACTGCTCTGAGCTCTGCCCAGATCTGGTGCTTTGCTGCTCTGCTGCCGAGGCACCCGTTATTTTACCATCAAGGTACCCACGTTAGACCTACGTGAGCATGAACGTGCTCACGCTAAGACAATTGTATCCCTCTATTTTATATTATAAGTTGTTTAACTTTATCTAAAGTCAAAATTTCTAAATTTTTGGCCAAATTTAAAGAAAATATATTAATATCTACAATATCATATATATATATATATATTTCATAGTAGATTTAATAAAACTAATTTGGTATTATAGTTGTTAATATATTTTTTATAAAATTACTCAAAATTTAAGAAATTTAACTTAAACGACCTATAGCAACGGAGGATGTAATTTACATAATCGGTGTCCCTGTACGTTTGGGGCGGTTTTTGCCTAATAATTCGCATACATCTACATCGAGCTCGCTAGCAACAGTAGATGCGCATGTTGCAAAATGCCAACCACTGCACAGACGTCTCATCACATCACAAGTTCCTGGACCCATGTCTAGCTAGCACCCTCATCCCCGTTTGGTTACGGAGACTAAACTTTAATCACTGTCACGTCGAATGTTTAGATACTATTTTGGAGTATTAAATGTAGATTATTTATAAAACCTATTCATAATCGGTGGATTATTCGCGAGACGAATCTAATGAGCCTAATAACGCAATGATTTGACAATATGATGCTACAGTAAACATTTGCTAATCATATATTAATTCGTCTCGCGAATAATCCTCCGATTCTACAATTATTTTTATAATTAGTTCATATTTAGTCCTTCAAATTAATGTCCAAACATCCGATGTGACACGGATTAAACTTTAGCCCAAGGATCCAAACACCCCCAAGTCATGTGTGTGTGGCCACCTTCAGCTTTCATGTCTAATTAAATATATGCTCTTCTGAAAATTATGTGCTACAGTCCTTACATATCAAAAGCATCTATAGTACAATATATTTGACATACAACGACATACTCCAATTCGGTTTGGCATAATTGCCTAACGATATATAGAGTACTTGTAAAACGATAGCTTAGATATATAGTTTCTACTACTGTTCTTGACCACTGTCATATTGTTTGGACATCCAATGTGCTATACATCAGCTCTTATCTAAAAATACATCTATACATAGCAAGGCAATTATATATATGTATGGTATGTATAACTAAGGGGGCAGTAACTTAACTCTAATCAGTTGTTAATTAGTTTTGGCTAAAATTTCTGAAAGCACATGGTATTAAGTCTGCTCGGACGACTGACGGACATAAACATATATACAATGTCATTTGTAGCTGTCTAAACGATTGAAGCAACCTCATTAATATTGTTATCGAATCATCCAACCGTGCGTCAAGAAGCAACATTTATGTAGTACCGGCCATTATTTGTTGTGGCCAAGGATCAATTCAGTATACGGAGATCGAGCCTGCAATTGTATACGTGTTGATGAGGTCATCATCATCGATCGATCTCATCAGACGATCGACGCAAAATTGCAAACCGCGAGATGCGATGCGTAGGGACGACGAGAGGGAAAGCTAGCGACAGGGGTCTGGATGAGCGTTACCCTTCGAATCTTCGATCGATCTAATTAGACAAAAAAAACCGGTTAATTTTTAACGCGCGATTGTGACACGGCAACTGGCTTAGCTAACTAGCTAGCTAGGTAGCTAGCGACACGGTTTCGCGTTTGCGTCGTGCTAAAAGCCACATAATATCATCTAATCGATTGTTAATTAATTGCTCTATCACTAACCAATGCATGTTTGTATTAGAGGATGTATGTAACCAATGCATGTTTGTATTAGAGGATGTATTGGTGGTGTATACTCAAGTATTTGCGCATATATGCAATCCTAAATTTTTAATTTCGATGTCACGATGAGTTGTCGTTTGTTTTAGGCGTTCTAGTGTACTTGTGATCCACCAAGTTGGGTGATTATGGGACATCACGGGCAATTTATAGTTAACTCTGTTTGTGACAATCCACGATTTCACAGACGCACATAACCCCACATAGTTGGTTTGGTTCGGAACAGTCTGTAATCTAATTACTTGAATTATAAATTTTCCGTGGATGAAAGTTGATGGTTCGAATGTAAATAAGATGTCGCCCCACCCCTTTGAAAATCTCGATCAGTTTTAGCATGACGAAATTATGTGCATGCAGATTTCTGCTGGCGTCTGAAAGTTGAGGCTGACAAGTTCGAAGGCTTTGAATTCTTGATCGATTGAAGTGTTGATTTGCAGGGATCCGGCCGGCGGTTGTATGATCATAAGCTGGCCATATTGGCGTGCCGGGGTACACGTGAAGGGCCCGTGGCCGAATTGGATTAACTTTTGGAGAACAATGACCTGACTGAAAGCAGATGTTTGGATGGTTGCTCAATATCGTCGTAATCGATCTCGTTCCAATTTGCAGCGCCTCTGCTGTGATGCTACGTACGATCGAACATGCAGCTCGCAAAGCAGATGACCTAACGACAACACATTAAGTTGGACAAAACTTATCAACCCCTGCGTGATCCCTGCCAAATGTTGTCCTAATTAAACCTCATCCATGTATGCATGTGAGCTGGCCGCAAATATAATCCAACGCATGCATGCTTAAATACAAGTGTACACAACACAAGCCAGACGATGCAGCTACGGATCAGTTGTTCATCAGGTTGCAGACATGCAGCCTGATGAAACAGTTTAAAAAGCGTGGGGGAGATCATCAGTGGGGGCAGTGGAATCCACAGGGATTGTGCGCAGCGATGCCTCCAAAGCGGCCGCCCAACTCGCAAGATTCTCGTTTGCTTGCCAGTTGATCGATCGCTCTGATCTGATGGGCGCTCGAGCTAGCCCTCATCTCTCTCAGAGAGCCGATTGGATAATACTTCTTTTTGTCCGCAGGAGAACAACGGAATGTAACCGCACGTACCACGCGTACGTCGATCGAGACTACGGCTCGCGCACAGCTTTGCTCGCCTGGATTTCATCTAGGACGTGGTGGAGTACGTGGACGCCGCCGCGCGTGCTTGCCTGCTAGCTACAGGCAAAAGTTAACAAAAACTGAAGTTACCCGTCTCGATAACCTTAGTTTTCAGGCAAATCACCGATCAGAGATTAACAATAACCATATCAATTGTTAAATCAGACTAATAATAATAATAATCGAATGGATTATCACGGTAATAATTAGATCAGTTAATATCGTTCGGCCACCGTCAATACCTTGCCGGCCGGTAGTTTGGAAACCCTGGCTAGCAAGATCTAGCCTCTAGGATCGATCGAGCAATAGCCGTGCCGTGACGAGCAATCGCGACAAGATCACAGTTCACAAGAGCTAGAGGCTGAAGTAGTGTCACGGGTAATGCCAAAACAGGGCTGCGGATTGCACAGATCTAACAGGTGCGGACGTACTACTAGTAGCTACTAGCTTTCATGTAGACCGATGGCACATGATCTACGGTGAGGCGCGACGCGGGCCGACGACAAACAGGTGGAGCCGGGCCAGGCCGGGCCTGGCAGCGTGGCCATTTGCACGGCCCGTTTGGCCGCTTCTCTTCGTGCGCTTCGAGAGAATTCCACACATTTCCACCCACCGCCCACGGCCCACCGGCATCTGCAAGAGCCGAGTCACCCGCAGCCGCTCCCCCTCGGCCTCCGCACTCCGGCTTCCGGCGATGTCGACGCAGTCCATCTCGGCCGCGGCCGCGCGGTACTCGTACCCTGCGGCGGCGGCGGCGGTCCCATCGTGCTTCCCCGTGTCCCCTTCCACGTGCAGAACGTGCAGCAGCGTACGACGCCGTCTACCACGTGCCCCAAGTCCCGCAGGTGGGAGTTTCCCCTTCTGGCTACCATTTCAACCGCTCCTCTGTGTGATTTGTACGCGTTGCAGATTTTGTGATGGCGGACCGGGGAGGATCTAGACGCTGTGTTGTCTTAGAGGCTTGGGGGGCTTCAGCTGTTTGGGGATAATGCGCAATAGCGCATACAAATATTTTCAATTTATCATGTTTGATTCGTGTATATAATGAAATGATTTGATAACTAATGGCTAGGCGCTGAGAAGGTTCTTCTAGGCTACAGTACAGTCGTTGCTCACATGATCGCATCGTGGGTAGAGTCTATCAAAAATCGTTTTATGAATAATCTTGGTTCAAACATCTGTTTTTATCTATATTAAACCAATATACATTGAGCTATATATAAAGTGATGGACTGCTGCTTCAACTGAAAAGTTCATTCGGGTGTTCCTCATCTACCTTTTGTCCTTGGGATAACACACTGCAGAAGTAAAATATTCAATGGAAAACAATTCATATTGCAGTATTTTGCATTGTCTGATATCATTTTCTAGCTTTATATGCTTAACTGATGTAGTGATGTATCAACAACCACTATTTAGTTTTGTGTGCTTAATGATCCATTGTCGTAGGTGTAACAGCCTTGCCGTGTGGTAATTTAGTAGCACCACACAATGTTGGCAGTGTTAAACATCATTTGATGATGATATATTGTCTTTGGAGTTTACTATAACCTGACATGACTGTTTCTGTGTTGTGTCACATTTTAACCTAACTGCATAAAAGTAAAATTTGTTATTCTACTATTTGTCTGTAGTGATGACAGACGGTGGTGCTATAACAGTTTTCCTCAGATATGCACTCTGTTTGTTTCAAGACATTCACATTTACAACTGCCAAATTTTCCCTATTCACAGATGATTTCCGTTTATTTTGTGGGGATCTTGGAAATGAAGTGAATTATGATGTTCTTACAAAGGCGTTTACAAAATATCCGTCCTTCGACATGGCTAGGGTGAGTCACACGCTTTATAGCACGGCAATGTTTGAGCTTCTTTGTTGTGATACCATTTTGTTGCAAGATGACTGTTGGCCATGGACGTCTTCTGCTTCAGGTTATTAGGGACAAGTGGACTGGTAAAACTAAAGGATACGGCATTGTTAGTTTTGCTAATGCATTGGATCTTGCTGCAGCATTGAAAGAGATGAACGGTATGAGTTCATGCCCCACTCAGATGTCACCATTTACTTATTATCCTTGCATTGCAGATATAACTGGCGTGTCTAATATCGTGCAGGTAATTATGTTGGAAATAGGCCAATCAAACTACGCAAGAGCACATGGAAGAACAGAATAGACTACGAAGCATTGCAGAAGCCAAAGGTTAGTTTCCAATCCCATGTTTTGCCTTTTGAGAAGCATCTTCTCTTGCTCTTACGGAGTGTTCATTCAACTGATTTGTGCTAAATTCATGGAGGCTCAACCGCAGAAGAAGCTCAAAGCACAGAAAATAAGCGTTCTACACAAGTGAAGAAAATTCTCTCTCCAAGATCGAGTTCTCACTTCTCAGCATCATATTGCATATACGGGTGCGGCTCCCGGCAGGGCAAAGTCTCACGTTTGGCCTAGTGATTTGTTTAGTAGAGTAAAGCTCATTCCAAATCATAATGGAAATTCAGATGTAAATATTATAAATCTCTAATTACCGGTTGCTCTTGTGATGAACTCGTAATGTGATTCAATCACAAATGTTTACCTTAACTAATGCATTTGATTGATTTACTATGCCTGTCGTAGATGAACTATCCACGTGGGCGTGCATGGAGCAGAAATTCGTCTAGTTCGTCATATTCTGGAAAACATCATGCATGTTTCACGCAGAGTATTCATGTTCAAATGATTTGGAATCCCAATTTAAACTGCATATTATTATGTTACCAGTAAAGCAGTAAGCACCTTATGCTACTGTTTGAACCCAAAATCATTCGAACGGACCCAACAGTGGAAGACACTGTATTTTCTCTCACTATAGAGAGACTGATGCTTAACACATACTTAACCGTACTGTGCTAAGCCTGAAACATTGAGACAGTCGAGCTAGTTCTTCAGCTACACGATTATGCTTCCTCACCTAAACATGGACTCCATAACGAGAGCTTTTTCACCTGGTTCACCTCGTCAACAACATACGCATTTTTGTTCCTGTTGTAGTCTTGCAGGCGTGATCGTGGAGAGAAGACACATCTTCTAACAAATAACATCTGATCCTTCAACAGGTTCAGTCCTCTTAAGCACGCCGACGCCTCTACTGCTTGTGCGATCCTTCACAAACAAATTTCAAGCGGGGAGTAGCAACATGGAAATGATAATTTCCAGCGGTTTACTCGTGCAGAATTGTGCTCAGTAATAAAAGGTGTTTGTAGGCTGCTCATTAGGATCTTGACGGTCAGAAGCAAAAGGGATCACTGAACAACGGGCTGTACTTTCTTAAGACCGCATGATGAACATGTCTACAGAGAACAAACTACAGCCCAGCACCTTCACAAAAACAACGCGCCGGAGCTTCAATATATGACCAAATTCAGGAGGGAATGAGGACCTGGACACAATGTATAGACTATCTGCCAAATCTGGATGCGTTGAGACCTAGATGAACAGTTCACAGGGTACAAGTACTTCAAATTTGACATGTATAGCAAAGGAATGCTTTTCAACAGTTAACTTTTTTGCTAAAAAGCAACTCACTCATTTCATCGTGTCTATGGGTTATAGCCCAATCATTCTGAGTACATGACATACATTATTTCCCTATAATTTCCGACATTGGGTGGAAACCAGCATAACCTCAGCATATTAAATTACAGGAAGACATGTTTATTTTATGAGTAACTGCTGCAGAGTAATACATTAAGAAGCCTTCAGATCATCGAGCCCAACACTGGCCTGCAATAATATAGCATGGTAGAACATATCAGCATTAAAAAAGAAAATTATGACCAAAGGACATAGTCTTCGAATGAGGTAGTCATACCAGAAAATCATGGTTCTCTTTGAGAAAAGGATAAAAGGTTGTGCAAAATTTCTCTATATCTGCTTTTATGTCACCAGTTCCACTGATGACTTCCATAAATTTCTCTCTATTAGGAGCAAGCTTCATTGCCACCTGCCATTTTCTCACATGAGTAATTCATCCAAATGGAGACAAAGCAAATAAAGGAATAATATATGACCAAATTCATTTCTCACAACATTATGATCTAGTGTGTTGACCATATTCACTGAAAATCATATATGACCAAAAACTTGAGTATACAGAGTGGACAATGATTATTCATTTTTGTCGTGTTCAGTTGGGTAGCAATAGTTCTCCCCTTATTTATGCTAAAGGAAATGCATGCTACAATGGAAAAAACAATCTTTTTAGTTAAGTGTGGACTTTGTGCAATCCATCTTCTGGTTGTAAGTTCAGGAGAAAGAACTACCATCGAATAGTAGTTTCTTTAGGGTAAGCATTACAAATTCACTAAAAATATGTTGGAAGTACTGATTTCATGGTAACCCTATGTATATGCTAATTATGTGGGTCAACTTTGGGTGAACCGGTGAAGAGACTTAACCGTAAAACTAGAACTGGCAAGCCAGCCATGCCATTTCTTCAGAGTTTTGGTATATGAATCAGTACAAGCTTGACTCATAGCCCAGTCTGGATGCTCAAGTAGGTTACGGAATAATTCAACAAGGAAGTCCATAGCCCTGATAGGTGAAATTTTGAGTTAATAGGTATGGCATTTAGCAACTGATTAAGCTGCAATTAAAGGGTGACAAATTATCCAAGAAAGTTTGAAGCACCTCGTGAGCCACAGAAGTCCATTTGTGCAGCTTGACGAACCTTTTGCAGTCTTCTTTTGAACCTCTTCCTGAACCATGCTGTACAAGTGCTCATATTTTGATGCGTCTGAAGAATATTTATTTTCCAGCCTCTGCAGGAGTGAATAAGGTCCACTGTCAGCAAAACAAAATTTTATGGGCTCCAAAAAGGATAATTACACACTGACAAGTAGGCAAATTTGCCTAAAGTAAATATGATTTATGCGTCTATCACATCAATAAAACCAAACATTTACTATTGCAAATGAGAAGGAACATGATGTTTATTAACAGTGTCATGCTGAAAGGTCAAAGGGATGCTTACCGTGATATTACCACCGATGTCACTCTTCACAAGGGCCATAGCAGCTCCAAATTTATCTGGTATCCAAAGTCAGATCACAGAGGAGATTAATGAACAGTTTGATGTTTAAGAAGCACCAGCAAGTAGGTCCAGCAAAAAGGAAGACTTGGATTTAGCCACAATTATTTAGACTAGATGCTAACAAACGATTTGGTTGAAGTACTAGCACAATCAAAGTCAAATGTGGGCAAGAACTTATAATATTTACCAATATGTATATAGCAACAACTCAATGCTGAACAAAAATAGATGACTTTACTACGCTCCTACAGTAAACATCATGGTGTTATCCTCAGAAAGTCACCAATCAATTGCTCAGGTGGTAGATTGGTCCTATCAGATATTTTAAGTAACACTGCAGGTAAATCAGATGCCAAATACCCACAACAACATAATTATTTGCTAATTTTGCCACGCACAATCCAAAAACATTATAAACTGCTGTCACTGGTGAGAGCTTGTTTCAAGCTCTTGAGAAAACCATTTAAAGAATATATGTCACACTTGAAAAATGATTCGAGCTATTTGCTGCTTGACCCCAGTAAAGAACTAAAAATGTTAATTACTGATTACAAATTAGAAAAGGAACTAAGCAACTGTTCTGAATATGAAAAACCTCACATGGCTACCAGTTCAGTCCAACAGATCAGGGCACACGAATTCATGGAAAATACTGGAAAAGAGTAAAAAGATAGTTACCCAAGACAGGCAAGATTTGCTTGCAGACATCAAGGAAGGGCTTGGTGAGAATTACGCCGCTCTCTGACTTGACATGCTTCATCCCCTCCAAAGAGGGAGTGAACACTGTCTCGGCCATCTCTCTACCTGCAAGAAAACAACTAATGCATCAACGTATAATCTGGCATTCTGGCGCAAAAACAACCACACTAAACTCACTAAGAGACACTGATCCCAGTAGCCCACAGGCCACAACAAACCGCTATTCACTATGACCCGTGGCAATGGATTGTACGATG
Organism: Zizania latifolia; assembly: GCA_000418225.1. Classification (NCBI taxonomy): domain Eukaryota; kingdom Viridiplantae; phylum Streptophyta; class Magnoliopsida; order Poales; family Poaceae; genus Zizania; species Zizania latifolia. Next base: position 537,688 of record KE372285.1, read on the forward strand.
AACAACTGCTATTCTGATAATTACCAGTACCATATATACAGATACGTCAGTAACCAACAAGCAATTTTGTACTCTGCCGTGCATAACACAAATAGACTAGCCAACCCGTAGCCCCGTAACATATACCATGCGTCACATCAGACGAAGTAGCCAAACAACAAGATTTGTTCTACCACTCAACAGAAACACCAAGACCCTGGTGGCCTGGTGATCAGATCAGAGTCATCAGAGCACCTCGAGCCGCTAGCCTAAGAGAATAGGGATCCCAAGAGAATAATGCAAAAGAAGAAGAAGAAGAATACTGCTAATCTAATCTTCCGAGATTAGATCCCGCTACTCCCAGGACAACTACTGAACCCAAACCCAGAGAGATCCGCTGATCAAGCAATCCACGCGATGGCCACTCAAACCCCGGTGACCAGATCACAAACCGTTCCACGGGCTCCCCAAAAAAGACGATACTTTTCCCCTTACCTCGTGCTACCTCGGCGGCGTGGAGACTTCAGGAGAGACCCGGCTGCTCGGAGACGGAGGAATACAAGAAAAGCTCCGGCCTTCACCGCGGTGGACGGAGAAGATGCCGAGCCTTTATTACCGCGGAATCTCTTGTGCACCGATCGAGGCGAGGCCGCCGCAAGGCATCTCTCCACGAGCTGCGGCTAATCTACGCGTAGTCGTTAGTGGGCCGGGCTTATAAGAACATCCGAAATGGGCCCAAGAGAGATCGATGATATGGGCCGACCCAAAGTACATTTCAAGGCCCAATCTGAACTCCTTGGAAAAATCACACTACGACCCTAGATCGGACGGCTGGATGGCCTCGAGTGCAGATCCACCGGCTCACGGGAACCCGCGCGCTGCCTTTATAGCGCGCCCCACCGCCGCCGAGCCCTAGCTCGCATTTCCGCTCCGCCCTAGCGTCGACCGCCATCTCGCTCCCGCTCCGCCGCCGCTTCTCCCGACCGCCGCAAGGATGGTACGTGGGTCGCCGCGAGGTCTTCGTGTGTATGAGATGTTCCGGTGTGTTTCCGGCGACGCGTGTTTGACCGGGTTTTGTGTTTTGCGTGCAGCCGTTCAAGAGGTTCGTGGAGATTGGGCGGGTTGCCCTGGTGAACTACGGCAAGGACTACGGCCGCCTCGTCGTCATCGTCGACGTCGTCGACCAGAACAGGGTAAGCATCCAGCGCGTCACTCGTACCTCTTGCGGTCGTGCCCCTTGGAACGGTTTGCATTTTTGCCCGCTGTTGTGATTCGGATCTAGAGTTATAATATGTAGCCATTGGTGATAGAAACTTGCTGCTATTGTTTGGACTTTGTGAGAGATTAAATAATTGTTAATAGTATCCGATAGAATGGAACGCTAAATTGAATCCATGGTGTAGTATAGCCTTGTCTATTTCCTTTTTTCCTTATCATTTCGCATGCATTTACTGTGGTGTATGATCTGCGTTAGTGGGGTAAGTCTGGCTGTCGAGCACTAGCTTGGATAACTTGGCAATCTCCTATAATGTGTTTGGCAATCTCCTATAATGTGTTTGGCAATCTCCTATAATGAACTTATTGTTTCAATAAAAGGGGGTTTTGGTTTATACCTACATATAAGGATGCTACTGTTGATGATGTGTTTCCACTGGCAGATGCATTAGAGGCACAATTATTTGATCTTAGTTCATTTTCTTGTAGACGTCAGTTATATTGTAGTGATAACTATTGAATATCACATAACTCTGTTTTCTGTGAATCACCAGGCACTTATCGATGCTCCTGATATGGTCAGGTGCCAGATCAACTTCAAGAGGCTTTCCCTGACCGACATCAAGATTGACATCAAGCGTGTTCCAAAGAAGACCACTTTGATTAAGGCAATGGAGGATGCTGGTTAGTATGAATTCTGTGCAACCCACTTGAGCTATATTTCAAACGTCCTCTCTGTAATTGTCTCATTTGAGTGGTGGTTATCCTTTTTGAAGATGTGAAGAACAAGTGGGAGAATAGCTCGTGGGGGAAGAAGCTAATTGTCCAGAAGAGGAGAGCCTCGCTGAATGACTTCGACAGGTTCAAGGTTATGTTGGCCAGGATCAAGGTCAGACATCTTGTTTTCAAATGCTTAACTCTTGTTTATATCACTTGACTACACTAATATTTTGTGTATGAACAGAGGGGAGGCGCTATCAGGCAAGAGCTTGCCAAGCTCAAGAAGGTGGCTGCGGCTTAGTTCTGTGGGTGGATTGTTGAGTTTTTTTGTTCCAAGTTGGATCAGCAATATGTATCAATGGTCTTAGAGCCAGAATTAGTACTACTGTTTAATGGAACCTATTTCATATTTAAATTGAGCATGGTGTGCTTTAGAGATTGTCAATGACTGATGATGGCTGCTATTGAATACCAAAGGTAGTTTCCATACTTGTTCCTTCTGGTTCCAGTTGATTTTCGTGTTTTGCCTGTTCTTGTGCAGCATGTTGTACCAACTCACTGCACCTCTCACGTTTTGTACTTTTATTATAGCTAGGAACTCGCTTATTCGCTATAATAAATTGGATTTGGCTGTTAATTTAAAATTTTCACTGGCATAGTCATTTGTTCCGGCGTGCCAAATGGCACGACAAAATGCGTTTCTCCTGAACGAGTATGATGGGAGCGCTTTTACCTTGAAGGGTGCAAAATCCTCTATTCTCCTGGAATTCCTATTTTCCTAATCTCTTCTGATTCGCAGATTCACAGTTGTGCTGCGCTTGAACGCGACGTTGAATCACAGTTTTACATCACATTTCCGTTTGAATACAGTTAAGAGTAGCGACGTGGTAAAAACAAACTTGTTAATTCCATTTCGGCGGTCGTTTCGGTTTGGCTTTTGAAATAGGATATTTCAGTACAGATTAATACCGGGTTTGGCTTTTGAAATAGGATATTTCAGTACAGATTAATACCAATGTACTGTTTCAGGGTCTAATAAAATAATATAAATATATTTAAAATATATATTAATATGATTAAATATGGTATATTTTAATGTATTGATATCCCAAATATAATATATAACTTAAATATAACATAATATATAGCTTAGTATAAGTAATATGTAACACATATCTAACAAAATTCAAAATATAATTTTATTTTGAATGGACCGGTATGGGACCGGAATAGCCGGTATTAAAAGCGAAACGATACGCCACTTAATATGTACCGGTTTAAGTGATGGAATGGTATATACGAGCCATTCCGGTCAACACAACACGGGAACGAAATTGATAAGCCTGGGTAAAATTGTATTCCGGACATGATTGAAGTATTGAAAAGTGGGCTTCTTGATTGAAATGGTCCATGACATATTGTCTGTCAACACTTAACATCAGTTGAGTTCTTTTTTTAATGATAAAGCACTCCCTCTATCAAAAAAACTTAAATTTTAGTATTCACAATGAAGACTTAAGACTTTATTTATAACTTCTTTTCTTTTGGTAATTAGTACGGTTTACTTTTGCCTCTTCAAAATTATCAGAAAATTTGCTTTTACCTTATTATCTACTCTCGGCTTGCAAACCAAGAAATATATACTATTTTCCTATCAAATTATAATATTGTTTTTTATTAATAATTTTTTTTGCCTTTTACTCTTATAACTCAAGTAATGTTTCGGAGGGAGCAAGTGAAATAAGTGAATCAGTTTTTTTAGAAATAAGGGTTCGTTTGGTTCGATGGATATCTCTGGATAGGATAGGGTTATCCCATCCAGTTAGCTGTTTGGTTGGAGGGCGAAAGTGGATGGGATGACCGCCAGGAAAAATATTCCTTCAATATGCTGAATAGAGGGATTCAGGAAATTTTTCTGGACGAGTCCATCCAGTATTGGATGAGATGATGTGTCATCTCCTGATTGGTTAGGATGCATTTAATTTTTCGTTTATAAATATTCAAATGATTTTTTCTCTCAAATTATTTATCCAATTTATGATCTAATTATATCATTGTATTCATTATAATTTAATCTATAAAATAAGATATCATATGATTATATTTTTGTTGAAAAATATATTTGACAAATGTGTCCCACTAAATTTAGACTTATCTTATCCAAGTTATATACACCTAACTAAACAAAAAATTATCTCATCCCATCCATCCAACCAAATATCTGACATGTATATCTCATTCAGAAATTCATTAATAGAATTATTCCATCTATCCTCGTCACCAAACTGAAGGACCCTTAAGTGAATCAGTTGAGTTGGCAATATGGTAGATATAAGCTTTGTACATGTATTCTTCCATATATCAGGGCCTCGCATCTCCCGGCGTTGGCAGCGGCGCGCCACTCCGCCCCGTCCATCTCGCCGCGACTCCCCCCGCTTCAACGCTAGGCAAAGGCAGCGTCTCCCGATCCGCCGAGTCCTCCCACCGCGTGCGCTTCTCGTTTGCCTCGCCTCGCGTCGCACAGCAGCAGCTTGTGGGGTAATCGCGGCTTCTTCCGCGCGCGCCTGCTCCGCATCGC
>KE372285.1:557859-579685 GCA_000418225.1 Zizania latifolia
AAATGTGTGTTAATAATGTATTTATTTAATATTATAAATATTTATATATTTTTAGACTTACTAAAAAATTAAAGAGATTCGATTAAACAATTTATTTGGCGTTCCGGATCTAAGATAATGTATTTGCTGGCCCACTTCCCAGCGCCACTAGGATCGTCTTGCACTGCGATTGCATTGATACCCACTGAGCAATGTCGTCCGTAGGCTTGTTTAAAATTTTAAACCTCGCCTCGGGTCAGGCCAGGCTGAAACCCCTGAGCCGAAAAATACCGGCCTGGGCCTAGCCAATCTTCGGCTTTTTTGGGGACTAGGCCAGAGTTTTATGCTTTTATGGGTTACAAATGTAGGCCTGAGCTTAAGCTAATACACTAGCTATAAGCTAGGATTGGTTAAGCTAATACACTAGTTAAGCTAGGATTGGTTGACATTTTTCGGGGCTGGGCAGGGGCTTGATTTCAACTGGCCTAGTCATCCGTATTTAGCAAGCATGGCTTACCATCGTTAACGTGCCAGAACGGCCGCACGGATGACACCCTCGGCTTCAGGTCAGCCATGACTGCCATGATACAGAACGTCTAATCTACAGTTTAGTCTGGTGAAAGTTTGATTTATCTTGCTCTACCCTCGTATAAGTGAAAGTGTTTATTGAACCGAGTATAAAATAAAGCACTGACACTTTTTCCGGTGCTAGTTTAGTATGGCTCACTGTGCATATTTCCTAGAGATTGAGCAATAGATCACTAGATATTATCCTTACAACACGTCAATACAGCTAGGAAATCTTAGTGCACACTAGCACAGAGAACCACCTCACTCTTGTATGAACGTGCAAAGGGAATTCAGCACCTCTTAGTCTATCGATCCCACAGTATCTGCATCAACATTCATCGTCATTTGGTTGGGAGAGAGGCGGATCCAATGTATAATCACTGGGTCAGATGGCCCCACCGGCTGTTGTTAATCAACTTTAAAATACTGCTTAGAACTAAAAAACGGCTCAGGTAATTAGGTATTGACATCATATATTTGAAGAGTGACCAAGTGTCAATTTTTCTCTGGAACTGCGTGTAGGTGTAGTGGTGGAGTTTTGGTTCATAACTTCTTCACCATAGAGTAAATTGCATAGGTGTAGTGTCAATTCAGAAATGACTTGTGAAGTTTATTTGTGTGCTAATGGGGATATATATATATATTCTATGCACATGAGTTTTTTGTATACTCATCGTGCACATCAACTAGCAAATATAAAAAAAAAATCATATTTGTGCTTACAATCCTACTCTATCTATATACAAGATTTCAAATTCAAATTCAATGTGTACAAAGACAAATTTATGACAGTTTTATACTCATAAATATATCATTTTTTGTTACCGCTAAAATATAGTGAATTTGAATTAAAAAAATTATAGGTACATGATGATTGAAATTACATGCATAATTTTTTCAGGGTTTTTTTCACATTTGCTAGTTGATATGCGCAGTAAGTGTACGTAAAGCTTGTTTGTGTGTGTACATAAGTATTAAATTAATTTGTTTGAACTCTTAAATAATTATCTTCGACCTGAGTTTCATCCATCTTCGGCATCCAGTTATCCTGTCATCACCTTGTGCACTACATTCCTCCACGTCGGAGTCATGAGGCTGTTAGGCAGTCAGGCTGAGACCTTTCTTGCTGTTCCTGCCACACAATGACACAAACAAACAAGCAAGCAAGCAAGCAAACAAACAAACCTCACAGGCAGGATGACAGGATAGGAACCGCTGTAACAGAAGGTAGGCTCGGCAAGTACTACCAGGAATCAACCGGAAGACGTTGTTGCGTTAACCGCCGCTGTACCAGAAGCTAAGCTCGGCGAGCTCCAGCTACAGAACACTGTTTTTTTTCCTGTTGCCAGATTTGCAGCACCCAGCTGCCAGCTTCAACCCACCTGCTCCAGTGCTTGCGGGCGAGATGCAAATAACGCCATTGGTAACTGAAACTATGAAAAGCGCTGGATGATAATCTTAAAAGATTGTGTTCTTTCGCTTCTGTATACTAATTTATTATTAAATTATGTAACTATTGTGTTTGTAATATAAAATTAAAATTAAAATTGTTTAAAAAACTTTAGATTAGTGTACGGCAGAACGTAAGGCATTAGAGCAATCTAGGCAAGGTATCCAAAAGACAAAAATGCACTTGTGGGAGAGGGAGGAGGAGATCTCACAGTATTGCCGCTCATAGCTCTCGAACACCTCGCTCATGGCTGCTCCCCTCGATCCCCTATAGCCGTGGAATCTCCCGCCGAATCCCGCGCGCCCGAACCACACCGGCGATGCGATCCACCATCACTAGCTCCTCAGCCTTGAATCCAGCGGATGGTCCGGGCAAACTACTCGCCGGGTCGATCTGGTCGAGTTGGTGATGAGGAATTCGGTGGAAGCTTCGGTTTTGATCGGGTTCGTGGGGCTGCAGGCTGCTTCTGCGGCCGCTGCCGAGACGGAAGATAGGGTCCTGCAGAGCCCAGCCGCGAGCCGCTGCCGCTGCGGGACGCGCGGCTGCTGATCTCTTCAGGTCGTCCGATACCAGAAGCTACGCAATTTTTTTCCAGCTAGCATGGTGTTTGCCTTGCCCCCTGACCGCGCAATGTGCGTGCCGTTCTGGTTGCGCGGCGCGCCCCAGCGCCCCAGGAGCACCGAGGGGCGCCGTGTCGCGGCACGGCACGTCACGTATTTTAACCGCCCGCAGCGCGCGCCGGCCGCGCGCCCGTGGGGCGAGGCGACGGTGCGGTGAGCAGTGGTAGATTCCGTTAGCCGGATGGGATAAATCAGGTACTCTGCAGCTAAAAAATAAAATAAAAAATCCATGCCCTCTGATCTGTAATCTCGGTTTATCTATCGTTTAAAAATGAATCGTAACGCATCATGTCACAGAAGACAAACAAAGATTGAAAAAAATATCAATCTACAAGGCTGGATTCCGTTCACGAGGGAGGCGCACAGACCGCAACCTCTTTGGTTGACCCGCTGGGTGCTGGAGTCTGGACGGCTTTCTATTAAGCCTCGGTACCACACCCCTCTCCTTGTCCGCTACCTCTCCGCCGCCCGCGCGCCCACGATCCATTGTGGAAGAAGACGACTCTGACGCAGAACGCAAGCCGCACTGGTCCGTGGTACCGGACGGAAGACGCCATGGGAGAGGAGGACAAGAGGCAGCGCCGGCGGCAGGGCCACCCCCTCCTGAGGGGAGGAGGCGGCGCGAGGAAGGGGCGCTGCTACACCCACGGCTTCTCCGCCTCCCAGATGCTGGCCCTCGCCGCGGCGTGCGGCGCGCTAGCGCCCTCGCTACCTCCGGAGCACAGCTGCGGCGAAGGCGAGTCCAAGGCTGTCCGGGACTTCTTCCTCGCCTCCGCCGCCGACCCGCCCGTCCCTGACGAGGTTGGTACACACAACACATCTGTGCACTCGATCGACCTAGCTAGTTAGCTGCGTATCATCTTCAAGTTCTCATCTGAAGTGAAACCGAAACCAATCTTTCACCGGCGGCGGCGGCTGGCTGCGCAGGTGGCGGAGCTGATGACCAAGATGTGCCTGCGGGAGGCTCTGGCTCTGGTGCAGGCGCTGCTGTGGCTGCTGGGCACGAGGCTGGGGACGCTGGCGCTGTGCGGGGCGCGGTGCCTGTCGTCCACGTGGCCGTTCTTGCGCACGTTCGCGGAGATGCCGGTGGAGCGGCGGGAGGACGCGCTCCGGCGGTGGAGAAGGGTGACCATGCTCCCGCCGCTGCGCATGTTCTTCCACATCGTCAAGGTCTTCTGCTTCCACGTCTTCTACTCCTGGGTAAGTAGCCACATCCACTCCCCCGTATGTTCGCACAACCAGTTGCTGAATGCTGACCGGTAACTGATGTTAGTTATCGACCCGGTTATCATCGAAACCGCACAAAATCACGTTAGATATTCGACTCGCGTTCTATCTGCACGGTGATTTATCTCTCGCGAGCGGATGAACATACGTGATGGAGTACGTGGTGCGTGCTGGAATCTTGCGAGACCTGTCTGCGGGTCCGGATAGACTCATAGATCATATATACCCTTATTTACAAAATTGGCACATCGTAATTAAACAAAGTTTAGACTAAGTAACCATCACAATTTTAATGCAAAGGGTGAAACAGTCAGAGAAAGCTAATCTACACTGTTGGTTACGGTAGGTTCATGTGTTATTACAAGGCTGTGATAGTCATATAAAAAGTATAGTTGTATACGAGTGACGGAGACACGGAGTATTCTTGTATATTTGGAGTTTGGACGTGCATAGTACGTACCCTGCGTGTGAAATTTGGCTATTATATTTGACGAGATCATGAGATGGATTGGATAGCTTTTTATCAAAAAAATTGCCAAATCATGAGGGAAAGTGGCTAGCGTTTTGTGTAAAACATGCGTTTTAGACGCTAGACGCGTAGCAAGTCAAAGTTAAAAACTTTATTTAAGCATCAATAATTTTGAAATATTTGAACTGGGTGTATGAAAATCATACATTTATATCTTTTTATTGAAAAGCCATATCATCGTGATTTTACAAAGTAACTGCAATATAAATTAATAGAAATTAGACATGAAAGTTATGTCTTGAAGGCCACACATCATTGTCTAAAACAACCATAATGTATTTTAAACTATTAAACAGTATAATTCCTTTAAAATATTTTATACAAAAATTATCAAAAAAATATTTACCACCTTCTAGTATTAAATTTATTTATTTAAACCCTCAAAAGCAAGATAATCTATTATCTACAATCTACCATATGCATCAAATGAGGACTAAAGTTGTTTATAACATGACCATGCTAGACTAAAGTTGTTTATACCATGACCATGCTATAGAAATTGTCTGACCACAATTGTGTGGAACACTGGGCCATGCATCCATCGGTGCATGATCGTCGATCGGCGTTTTGTCATTTTGTGGTGTCCTGTAGGCTGTAGCGTAGCGTTCGTCCGTGGCGGTAGGACATGGCCCATGGCACCTCAGCGTGAGCACCAACGGCGATCGATGCCAATAATGGCGGCACGGCGCCTGCACCGCGCCCTACGACGACACTGCAGCCGCAGATCATGTGGCCCAACGTGTGCAAACACACATGTACTGTACACTACAGTGACGAAACAGAGGAGGACTGCCACACACTGTACAGAGAAAGATTTCTCCTCGTTACCCTTTCCACAGTATGCATGGCTCCAGTTAATATTTTTTCCTTAAAACCATCCATCGCGTTAGGTTTATAGGAGCATTTGGTTAATAGATTTGTCCTGCTGCTTCGTTCTGGACGTGTGACGGAGTGATGGTTCGTAAAACCGGCCGGTGGCGATGGTCCGACAAAGGTTGATTTCTGGACTGTTTACTACATTAATTGGTTAAGTTTCAAACCATGATAATTAATCTGGTTATCCTACACAGTAAGCTACAGTTTTCTTGATTCCACTTACAAAGTCTCGATTAAGACTTGTAATTTCCAACAAAACACGTCGCTATGCTTGTGTCCTCTGACAGTGCCAGCTCAAGAAAGTAGGAAATGAACGAAGCCACGTACATTTGAATTGAAACGCAGTAATTTCACCGCAATTTACAGCAAACATTTGAATTCCCGCGTTTCAAGCGACCATGCATGCATGTGTGTATTGCTCGCAGATTGACGAGAGCTCGGAGAACCCGCACTGGGAAGCGATCGGGTACAGCCCGCCGACCGACGAAGCGCCGGCGGAGGAGCACCCGGCCGGAGCGACGAAGCGACCTCTGGACGATGGCGTCGTCGAGACCATCAACCACACGGACGCGTCCCTCCCGGCGTCCCTCGCGGAGAAAGGCCTAACGGTGACGGAGGACGACGCGGCGCGGAACGTGTGTCGGGTGGAGTGCGACGTCGTCATCGTCGGCTCCGGCTGCGGCGGGGGCGTGGCAGCCGCGGTGCTGGCGGCGGCCGGCCACAAGGTGGTGGTCATCGAGAAGGGGAACTACTTCACGGCGCGGGACTACACGTCTATCGAGGGCCCGTCGATGAGCCAGCTCTACGAGTCCGGTGGTTTCGTCAGCACGCTGAACGGTGGCGGGCTTATCCTGGCCGGATCCACGGTTGGCGGCGGCTCGGCCGTGAACTGGTCGGCCTGCTTCAAGACCCCCGAGTCCGTGCGCAGGGAGTGGGCGGCCGGGCACGGGCTCCCGCTATTCGTCGGCTCCGAGTACGCTGCCGCCATGGATAAGGTGTTCGAGCGGCTCGGCGTGACATCGGGCTGCAAGGAGGAAGGTCTCCAGAACAGGGTCCTCCGCAAGGGATGCGAGAAGATGGGTTACAAGGTCGAGGCGGTGGCGAGGAACTCGTCGGAGGACCACTTCTGCGGCTTCTGCGGCTACGGCTGCCGCACCGGGGAAAAGCGCGGCACGGACACAACGTGGCTGGTTGACGCGGTGGAACGCGGCGCGGTGATCCTGACAGGGTGCAAGGCGGAGAAGCTGGTGCTGGAACGTCGTCGCGGCGGCGACGCCGGCAGCGTGAGGGGGAAGAGGTGCATCGGCGTGGTGGCCAGGAGCTCCAACCCGGCGATCACGAAGATGCTGGAGGTGCACGCAAAGGTGACCGTCTCGGCGGGCGGTTCGCTCCTCACGCCGGTGCTCCTGCAGCGGAGCGGGCTCACCCACCCGCACATCGGCAACAACCTCCACCTACACCCGACCGCCATGGTGTGGGGCTACTTCCCGGACACGGTGCCGGACCTGAAGGGCAAGGCGTACGAGGGCAGCATCATCACGTCCCTGCACAAGGTGGAGGCCTCCGGCGACGCGCCGCACAGGGCCATCCTTGAGACGCCGTCGCTGGGCGTGGCCGCCATGGGGACGCTGATGCCCTGGGTCACCGGGCGGGACATGAAGGAGCGGATGCTCAAGTTCGGCCGGACGGTGCACATCTTCTCCCTGGTCAGGGACCGCGGGTCCGGCACGGTGCACGGCGAGCGGCGGATCGAGTACCACCTGGACGCGGTGGACCGGGAGGACATGCGCGAAGGCCTGCGGCGCGCGCTGCGCGTCCTGGTCGCGGCCGGCGCGGCGGAGGTCGGCACGCACCGGAGCGACGGGCAGCGGCTGCGTTGCGAGGGGCTGACGGAGGAGGCGCTGGAGGAGTTCCTCGACGGCGTCACCGTGGTGCGCGGGCCGCAGTCGAAGAGCGAGACGTGGAGCCTCTTCTGCTCGGCGCACCAAATGGGCAGCTGCCGGATGGGCGCCACGGCGAAGGACGGCGCCGTGGACGCCCGCGGCGAGAGTTGGGAGGCGGAGGGGCTGTACGTGTGCGACGCCAGCGTGCTTCCCAGCGCGGTGGGCGTGAACCCCATGATCACCATCCAGTCCGTCGCCTATTGCCTCGCCACTGGCATTGCCGACTCCCTCTCCGGGAAAGCGACCTAGCTTTGGAAGAAGGCAAAATTCAGCTATACTAAATGTGTTTAGATGGAATTTGGTAGGAATCAGTACATTTCCTGTAAAAATCTACGAAATTCCTCCGTTCCAAAACATCGCCTCATTGTTGTAAATCGTCTCATGCGGTTGTTAAGGACGAAAATAATATGCACGCCTTTTGTGGTGCAAAGTTGTGGGCTATCTTCAATCATCTTCCTTATAAAGAAGCAATGCTCATGCTTGAGAGCTTCCTGCGGCTTCCAATAATGTAGTAATCCATCTGTCAAACAAACACTTAGAATAGATAATGAAATATTTCTTTTTGAAAAAAATGAATGGCTAAAATTGAAGTTTTTTGTACAGAGCTAGTAGTGCATTATTTGACGGTCTAATCTTTCCATCACATTTAGAGATGTACAGTAGTCACGAGAAAGAGTTGAGCATATAATTGGAGAACAAGACGTCAACTTCACAGCATCTATCAACTATGCATGAAGTTGAGTGCTCCGTCTTTAGCCGCCACTTCGGCTGCCCTGGAGAATGGAAGGCTGGAAGCTACTGCACTCGATCGATATTACAAAGAAAATCGCTAATTTGTCGCGCAATTGAGTTGAATGGTATATTGACCTGTGTTAGTGAGAGGGTTATTGACTAGTTTTGCTCTTTTACCATATTGGTGAGTGGTGAGTGGTGAGTGGATATCCACTCAGTTATCATAATATCGTGTGCAATAACAAATTTGTCCACTTGTCCATCTTTTACCCTTTCTAGACTTTTTCACATTCAGTCTCTTCTATATTTATAATCTGTACTGCCGGCAGCCGCACTGCTCGCGTGTCGGTGTCATAGGAATCATGAATATATTGGGTTGATTCATGCCCAAAGGCATCACCAGGAATTTAAATAGATCCCGATACGTCCTAAATGTCAACTTCTCCACGTCATCCAGATGCATCCGAACTTGATGATAGCCGGACCAGAGATCAAGCTTACTGAAGATATCACAGATGATGAGATAAATCAGATAAATTCCACTTGAACTTGGAAAAAAGGCAAATAAGATAAATTCCCCTTGAACTTGGCAAAATGGTGGCTGCTCAGTTTCTGTGCCGACAGAGATTTATTAACATTAGACCGCCTGGTTTCAGGGGAAAACAAGCAAAATTAATTCAACTTGAAAAATTGGGGTTCATAGCTTCAGACTCCTGAAATATGTTATGAGCACCGCTCATCTTGTACCATAAAAAATAAACTTCATATTGGTATGCTACAGATGATTAATTATTTGACAGATGCTTTTACAGCTTTCTCAGCCGCATCATCGAGATCCTCCGCGGTGATCAAAGTCATTCCACTTTCCTGCGACAGGAGACATAAATCAGTCAAATATGAGTTTTTGGACAAAGGAAGCGCAACTTGGCAGTTGGCAGATATAACAGAGCAGGCATGTACAAATTTTTTTACCTTGAGAATCCTCTTCCCTTGGTCTACATTGGTACCTTCCAACCGAACAACAACTGGCACCTTCAGGTCAACCTGACAATGAGAAACATGCTTTTATACCAGTACATGGAAAGTTATGTAAAACAGAGCATTAATCCGCACGATAATCAACGCTCAAGGAACATCACATCAAAAACAGTCTTATAATCACATTCCCAAGGAACAGTAATTGTTAAAAGGAATGTCCTTTGAACAAACACAACAAGAGTAAATACTTTTCAGGGATGCACAATATTCCAATAAAAAGTATAGTAGGGTTAATCTAGAATGTTATACTTGACGAATATTATTATTACTTTCAAAAGGAAAAGAAACTGCTCCAGAAGACACAACAGTTGTATCTTTACGTTGCATATAGCGGACTATCTCATAAGAAAACATCAAATGGGTATGTTATAATTTACTAACAGAATCTACAAGAAACATGAAGTGGGAACCACAATAGGCTGCTTTAGTCATTCAATCAAAACAAGGTACAAAATTTGAAAACGAACCTGTTTAGCTGCATTCACTATTCCACTTGCTATCACATCACATTTCATGATACCCCCAAAAATGTTCACTAGAATTGCCTTCACTCTATCATCTGAAGTCAAAATCTTAAATGCCTCCACAACCTGAATATAAGTTATAGAAATGGATTAGAATTAGCTAATTGAGAGTGTAGCGTGCAAAAACAAAATCACACTTTAGCTGGATTCCAAGAAATTGATTACGGATTCCACGAAACAGATTATCAGTCCTCTTAAAAATTTTCAGGTGGTATAATTCACATGAGATGAGATGGCAGCTAACACAAGAATAAGTCCCTGCTTATTTATACCTGTCCCTCTGATGCACTTCCACCGACATCAAGAAAATTGGCTGGTGTACCACCATGCAATTTAATAATGTCCATTGTAGCCATTGCCAATCCTGCACCGTTCACCATGCAGCCAATTTCTCCATCAAGCCCAATGTAGTTCAAATCAGCTTTGGCAGCGGCCACCTGTAATGGAGATGAATATCTTCAGTTTCCCTTTCCAGAGCTGGAAAAAAGGCTATAGCATCCCTTCAGAGGGAAGTCTTACTCCAAAAGAAGGGGTAAAGGAATATATATATATACACACACACACACACAGAGAGAGAGAGAGAGAGAGAGAGAGAGATGAACACATTAGCATAGAGCTATAGAACTAAACAGAATACAAGGATAAGTGAACAAGGAAAGGGCAAGCAGTAATATACTTCTCTGGGGTCTTCCTGTGTCGTATCACGCAGTGCGAATATTTCTTTCTGCCTAAAAGCAGCATTGTCGTCAAAGTTCAACTTTGCATCAGCCGCAACAAGCTTGTTGTCAGCTGTCTCAGCAAGAGGATTTATCTACGCACATAAATGTCCAAATTAGTCATAAGAGGTGCCCAGGACAATGGGCACTATTGCAAATGGGGTAACATTTCTTATTTTCTTGTTGCATTACCTCCAGCAGTGTGCAATCAGATTTGCAAAACAGTTCATACAGCTTCTTAATCTGTTCTATAGAAGACTGTCTGTCAGCTGTCTTTGGTGCCAGACCATCAACAACTTTAGCTGCATCCTCATCTGTGATTCCCTTGAATACATCAATAGGAACCTGGCAATCCAGTGCATTGAATTACAATGTATGGCCAGATTAATTTATAAACAATAAAAATTGTGACATGGCATACAAAGCTGCTGCTCAACAGAGGCATAAATTGGTTCCAGAATCATATTCAAGAAATAGATATAACCTTGATGATCATATCAGGGTACTTCTCTGCAAGATCTTCAATGCTGGTTCCTCCCTTGCTGCAAGCTATAATGAGCTGAAAATGAGTATGAAAATCAGCAAGTTTCACAGCAAGAGCCCCTACTATAAATAGTGGGAAATCTATATTAACTAATGGTTTAGTTGTTCAGGCACTTCATACACAACAAAAAAAATAAACACAGAATAACCAAGAAAGGATTAAAAAACATTATCATGCATCTAAGATAAGTCATAAGTGAGCACAAAAAAACTCAGGCTTGATTACATCAAGCATCATCCATTCATCCTAATGCATAAATTATAGATAGATAAAAAAACAGTATAAAAATGGAAAAGGAATATTGTTTCACAGCCTTAGAATGCTTGATCTTTACAAGGATACTTAGTGGCACATCCAAAAACTGCACGGTTTAATGCAATAATCTGTTATTAATTAGGAAGCCTATTATCTTAAAGATTTATCTGAACTTTCATCAGCTCATGCATAATTTGCAAGTTTGGAGTATTGCTAAAAACACATAAGTGCTTTAGTTAAATCATTAATCAATGATTGCAAAATAACAATTAGCAGTTATTCTTGTGAAAAATCCATCCATATTTTCAGTACTTGTAACTCATGTATATAGTCTTATAAATTATCAGAATCTTGGTTTAAAAGAAGTGCGTGAGTCAAGATGGAAAAACTTGTAATATCAACTATCAAGACTCTAATTTATTCAAATAATAGAACAAGTGCTTGTGGTCAATGAGACAATGACATACTGGACCAGCAGTGTTCCTATCAAGGGTGATGGCGAAGTACATCTCATTAACGAGTGACAGTTTCTCACATAGGTAGACCTGACAGAAAAACGTCAAATTTAGTACTTTGCAATTTTCACTGATTCGAGCAGACAACATAAACTGTTAGAAAGTGAAATGCTTGCTTCAAAAGAAAAGAGAGTGCAACACAATAAAAACATGCACATCCATATGATAAATTGACAACAGCACCATCTGAGCCTCTTTTTACATGAAATGTTGAAATGTGTATACACTTGTATTAAAAAAGTAATACCTACCAAATCTACTATGACTAGACCGAGAAAATAAATCAAGGGAAATAATTATTGCCATTGCATGCACCAAAGAGGAACTTGGTATGGTGCAATGGCATATTCCAATTATTCTGTTTATTTCACATGCACATAAGTATATTACATAGCATTGGGTTCACGAGTTTAGTCGTGTTTTGGTGTACACAGCCAGCCATGCATCAAAGCATAAGTACATAACCTTCTAAATATTTGCATAAATCACCCATGTACAAGGGTTGAACTTATGGAAGTAATAAGAAGCTTTCTTACTGAAGAATCGATAATCAACCAGTTTGTTTTAAGATTACTAAAAACCAACCTTGCTCACAATCTTCCCCTGTGGACCAGTTTGTTTTGTTACCAAAATCTGGCCAAGCATTTTTGCTGCAGAAGAGTCAGTACAAACATTCAAAACTGTAGAAATGCATGCACAAATAGCATGTGTGATATATTGATATACAACTTAGCTGATTAACCATGAAGAAAATGAGAGTACGGTATGTCATCTTAAAGGCCAAACACTTCAATTAGAAGGCGGATACACTCAGAAGTCAGAATCAAAACACTAAGTAGCCAAAACCTTAAGCTTGCAAGTGGCAACAAAGGTACAGATATAATTAATCTATTCAAGGACGAAAACACCTACAACAGATTGGCGTACTTAAATTTGAATTGAAGGCAGTATCAAGTATGTCACACTTGATACAACTAGATTAGCAAAGTCGCATACTTCATTATAACATGTCACATGTGTGATCATCAAAACCATTGTAATAGCTATAAATTGCATGGAATGATGACTATGTGGAGGGTGAATCTAGATTAGTGAGCATTTCTAGTTTTTTCCATGGAAAACATTACAATGATTCATCGTGCACAAAGAATTGTTAAGTGTAAAATTCTAAAACCGTTGCTCATTTTCATCCATAGCAACAAAGACCAGAAGTACATGTAATGATGTAAATGTATACTGGGAGAACTTGTCAAGTTGCAGTATTACAACATAATTGAGGGTTCAATACATTAGAAACTCTTTAACATGAACTTGTACCTGCAAGGCTTTCAGCTTCGTCCAACTTAACAATATGAACACCGCCCTGCAGTCCACTTTTGAATGTTCCCAATCCACGGCCACCAGCCAGGATTTGACTCTTAACAACTATCTGCAAAAGCGTCATATTTGGAGTATGATTGAATTGAATCATAAAATGGCTCATGATATGATGAAATTATCTACTCTATAAAGTAAACTAGGGATGAAAATCAGCTATATTTATTATTGGAGGTGTATTCCAGATCAGCTATATTTATTATTGGAGGTGTATTCCAGCTCACTATCTGCAGGCTCATTCATAGTTATACACAACAACAATTTTTTAAGCAGAATACTCCAAGATTACCTTGTGCTAACAGAAAGTTAGCCCTTAACTCAGCTAACAACAACTTACAAGCCACATTGACTACTAAGCTAGACTATAATATAGAATGTATGACTATTTCACAGAGACACCCAGTGCATGCCTTATCATTAAACAAAAGTCAGCACATAGTCCTTTGCTCAAATAACATATAAAATAACTAAAAGCGCCTATAGAGGTGTCATGACTCAGTTTGCAGAAGTGAACCGAGGTAGGAAGACTAATTTACTCGTATGTTATCAGTTGTCACTTTCACCGCATCAGCTGTGATGTAATCCACCCGTGTGAATTATATGAAGTTATATCACAGAAACCCCATATTTTACAGCAACCACTAATCTCCACGTTGGAAATAAGTATCACATTACAGCACAAATGCAAAACTGATCATATATTAATAATAGAAACTCACCAGGATTCCAGTAGAAATTGGCAGTATACTACATTATCTACGAACTTTCTAATAACACCAAATAACTGATACAGCCAAGTCTCAAATTTGTGGCAGGAACAACAAAGGATAAGGAACCCGAAACATCACCTCTTTCTCACTGGGGAAGACGTTCTTCAAGGTGTCCTTGACCTCCTGCACCGACCCCGCGGCCGCGCCCCTGGGCACGTTGATCCCGTACTTCCCCATCAACTCCGCGCCCTGCGACACCCACGCATCCGCAAACCCTAACCCGTTAGCTCAGGCCGCAAATCGAGACTCACAAAAACCCGCAAAATCCAACAAAATTGGGGGGTATCTGCGGGATCTGGGGATGACTCAGGGACCTGGTACTCGTGGATGTTGAGGCGGCGGAGCTGCTGGTGCTGCCATTTCCCGGCGACGGAGAGGGCGCGGGAGGCCAGCTTCCCGAGCGATCCGCGAACCATGGCTGTGGCGGCGGCTCCTCCTCCGATCCAGAAACCCTACAAGCGTGGAGGGGCGGGCACGCGTGCTGTTTCACTCTTCTTCGCCTATTCCTCCCTCTGCGGTTTGATTCTTACTCTTTTTCCCTTCCTTTCTTGCGGAAGGGTGCGGCGGCCTAAGTTTGAAGTTCTGCACGATATAAAATATGAATGTTAAAATAATTGAAATTATAATATAATATGTCTGATTCTAATTATGTTACGCAATTGATCATAATTATTATTTAAACTAATTACAATTTTTTTATTATATAATTCATTTATAATTTAAATATAAGCTACCAATAGACTGTTAAAGAGAGGACTGAAAGATGTTTTAGATTATGAAAATGTAATTAAAAATAAAATAGTATTTAGAAGTTGATGATACTGATATTTTATACTCTCATTAGTTACATGTTGTTTCATTGAGTAACTATGGACTATGCAGAACACCGTGCTACCATTGAGTTTGACTGACACACGGGATCATGGTCTTAAAAACATATTTAAGATATACCAAAAAATCACTTTTAATATTATCATTCGGAGATTCCTTCTAATAAGATTTAATCTATAAATCTTCTTACTCTTCAACAGACTCTCAATATCATATTTATACTCTTGTATCACTGACAGATAGACCATACTTATCAAATCTCTCATCTTTCCTTTTTTTCTCTATCTCTTATAACACTGACAAGTGGGATCAAAGCAGATAGAGAATGAGAGTTACTTAAGTATAGTGATGGCAATTATACCCGTATACCTATTTACCCGCGGGTAAAAACCTTATTAGGGTCAGATATATTCTAAATTTTATATCCGTAGGTATGTTTATGGGTCAAAACTTGTATCCAACGGGTAAATGGGTACGGGTACGGGTATTGACTATCAATAACCGCTTCGTCTATTTACTCGTTTAGGTAGAGTATATAAAGAAACTAGAGTATATAAAGAAACCATAATTCCTCGTTTCCTCTCCACTCTCCACCTCACCCCTCCCTCCAGCTGCCCCCACTCTTCGCCCCCCTCCCGAGCTGGTGGCCAACGCGCCCCTCGAGCCCACGCCGGCACTGGTTGTCCCTTCTCTAGAGCAGCGCCCCCCCCTCCCCGAGCCTATGCCAGTGCCAGCTGTTCCTCCTCCAGGGCAGTGTCCTCCTCGAGCCCACCCTAGCGCCGGCGACTCTCGCGCCAGTGACGCCCTCCACGCACCGGCGCCTCCTCCCGATCCGCGACACCCCGAGCCCACGCCGGCAGCCCCAGCGCCCGCGCTCGCGCCATAGGTGACCCCATCCCCGCGCCGACAGCCCCCTTGTCGGCGGCCCCATCTCGGCGCTCGCATCTGCCCAGATTTGTTTCTCTCACGAGTAATCGGGTATACCCGTGGGTATCGGATATGGGCACGGATTTTTATCCGTTACGGGTAATGGGTTCAGGTTCGGTACGAAAATTTTTCGCGGGTATGAATATGGATATGCACTATCCGTACCCACGATACCCGATTACCATCCCTATTCAAGTAGAAAGTATAAAGGAAGATTTTAGAAATCTCTAAAAAATAAAAACCAACTAGGGGGATATTGGAGAAACATTTTAAACCTAAAATCTCAAATAATAGAGATAAAAATTTATATTGGATATCTCTCGTAGATACTCTAACACTTACATGATGGGGCAATTGCTCATGCACCCGTTGCCCGCTAAGGCCTTCTTTTCTATCTATAAATTTTGCAATATTTTCGAAAATATTCTACAGTAAAATATCTGCTTTCAAAGGAGCCTAAAATCCATTTGAGAACGTTCAACTAAGGAATTTAATGGCAATCACAAATGAAATGAAGGTTTGGATAATCAAGGTGGTCACATCGAACTATCAAGAGGTTACATCCGAATTAATCGCGATTTAAACAGAATATTTAATAATTTATCATTAAAAATAATTTTAATTATTTGTAACTTTTATCCATAATAATAAACTGAAATGGTTTTATATACAAACTTAAAATAGCAAATCCTCATATCTGATTTGCGATCAAAAAGTCAGTTCTCTCTAGCCTCCTCGACCAAAACCCCCCGGCGAACTCCCGTGGCCGTTCGTTACTTCCCTCGTCGCGCGGAGAAATGGCGAACCAAGAAAAGCGCGTCGTCTTCTTCTCCAACCTTAAGGCCTCCCTGGAATCCTTCTTCTTCGCAGCCAAGCGGATCTCCAAGTCCGTCCTCGTGCCACTCGGATCCGCCCCCTTCACCGGGCCGGGCCCCGACATCGTCGACTAGGACCAGCTCCGACGCCTCGGCGCCAAGCTGCAGCGCGTCCGCGCGGCGCTTCGGGACGCCGAGCGCATAGCTGCCGGCGCCGCCAGTGAGAACTCCGAGCTCTGGCTCCAGGAGCTCCGGGACGTTGAGTGCGGCGTCGAGGACATCCTTGAGAAGGTGCAGTTCGAGGCCCTGCGCGCCTCCCTCGTTGACGACCTCGGCACCGACGATGGTGACGGCACCGAACAGGCAAAGAACCGCGTCCGCGACCACGATATCGGCACCCTACTGTCGCACTCGCCACTGAGCTCTCTAGGCCTCAAGATAAAAAAGATATGGGAGAAGTATTACGAAATCGTGGCCGACCGCGAGGCTCTCCGCCTGACGCCGGAGAACGGGACGGCGCAGCCGCTTTCATCCTCGCGCGTGCCGAGCTCGTCCCTCTGCGCCGGTGATCTCTATGGCCGGGAGGATGACCTCCAGCGCTTTCTTCAGCTTCTGCTATCCGAGGATTGCGGCGGCCGCACCCCCACGGTCGTGTCCGTACTTGGGATGGGTGGTATTGGCAAGACCGCCATTGTTCAGCACGTGTACAATGACCAAAGGGTCGGGGATTTTTTCGATTACCGTGTATGGATCTACGCCGGGCATGGTGTTGATGACTTGATGTGGTGAGCATGACAAAGACGATGGTGCAGGCTTGTGGTGGGGATACGCGTGATATTACTGAATTCAGCTTACTGCAGGCCATTCTTGTGGACTTGTTGAAGGGGAAGAGGCTACTGCTTGTGCTTGATGAGGTGTGGATCATGGAAAAGGCCGCGTGGGAGCGGCTTGGCCAGCCACTAAAGTTTGCCTTGCGAGGAAGCAGGTTGGTTATGACGAGCCGCAACGCGGAGCTAGCTACTATCGTGGGCTGTGATCAGAGGCGTCAGCTGCGGCTGAACTGTTTACCTGATGCTAGCTGCTGGTCAATCTGGAAGTGGCATGCGTTTGATGGCCGGGACCTTGAAATAAGCCCCCAGCTGGCTTCAATTGGCGAGGAGATTGTCAAGAGATGCAAGGGCCTGCCGCTTGCGGCCAAGGCAGCTGGAGGGTTGCTTCGGTTCAAGCCTTGTGAAGAGAAGTGGTATGAATTGATGAATGAAATTCTGCCAGCCGTGAGGCTCAGCTATGATCATCTTCCAGTGCATCTGAAACGCTGTTTTGCATACTGCTCATTGTTTCCAAAGGGATACATATTTGAGAGGGAGGAATTGATCCGCCTATGGATGGCACAAGGTTTTCTTCCATATCATGAAAGGTTGCAGCCTGAAGATGTTGGTCGAAAGTACTTTAATGACTTGGTCGGGTGATGCTTCTTCCAGCAGTCACCGTTCTATGATACCATCGAAGGAAGGTATGAGATGCATGATATTTTTCATGAATTAGCACAATCTGTTGCTGAAAAGGAATGTGCTGTGATTGATCCTTTCGAATTCAGCAAGAGGCATGAGACTGCAACTAATCATGGGAGTATTAGGCATTCATCATTACTTCCATCACTTGCCAAATCCAATATAACTGTTGAAGGCCAGCTCTTTCATGGACAGGATCTGCGCACCCTTTTGGTCATCGAAAGGTCCTGTAATGAAACTGATGGGAATTACCTATATGTTAAGATACCACATGATCTATTCTTGCTATTGGAATGCTTGAGGGCACTCGATTTAAGTAATACTAACATCAGTCAGATCCCAGAATCTATTGGTAATCTGGTACACCTACGATACCTTGGCCTGAAGAACACCAAACTCAAAAGGATACCTGAATCAATATGTGGACTTCTGAACCTGCAAACACTAGATTTGAAGCATTCGTGCTACCTTACTGAGCTGCCACGGGGAATTAGGTACCTTGTTAATCTGCGGCACTTGGAACTACCAATAATGGAATTCCCAAGTATTTCCATCCCATCTGAGCTTGAGCTTCTAACTAATCTTCAGACATTGAATGCACTTTATCTGGGAGAGAATTCTATAGATTGTGGTATCGGTGGTCTGCATTCTTTGGTAAACATAAGTGGAGAGCTGCTCATCTCAGGACTGATGAATGTACGGCATGTGCAAGATGCTGTAAGTGCAAATATGCGCGGTAAGACAAAACTACAAAAATTGGTGCTTAAATGGTGGAGTCTCAGTGCTAGGTTACAACATCTAGATGCACAGACATCATACATGGTACTGGATAATATCCAGCCTCAGCCAAATCTAGAGGAATTAATTTTAAGTGGTTATTACGGTGACAAATTTCCACCATGGCTAGGGGGTTGTCACTTTATTAAGCTGGTCAAAGTGGTTTTGGAAGGGTGTGAAAACTGCTGTGAACTTCCCTCATTGGGGCAGTTACCATGCCTCAAACATCTAGTTATAATGCAAATGGAAAAGGTACAGGTTGTTGGAAGAGAATTCATTGGTCAAAACATTGAGCACACTCGTGGATTTCCAGCACTCGAGACATTGGATATCAGGAAAATGTATGATTTGGAGATATGGTATGGGGTAGAGGATGGCGATTTCCCTCTCCTACGAGTTCTGAATATTAGTGGATGCAGCAAACTAAGAAAGTTACCCCGGTTTAGTTCTTTGGTAAACTTGAAGATCCAGTCATGCGAACAGCTCTTTGATCTTCCTGTCTTACCGATGCTTAAATACTTGAAATTGGAAGGCTTTGATAAAGTGATGCAGCTTCCTCAGCTTCCTAACTTATCATCGCTAGAAATTCTGGAGGTTAGCTGTTGCAAGAAACTTTTGTCAATAGGACGGTTGGAGCACCTTGTAGCTCTTCAGTTGTTAAAAATATCAAAATGTCCAATGCTGCAATTTGCACGAGATGAACCTTCGCAATCATGCTCTAGCTGTGCATATGCTTGATGGATGTCGCGTACTAAGTACATCTGATCATTGATCAATGCCAACTAACACTTGATAAAATTCATGCCCTTATGTATAATGTATGTTCACACAATTATCCGAGGGCTTTCAAGAAATCAATATGTGTTCTTATGCGTTTGCTTGGTAATGTATAAGCTGCAAAACGATGTTTTAATAATCTTTATTCATACGCTGTCCAAAAATCGGGTCTAAACTCTAAAGGTGTGTAACTCTGTAAGTGTTTTGACAATCTAGCTGTCATCTATACTGTTGGTGCCGTATGGACTTGTATTTTTTATATATGGATTTGTATAACCTCTACTTATGTTGTAATCAGTAATATATTTTCCAAATTCAACTTGATTTATCTTTTATTATTTTATAGTTGGTGTGATCTCAGTCTTGTATGCACTAATATTTTTCATTTCCTCTCGTCCATTAACATAAATCTCATTTAAAAATGCACCGTTTCAAAAAGCATCCAGCAATCCAAATTTCTTAGTAATGAGAAATTGCTGCTGTATTTCTTCTACATATAATCTTTGATGGTTAGTGTTGCTAGAGAAGTGCAGACACTTTTAACCTTTCTAACCTAGAGCTGAACCATTATGTTGAAACTCTCCGGTTCTGCTTTCTCTCAGCACAGTTAGAAGTTGGTCTCTAGACTACTTGCTTGTTGCTTAGAGCAGTTGCCTAATTGCCTCTAGATTGTTTCTTAGACGATGTACTATCTTGCCATGTCAGTAAAATATTATCTCTAAAAACTATACTCCTAACCCTGATTTCTTAATGTAGGTTCACATTATATTTTTTTATATATTTCTCTTATTTCTCTTTTCCCCTCTCATCTAATCTATTTTTCATCCCCACCTTGGATATTGTGACGACATGGTGTTTTACTTAAGATATGACTTCTTTATATTTTATTCTCTCTCATCTTTAATTTTTTTGTCACATCAGATTCTTTTCTATATAGTAGCCTAATAAATATCTAAAACATCATCCTATGTGGAGGATTGAGAATGCTCTTTGGGCATGTTCAAACGTTGAAATCGGTTGGAACTCCAAAGCTTCATGTAGATGCATGTTAAATCTGAAATTTTTATAATAAAATAAAATAATTTAAATTTTATTTTTAGTAAAAAAAAACAAGATGTCTTACCCAAATGTCATTCAAGATTCAATATTTTTCGAGCTAGGTTGGGATAGAGTTGTGTCAAATGCAGCCTTAACAATATTTCATACTCGCCAAAAATAATTCAATTGTAACACTTTGACTTTCTTCAAAATGATTTTAATTGACTTTTTATCTACTTTGGTTCATAAATAAAGTTCTATTCGTTTAATACCTACTATTTATCTATCACTTTACAATACTATTAATAAAGTAATATAATACATATTCTTTATTTATTTATTTATCATTTTATAATATTACTAAGTGCATGCACAATGTTAAAATAAAGAGATGTCTAAGAAAATCTGCCTGCCTTGTACTAGTTCTATACATTAGAAAGGTAGAACTAAACAAATAAATATAAGGCATAGGTTATTTACATGCATACCAGTCACTTAAATTAAATTAAATTACTTTTTTTCATTAGCTCAAACAAGTATGGTAGCTAGATGAGGGGAATAGAGAATGTGATAAAAGAAAATAATTTTTTATTTTGGTGAGGATCACATTTTAAAGTGTGCTATATAATGCAATATTTTTTTTAAGAAAGAATTTTGTCTAAATGTATATCTAGTACGGACCAAGAGCACTTCACACTAATCATGCTCTAACAGCCTATATATTAAACGTAGAAAGTATACCGACTCTAATCAATTAATGCTTTAATTATTTTGTATTATTTATGGCCTGTTTGGTTCTGGCCACAATTTACCACTGGGCTGTTTGCTTCTCAGCCACACTTTGCTATATCTAAAGTTAGACAAGTTTGATCAAATTGGTAGGTGTTTGGTTACTTCCACAAATTGTGACAAGATTCTATTCAGTCCTACATGTCAATGACTTAAAAAAGTGTGGTAAGATTCCCTTAGGCTTGTTAAGATGTGACAAAGAATTTGTTAACCTCAACTTAAACAAGTGTGACAACTTTTGTTGGTAAATAGTGGCTAGCAACCAAACAGCTCCCACGTCTCAACTTAAGAGGCTGTCACATTGTGGCTGGCTAAACTCTATGGCAAATATAAGATGTTTGATTGATGATTAAAGTGTGGCAAAATCTCTGTGGCTATTGTTTAATTCGTTACCACAAATATTTGAAGGATCTACGCCAAGGTTATCAATTCCATTCCGGTACCAGCTGGAATGGTCGGTATATACCATTTCGTCACTTAAACCAGTACTTACCAAGTTGCGTACCTTTTCAGTTTCAATACCGGTCAATACTGGCTATTCCGGTCCCATACCGGCCTATACCGGCCTATACCGACCATTCCGGTCAAAATTATATTTTAAATTTTTTTATATGTGTTACATATTACTTATATTAAGCTATATACTATATTTGAGATATCAACATATTCAAATATATCATATTTAATCATACAAAT
>KE372285.1:618591-632089 GCA_000418225.1 Zizania latifolia
TAATTGTTATATAACAAAGTTATTACAGAATGTAATTAACTTCTCTCTCACTAATCAAAGCTTCAACTATCCTCTATTGAATAGTATTCATACAACATCAAACAGTGAAATACATGAAACATCAAACAATGAAGTACATGATCCATAGTTATACCATCACATAGCTTCTCATAATGTGTCAGTGCCGGAACTGCTCTAAATTGAACAAAACCCAGTTTGAATTGCTAAAAAAGATTACAAAATGAACAGAGAGTGCATTAAAGATTCAAAAATTCTACGAAGATGATTACAGAAGTTCTTTTCAGGCTCCACAGGCCTCCTTTTGAGGAAGTGAAGCATCTGCACTGCGACGGCACAGGAGGAGCGGAGCGGTCCGGTGGTGGTGCGTGACGCCGGCGTCGAGGAGGACGGCGGGGACAGGCGGCACCGAGGGTGCGAACAATGTTTGGCGCTGGGATGAGAACAGGATTCGGCGTTACCAGTGACTGGGTCATTTTTCTGAAATAGTGGACTCCGCAGCCGTGAAAGCAGGGTACCTACTGTGAAAATTATACTGTAGAAAAGCAACTACATCCATAAAAAACTGGTATAGATTTTGAGTCTTCGGTTAGCTTTCAACTTTTTTTACGGCAGAAGCAGGTGGCAGAAGTTAAACCAAACGAAGCCTGAGACTTGGATTAAGTATTATGAATATACTTTCAAAAGGGTTTTGAGCGATTTGTTTTAGTTTTATAGTTTCATAGTATGTATTGAGTTGTTTAATTATATAAATTGGTCAATCTATCTGATGCTCTCTTAAATTTTGTCCCTTTTTTAGAATTTGGTATAAAATCCTAGAGTTTTTCTGACATCCCTGTTTGTTGTCCTCCCTCCCAGGAAAATTTCTCAACTGTGCTTTTCATCGTTCCATTTTGTATCTTGTTCTAGATGCCGTCTATCGTTCCAAGTTTGCACACTAGACAGACATCTGAAGCACAGCCATGACAACAACCCAACGCTTTTCTTCTCCGTTCCACTACAAAACATATGACATCAAACCGGCGTGTCCGTTTCACCGCTTGCCGCGAACTTGTCAAATCCAACTTAGCAGGCGCCACCGCGCAAGCAACAGGCTAGCCTACCTATCCTGCCTTGCCGCCCGGACCCCAAGTCGGCGAGTCCCAACACGTAACACCGGACAAGCCATGCACCGGCCGGCAGCGCATTTCCTGCGTGACGAAGCGAACTTTTTTTTTGTTTGCTGTTGCAACCGCTAAGCTGGCTGCCTGCACGTCGCCTCCGGCCGCGCGCGCGCGCCACCGCATTACCACGCAAACCGCACCGGCCGCGCGTATCGTGGGAATACGTGTGACCGTGAACAGGCGGGTCCGCCCTTCTATGCCCCCCTCTGTTTTGACGCATCAATGCGGCACGTTGCCAGCCAGCCTGACCGCCTCTGCCCCGGCGCTGCAGCAGAGAGACGGTGGCCACAGGCGATGACCTCATGAAGTCATGATCTTTACCGTGCGATTGAGCAACCAGTCAGGACTAACAAAACCGCGTGCTGATAAATTCCGTCTAACCGTTGGTCCGATGTTTAGTGATGCCCAGTATAATTTGACCGGTAACAATGATAATTGTACTGATTACTGGCTTACTGCTATCGATGACGGAGGGTGGGGTATGTGCGTGCGTGTCACCTCCCTCGCGCGTATAAAAGAGGCGGGGTGGGGTGCTTGGCAGCCTTGGCTAGCCACGGTACTACACTACTACTGGGTGATAGAAAGGGAGAGGTGATTCTAGGCGGCAGCGGCCATGGCGACAAGGCCGGGGCCTTTGACCGAATGGCCGTGGCATGGGCTGGGAAACTTCAAGGTACGCCACCGAAACGATCGATCGTCTTCGGAGTGAAAAATCTTTGTATCTATCTCGCTTTCTACTGCTTTTTAAATTCTTCCCGTTCGTGTTTTCTGGTGACCTTGGCTTCGACAAATGCACTCGCTGCAAAACATGTAAACACTAAACACTAAAACGAGTAAACGGACAAATGGCCAAAATCCAAATCTGAGAAAATACAAACACACCTAAGCGATGCATGCATTTTTTTTCTCTGCTTGACATGGGATGGGCGTTACGTGTTCGATCCGTGGCAGTACGTGGTGATGGCCCCGGTGGTGGCGCACGGCGTGCACCGAGTGATGACCAAGGGTTGGGGCGACATCGACGTCTCCTTCTCGCTCATCCTGCCGTCGCTGCTGCTGAGGATGATCCACAACCAGATCTGGATCAGCATCTCCCGCTACCAGACCGCCCGCGGCAAGCACCGCATCGTCGACCGCGGCATCGAGTTCGACCAGGTCGACCGCGAGCGCGGCTGGTCAGTATACACACCCTTCACATGCACGCACACAGCTACGTGATCATGCACAGTGAGACATATATATTAGTACATATATAATCGCTCAAGTACGTGTTTGGCTGCGTGTGTGCGCTCGCCGGTGCATGGCGACGGTTTGATGATGCAGGGACGACCAGATCATCTTCAACGGGCTGGTGTTCTACGTCGGGTACCTGGCGATGCCGAGCGTGAGGCGGCTCCCGACGTGGAGGACGGACGGCGCCGTCGTCACGGCGCTGCTGCACGCCGGCCCCGTCGAGTTCCTCTACTACTGGTTCCACCGCGCGCTGCACCACCACTTCCTCTACTCGCGCTACCACTCCCACCACCACGCCTCCATCGCCACCGAGCCCATCACCTGTAAGTCGTCGTCTCCCCTCCTCTTGCTCTTCCCGTGCGTGCATGGCAGCATAGCACCTAGCAGGGGCGTCGTCGTCGTCACTGTTCTCTGACATCATAGCATTCATTCATGCGAACAAGTGGCCATGGTCGAGTTGCAGCTGCTAGCTCATCAATCTCACGGGTGTTCACATTTAAGTTGCTAAATATACATTACTCACCTGATTCTGCATTAAGTTTTTTAGCTTTCACAACTTTATATCAAGTCCTAAATATTAAGTCATTTTAGAATTTCCAATTTTTTTTATCTTTTCTTCTATATTTATCATTTAGCTAGTCTCTCAAATAAAAAGTTGTATTTTCCAAAACATAATATATAATAAACCACTGGTTTTTTTAGTTCTTATCTGGAAGTCTAAATGAGTACTTTGATCGCGTTCTTGCATTGGTTCGGAAAAAATGCAGTCTAGGTGGTGCAGAGCTCATAAATACGATGCACACTAAGGCCTATATTCCTAGTACGCACATACTCGAGTTAATTATAGTTGTACACATGATACCACATTTTTATTGGATTGAGAATTCGGCACAGATTGACTGAGCTCATAAATTCCAAGAACAAAACCAGCAGGAACCGAAGGACACACCATAAATTCCAGACGAGCAGCTCCCCTCCTGCCACAAATGCCATGCCCCCACATCATTTAAGCTCTCTGAATTCTGATACGTCAACTGTGCAATTCGATTTTTCGAATCAAAGTTTTATTTTTGCAACGCGCCTTTTCGTCAGAACAAAACAATAAACAAATAGATTGCAGGACTAGTACTAGATATAATATCACTCCTGAGCTAGAGACGTCTGCGTTCGAACAGTAGTACAGTACACGGAGTAAATTGGCCTGCTTGCAAGCAAAGGCCGGCCGGCTCAGTGTCCCTGCAAGTAAACGAAGAAACGAGGAACGCATGTGGCTGCCTGAATCGCAGAAGCGATGTGGTCAGTTCAGCTACGACCACCGGACCCCCAGTTGGCAACTACAGTTATTAATTTGACCGATAAATAACTCTCCAAAGAACGGCAGCGAGCCACTGTTTCACATGGCACGTACTGAGCTTCAGTAATGAAGGGGTGAACAGGCTGCAGTTTTTGCAGTACACAGAGTGCCCAGTGAAATTTACAGCAGTGGTGTACTGACGTAGTGTTGCTGCATGCAGCTTGGACCGCCTGCCCAATCTTTTCTGACCAGCTGTTTGGGTTTCATTGGTTGCTATTACTGCTACTTAATGCTCAGCTAGAAGAAAACGAAGCATACACGAACGCTGTAGAGCTGCTCCCTTTGATTAGTTGTCTTGTGCACAAGATTTTAAAAAAATCAACTTAAATAACTTAGTTGTTTTTATTTAAAGATGAGAAAGTAACTAAAAGTTCTAAACAACTTATATTTAAGAAAGAGCCGAGAATTGAGAAGTTTAAAACGACTTATGTTAAAAGATAAGTGAATGAACTAGGCCCTGTTTTTGAGCATTGAATATGAGTAGTTTTATGGAAGGATAATGGTAAATAGAGGTGGCATAGTGACGCATATTATACTTTTCAATTTCAACAAGCAAAAAGTACAGAAAGGACTAATTGGCATTGTAGTTGCATTCTAAGTGAAGAAAAAAGATCATATATTTGTGAGGGAGCCTGCTACCTGAAATTTGCATAAGGTGTTTTAGCCATAAAACATCAGGGCGTTCTTCATGCAGACAGAGTATATATCTATCATGTTAATGCACAGCCACTCTTGGCTCTTAACACAGTTCATATATTTCAGCTGTGATTCATCCTTTTGCTGAGCATGTGGTCTATTTCATACTGTTTGCAATCCCCATACTGTCAACAATTTACATGGGAAATGCATCCGCCATGGCCATTGTGTTGTACATCGCTTTCATTGACTTCATGAACAACATGGGACACTGCAACTTCGAGTTGGTGCCAAGGTGGATTTTCCAAGTCTTCCCGCCTCTCAAGTATCTCATGTACACCCCATCGTAAGTCTGAACTCTGACGCCCTTCTCGCATGTATGATGTATCTTGGAAATGTATCAACCAAAACGATGATAAACAAATTATGTTTTGTTCTGCAGGTTTCATTCTCTCCATCACACGCAGTTCCGCACGAACTACTCGCTGTTCATGCCATTATACGACTACATATACAACACCATGGACAAGTCATCTGACGAGCTGTACGAGAGCTCGATGAAAGGAACAGAAGAAACACCTGACCTTGTTCATCTCACGCATATGACCAACTTGCAGTCAGCCTATCATCTGAGGATAGGGATCGCCTCCATAGCGTCTAAGCCATACAGTGATTCTGCATGGTATATGTGGACGTTGTGGCCCTTGGCGTGGCTGTCGATGGTTCTTGCGTGGATCTATGGGTCCTCGGCATTTGTGGTTGAGAGAATCAAACTGAAGAAGATGCAGATGCAGACATGGGCAATACCAAGATACAACTTCCAAGTAATCACTTTCCCTTTCTAGTTGCTACACATTGTCACATTGCTAAGCCTACCTATTTGGAAGACACTAACCGGTATGTTTCTGCACTCTGCAGTATGGCCTTACGTGGGAGAGAGAATCAATAAACGACCTAATTGAAAAGGCAATATTAGATGCCGATGTGAGGGGGGTTAAAGTGATCAGTCTAGGACTGTTGAATCAGGTGAGTAACTAATTCCTACTTTTCAAGCTCTAACAAGAAATGAACAACGGTTTGTTGGCATGGTGAAGGAATCACAAATCAGACTTGCCAGGTCAACCATGTTAAAAGTGTGATTAGTTGAAAAAAATAAAATGATAGCTTTTGAGCTCAATAAGATTCTTGCCTCCAAGTTTCATGCAAATTAGATGCACAGCAGCACAGCAGGCAATAATTGATAGTTATAAAAACACAGAAAGTTAAGTTTGCACCTTTTTTAGGATTCACACATTGCATTTTAGCATGGATGCAATCCTCTGTTGATCATGAAGATTGAGTCATCTTTGCATCTTCCTCTTCAGGCAAAGCAACTCAACGGAAATGGTGAATTATTTAGACAAAAGTATCCAAAATTGGGAGTTCGAATTGTCGACGGTAGTGGCTTGGCTACTGCGGTGGTTCTAAAAAGTATTCCTTCAGATGCAAAGCAAGTTTTTCTTCATTCAGGCACTTCTAAGATAGCTCGTGCCATTGCCTTGGCACTATGTGGGAGGGGTGTTCAGGTATATCTATATCAACCTACAAAATTTTCTTGTGAGATTATTTTTAAACTTTTACCTAAACGTCTTTAAATTAATCTGGGCAGGTGATCATGAATGAAAAGAAGGAATATGACATGCTCAAGTCACAGATTCCACAGAACAGGGCAAGCTATTTGAAACTCTCCAGTGGTGACATACCTCAGGTAAAATATATCTTGATAAATGAAAATTTTCTTTCAAAGCACAATGTTACCACAATTATGTCTAAAGAAAAAAGGTGCTATAAGAAAACAACTGGATATAGTTTTTTAAAAAGAAGATAACTTGATATTCACAGAAATGACTCAAGAAGTTCATTTGAGTAATGATCTAAATAGTGGTAATCGGTTAATTTGATGGTCACCGGGACTTTTAGTTCATAAGGTTGTAATAAGCAGTCGATTTTTAACCATATAAATGGTTGCCATCCTAACCTTTTAATTAATTTTGATGCCAATTCATCAACACGAATCCATATTCAAACCATATTGGAAGGGAGAACTGAGAAGAACAAGAATGTGTAAAAACAGGGGCATGATGCACCTGTAGATTCCTCTAGTACTAATGTTGCGAGCAGGTTATATATCCATGCTAAATACTTCATATTATTGCAGCTCTGGATAGTGGACAATCCTGACGAGAACGAACAAAGCATGGCACCGAAAGGAACAGTATTCATTCCGATATCACAGTTTCCCATCAATAAACTTCGCAAGGACTGCACTTACATGAGCACCCCAGCAATGAGGATCCCAGAGGAAATGAACAACGTCCATTCCTGCGAGGTAAACACACATATGTTACCTGCATTATTAGTCTGAGCAATCAGCTGAAAGATATGCAGCCTAAGAACCTCCTCTGACTTCTGAGTACTCTTGTTTTTGTTGGCAGAATTGGCTTCCGAGGAGAGTGATGAGTGCATGGCACATCGCGGGAATTCTTCACGCGCTAGAAGGATGGAGCATGCACGAGTGTGGGGACGACGTGATGGACGTCGAGAAATCATGGTCAGCTGCTGTTCGGCATGGATTCCTTCCTTTGACAAAAGCTTGACAGCTTTGGAAGGCCTGGATGGTGCATTCGACGCTGGTTGATATCAAGAAATGCGCAATCCAAAGTTCATGGTACTATGGTAGTAGCATGGGAAGCAAATGGATTGTCACTTGTCTTACTATCTCCGTAATTGCTGATCTTGGATCTTGACGGGTCATGAGGAGGCACAGTGCGAACGACCTTAAATTCCAATAGCTCAGTTATCTGTAATCTTTGCCAGTTCTGTAAAATTACGCTTATCTCTCATTTGAATCCAGACATCCAGTGGGGAATAATAATGACAAGGTAAACTAAGCTCGGTCGCTGCTATCAGTTTGGCCTTCCCTTGAGTTTGAATTCGAACCTGCAAATTTGCACAGGAATTTTGGCGCACGATGTGTGAATCCTAGTGGCAAAACCTGACGCCTCGTTGGTTTGAATCGTTTGATCATACTACTCCAGTCATCCCGGTGAAACATGCCACTATCCCACTATCATTCACCCAAGGAGATAATTAAAATCAGAGAGGCAAACAAGAAGCACCAGTGGTCTAGTGGTAGAATAGTACCCTGCCACGGTACAGACCCGGGTTCGATTCCCGGCTGGTGCATGGCTTCTCTAATTCTTTTTGTCGGCAAGCGCGGGTGCATGGCTTTTCAAAGTAGTTTAGCTGATTTTAGGATTTGGCAAATGAGATATGATAGACATTAATTTAAAAATTATTTTGGAATTAATAATTTAGCAAGTTTGCTATTTTCTGGTGATTCATAGCCTGATAGCCATGTTGTTGAACGTACTCTTCTCCCGTACTAGTCCAAAGCCAAACTTGTGCACGCTGTCTCAGGCTCGTAGGGCGTAGGCCGTAGCAGCCGACTGTACATTGCTATACTCCTTTCGAAAGTACAACGAGATCATAAATGGTGCGAACACATTTGTGCAAAAATGGATTCTAATTTTTTGAGGAGATGTTCTTTACACACTTTTTAAAATATAAAACAAACAGTTACGAGACATTAGAAAATAATTGATAGTACAGAATACAGTGCCATTTATCACTCCACCAAAATTGAAGTCCAAAGAATTTCCTGCATTTGTCAACCTTTTATTTACCTTCTATAGTTTCTTTTTTAATTTGGAGGTTAAAAATACATGATGTTTGCCTTTTTTTTTCCACTGTCTTTAGGTGTACAATTTTAACCACAATTTTATATTAGAATGATTTTATAATTTTTTAGAAAATTATGAGACTGCGAAAGTATTTTTTAGATAGATCTAATCATACAGTTTTTGTGCTTTTTAATTAAGTATTTAAAGTTACTAACACACAAAATTTTAAAAGTATCATGGCTAACTCTCATCATTCGGCAACCCAACAATTAATGAAGAAAGGTAAATTCCACTCATATCCGGTTTTCCACCGCACAATTATATTACACACGGTACTTTCTAGTACAACTAGTAATAAACATCGCTTGGAACAAAGGGATTTTGTTAAGATTTTGTCTAAATTTATGTCAAATCTTAATCAAATCCCCTGTTCCAAACAGGCAATCTTTTCTGCTGGCTCTTATTATACAATCACGTAACCTGCACCATCAAATCATCATATCCTTGAACTCATGAATTGCAGCTATGCAATTCGTTCGATTGATAAATTCTTCATGCGTATACTGGTACTCAGCTCCTCCGTGTCACTAGACCTGCCCTCCCGTCGCGGCGGCGACCTGCGTGTTGTGTGCCGACTTGAGCATGAACCCGCCGACGCCGCCGTGCGGCTTGCTGCCGTCGTCGTCGTGGTAGGCGTAAGCGAACCCGCCGTGCCGCGTCTGGTCCATGCCGGACATCTCGTCCTCGGCGGAGATGCGCAGCAAGCCCAGCTTTTTGAGCGCAAGGAACAACGGGGCCATGGTGAAGCTCACCCACGCCGCGATGACCAGGATGATGAGAACGTGCGCCCCGAGCAGCCGGCCGCCGCCGCCCATGAAGAGCCCGTACGGCCGATCCGACCCGCCGAAGATCTGCTCGACGTACTCCTTGCGCGCGAACAGCGCCGTGAAGAGGACGCCCCACGCGCCGCACCCGCCGTGCAGCTGCGCCGCCTCCAGCGGGTCGTCGAACTTGAGCCTCGCGGCCAGCGCGTTGAGGCCGATGAGCACCCACGCCGAGACGAACCCGCAGATGATGGCCGCCCAGGGGTCCACCACGGAGCAGCCGGCGGTGATCGCGGCGAAGCCGCCGAGGAGGCCGTTGCAGACGTCGATCACGTTCCAGTGCCCCGTCTGGAGTCTCTTCCCAAACAGCGTCGTGAGAGCCGCCGTGCTGCCGGCGAGGGTGGTGGTCACGGCGGTGCGGCCCACCGCCGACCACTGCCCGTGGATGCTGCCGGGCGGGCCGTAGGATTTAAGGATGGTGAGGAAGGAGCCGGGGTTGAACCCGTACCATCCGAACCACAGCAGGAAGGAGCCGAGCACGACGAGCGACGCGCTGTGGCCGCGCAACGCCACCGAGCGACCGGCGTGGTCGAACCTGCCAATGCGGGGGCCCTCGATGAGGGCGCCCCAGAGTCCGGCCACGCCGCCAACCATGTGGACAACCCCTGAACCGGCGAAGTCGATGACCCCGGACTTGAAGAGCAACGGCCCCGACGTCCTGGAGGCCGAGGCCCATCCGTAGCCGGACCAGATCCAGTGGGACACCACCGGGTAGACGAACCCGGTGAGGAAGGCGGAGTAGATAAGGTACGCCACGAACTGCGTCCGCTCGGCGATGGAACCGGACGTGATGCCCGCGGCGGCGATGGCGAAGGCCCACTGGAAGAGGAAGAAGCTGTAGTCGAATCCTACCTGCGGGACCTGCTTGAGGCCGAAGAAGTGCTTCCCGATGAAGCCGTTGGAAGGCGCCCCGAAGGCGAAGGCGAAGCCGAAGAGGTAGTAGAAGAGCGCGCCGGCGGCGGCGTCGAGCACGTTGGTGAGCATGATGTTCATGGTGTTCTTGGCGCGGACGGACCCCGCGCAGAGCATGGCGAAGCCGAGCTGCATGGCGAACACGAGGTACGCCGAGAAGAGCAGGTACGTCGAGTCGACGGCCGACGTGGTGTCCGCGAACTGGTTGCACAGGTAGTCCGTCGCGTTCACCGCCGCCGTGCCCAGCAGCGGCCCGAGTGTCTCCGCGCACGTCGCCATCCTTCGCCTCCGCCCTCGCTGCTTCGCGTCGCCTTCTCGCTCAACTGCCGGTGATGAGACGAGTAAGATGAAAGTGCGGAGGCGCGGCGCGAGAGGTGAGAGGTAGGGGGAGCGGCCGCGCCAGATTTATAGGCGACGTGGAACGCAACAGGCAGAATCCATGAGTTGGGGTGCCGATGTGTGTGACGTGTGTGTTGATTCCTTCAACTGTGAAGGGCGGCCCCACCTGCCAGTGAATCTTCGTCAGCCTCTGAAGTGTTGGTCCCCTATGATTTGCGGGTTCCCTTCCGGAGTCCGGTCTGCGGTTGGGGTCTAACGAATCCTGTGGAATCTGGTGGATACCAATTACCAAACGGCAAAACAGCTGTGTTATTCACCTGTACTAGCCTCAAACCCGTGTGTTTATACAGACTATTTATATTACATTTTTCGTGACACGCGGAAACCTTATTTTTAGTAAAGAAATAATTTAGTGTTAACGTCCCAGGTCTTAGCTCCCCGGTCTCGGCCCATGTCCAAACACAGCTTACAAGTGGAGAGGAAGGATGGCTACTCTCCCTTATAAGCTGTCCGTAGCCCTCTTCCGTGAACGAGGTGGAACTAAAGTTACTAGTAACGTCTAATGGTACAGGGTCCTAACACTCCATCCCCCTAGAAAGCCCTCTAGATAGGCATAGCGGCTGCTAGCTCTGATATCAATTGTTAGCGTCTCAGGCCTTAGCTCTCCGGTCTCGGCACACGTCCAGGCGTTCATGCGCATCTGACGCAGCTTACAAGTGGAGAGCCCTCTCACGTCCCAAAAGATCGGTTCAAGGGAGGATAGCTATTTTTCCTTATAAGCTGCCCATAGCCTCCTTTCGTGGGCGAGGTAAGACTAAAGTTGCTGGCAACGTCCAATGGTCCAGGGTCCTAACATTTAGTTACTCTTATTAACTATGTTAGCTCTAATTTTTAGTCAAACTGATTGAACGGTGCCACTTAGTTAACTAGAACTCATTAATTGTGCATGAATTGATTGAAGAAAATAAGGTAAAAATAAAGTTTTTATTGGGTAAATTTTGAATGTTAAAAATAAAGTTTTGTGGGGTGAAAGAAATATATATTTTCCAAAAAAAAATTAATGGAGGATGTATGCAAGATTTGATTTTAAGTACTAACTTCGAAAAGCAAATTAATTAAACCTATATTCTAATAATCTTCCTCTTTTATCAATAGTCAAGTACGTACAAAGTTACACATAGAACCCAACCTATATTCTTTAATTACATTGTATTTTCTTAACCTGATAATTCCAAAATTTAGAATTAACAAATACAAATTTTTACCTGTTATAATCTTAATTTTAGTTCTTCTACGTTAAATAATTTCGAATTTTGGAATAAACAAATAGAAAGTTGTGCTCTATTTGGAGTCTCAATTGTATTTTTCATGATTTAATAATTCCAACTTTGAAATTAATAAGTACCAAGTTATACTCATATACGAGTCTTAATTCAATACTTTTCTTAATATAATATTTCTAAAAATTCAAATTTAATTTTGATGGAGTTGTATCTAACATAGACTATTCTTTTTAAACCGTTATACTTAGATGGATGACTAGCAAGTTGTAACTGGACCATATTTATTCACTATTTTTATTAACAAGACATTTCTTTCAGAGTATCTAGGTATTATAGGTATATGTAGATAGATTTCTACTTGTAACACTTGAATTCAATCCTTTCCATAGTTATGTGTTTCTCTATAAAAGAATTCAGGTTAGATTAATTATAAACCTAGACACATAAACCAACAGACCATCACACATAGACATCCATGAGTGCGTCCACTTAAAACTTGATAAACAAACGAATGTCAACGGTAAAACAGTAAAAATTCTCACTTAAGCATCATGAGCATTAGAATTTAAACTGCTAGGAAGTGAAGTCATATACCCAGACTCATACCAATGGAGTACGTTTTATCGGTTCTGGTATTTCTCTACTTGTGTTATCTACCGTTGATGTATCCTGATCAGTCGTTGCACCTTGTACGACTGAAACTGTGGGGTGGTCACGCAAAAAAAATAAAAAATCTGTGACCTCACTTATAGTTAAGCAAATAAGCTACCTCAGCTATCAATCAGTCGTTTGCATCGGGCTTTGGACAGCACGGATCAACGTACGTATCTCCTCATCGGTTTCCCGGCCGTCGATATGCAGTTCGTAGGACGATGCAATCATGCAGCCATCGTGCCGACCGGGACGACGGCGAAGCATAAAAGAGCCGATCCCGAGATGGCATAAGCAGTATGGAGACCACCCGCCGCAGTTGGAGCTGCGCGTCGCCATCGTCGCGAAGTCCACGGCCTCGTCGGGTTAATCAATTAATCAATCAGATGCTGAAACTGACAGGTGCTCCATAGGACCGTTTCAGAAAAATCTAAAAGCTTTAAAAAGCGAGATTGAGATTCAAGAGCGTATCTTACAACTACAGTGCGTAGTCGATTCAGCTATAATAATTAGGAAATAAAGGTTCGAATAAATTGGACATTTTGTATAACTAAATAATCCAAATTACGCTATAAAACTAAAGCAAATCGAAGTACATATCTATAGTATTTAGTAGACTTAGAGTACAGGCCTGATGCTGGTTTAAAAAAACAACTGAAACCGTCTGTTTCATTCGTATCGGCAATTGGCAGCAGCAGTAAGATATTTCCCACTTGCGACGCGACAACTAGCCAATTTCCATTTCGCATGTTCGATTATTCCTGTTCCGGTGTGCATCTTGCGTGTCCCGAAGAGCTGCCCTGGAGTAGATTATGTCTGAATCCGGGCTCCAGAAACAAATATGTGCCAGGATCCCTCGTTGACTTGCGATTAAGGTAAGTGTTTCTCTCTGTCTGGCCTGACATCACCGACCTGCTGCCGATTAGAGTATTGAGTTTACAGTGGATTTGGCCTCCTCTCCCGTTTGCTGAATCTGATGGAAACCGATGTTTTAGCTGTTTTTCTAGTGACAGAACAGTGCTTTCTGTCCTGCCAAACGTGAGCACAAATGTACTGTATTTTCCTGGCTCAAAACTGTATTACCTTCCAACTGTTTCATTGTCAGGGTGAGTGATCCGAGGAGGTCGTATATATCGCATTAAGTGTGTCTTAACTGTGGTTGAGCTTCTTCGCTGAAATCAGAATGCATCAGTGTTTTACTATTTTTATTACTCGTAGCACACTCTTTGAGAATCTTGATGGTGGCAGTTGCTGGTTCTGGATCCTTCGGAATGTGATGGCTCGAGCTTGGCATGTCAACCTG
>KE372290.1:10351-21909 GCA_000418225.1 Zizania latifolia
GCCAGCGTGTGGCCGGCCAACGCTCGCCAATCCCATGCCGCCCTTCGCTACCCTACCACAACCCTTCGCCCACCGCCGCCCTCCCGCTCCCCTCCACGGCTCCACCCGCCGCCACCATCCTGTTCCCCTCCACCTGTCGTTGCTGCCCCCGTCCCGTAGCGCGCTCGCGCGTATCGCGGCGCTGCCCTCACCCGCTCACAGTTGCCATCCCCACTCCGTAGCGTGCTCGTGCCCATCGCGGCACTGCCCTCGCCCGCTCGGGGCCACCGCCCCCGGCCACCGCCCACACAGCGGTTGTAATCCACTTTGTTATCACCGCCATAGCTATTTGCTTCTAGTTGTATTCGGAATCTCTATGCCTGTAGGAATTGTTCCTATACTGAATTCAAGGGGATTTTTCCAAGAAAAGTGGGTATGGTTCGTGCCTAGCAAAATCATAGGTTGCTATGGACCTACGGTGCATATGCCACCTGTAGATCTTTGAAGGGATATGTAATTGATTCTCCTTAATATAATGGCCATTGCTAATTGGTGGGCGCATGCACTTTTGTGTCTTCAAAATTGTGCATTATTGTTCTGATAAATATGTTGGAACCCTTTACCATGTATCTTAAGTAATGAATGGTTTTTGCAACCTCCATTTATTCCATGTTTGCCATATCCTTTCCATAAAAAAGGGGATCAAATGCTCTCTTGTTCCTTGCCCGAATTCAGTCTAGTTATTTTTTTCTAACTGCCCATATAACCAAATCATCTTTGTGAACTAGCTTGTGGCGATGAGGATGATTATCATACTGGTCATTGATAATCAACTTTAGAAGCTGGAGACTTCATAGCCTATAGAAAACCAGATAACGTATGGAGTGACAAATAATTTCAGCTTTGTACATATGGAATTTTAGTTGCTGCCTGATGTGGTTCAAAGGTAGCACTGGTAAATATACAAACAAAAGTAAATTTATGTAGGATGCTAGTGTAGTTTAGGTGTAACATCCTAACCCGTACAGTAGGAAACTGTACCGAACCGAGCTGCTACAACTGAATCGAAATCAAACATCGAACTTGATATTTGTCTAAACCAGAGGTAGTTCATTGCAAACCTGCTTAATACAATACTTGATAGTCTTACATAAGCTGCTAATGAGGCATACCTCACAGCAATCAGAGTTCAGTGGAAGCACAATAATTTAAACTCTTAACTACTAGCTTAGGTCTTCTTGGAGACTAGGCTCAAAATCCTATTCTTCGGTGAAGTCTGCGTTAGTGATCCCTTCATCTACCATATTCTCCAAGTAGACTCCATCTTCCAACGGGTCCTCATAAGCCGGGATGAAATATTAAAGGGGTGAGTACAAATGTACTCAACAAGCCTTTGGAAAAATCCGTATAGATATAGCTTCAAAGAGCGGCTGGGTTTATTTTAATAAACATGCATTTATAAATGTCTAAGTGTTAAGTGATTTTAGGATAGAGATCCTAATCTCTACCTTTTCTCAAAGTGACTTTCTTTTCAAGAGGTTACCTTGTAACCATTCTCCTATCCTCTTAACCACTTTCAATCACGGAGCAAGCCTGACAGCTTCTAAATTTTTATCTTTCTTTATCTTATTCCATACCTTATTCATCTCTCAACCTATGGTTTATCCTCACATCACTTTCTAAGGAGCCATACGGCTCCCTAAGCTACACAAGCTTGTTCCTAACCACGAAGGTTGGCCATATGCCACAAAGGCATGCTCTATTAACATTTCCCAACCCATAACTCACTTTTATTTTGTAAACCAATGAGTAACACTACATATGGGCAACCATCAAGTCGCGCGCCCATAACCATGGACACGGTTGTTCGAACATATTTTAACTTCAGCTGAAGCTATACACTCTACCCTTATGCCACAAGCTTACTTCTACTACTCATGACATAGAGAAGGTTTGCTACAAAGCCTTTCCGAAGCAAGCTTAGAATAACTCACTACCACCTAAACGGGTCTCATGCCAAGCACAAGAAGCCTAGCCTCTTTTCCCTTAAAATCCCATGGGTGCTCATCAACCTGACACCTCCCCTCAAAACCTTAGTCTCACGTACCTTTTTGAGGACTTGCAAAACATGGAGCCACCCCGGCGATTCACGTTCATTAATAGTCGAATGATCCTAAGTCCACTAGGTACTTGACTAGGGGCAGAGCCATATGCCCATAAGGTCACACGATGATGTGTATGATGTTATTCCCTAAGGAATTGGTCCTTATGTATCAAGCGAGGTCAACTCAATAAGGTGGTTACAACGCATGATGAAGTTCATAACATTTTCCTTTTTTCTTTTTAACACCACCGGCACTCTGTATCGTTTT
This sequence comes from Zizania latifolia, assembly GCA_000418225.1. Lineage (NCBI taxonomy): Eukaryota > Viridiplantae > Streptophyta > Magnoliopsida > Poales > Poaceae > Zizania > Zizania latifolia. The sequence continues at coordinate 12,703 of KE372290.1, forward strand.
CAAAACTCTTCATCAAACCAATTTTATCCCACACGATTCATTGTTTCACATGTAGTTGTTTTCAACAAAAGACAGTGTTTGATAACTCATGTCATCCGTCAATTCCCTAGGAAGGACTTAGGGTAACCATAAGTTGACAAGGAAATAAAGCCATATAAGTTCAATGAAAGGATAAATACAACAATTTAGGTTTTAGTTGACTAATCGCTTTTAGCGATTGTCATTAAACAAGTGTATATGTGCGTGTGTCCTAATCATACATTTGTATAATAAGAAATTTGATAATTTTAGGAGCAAACATGTTTAAAGGAATACTTTCCATGATCTGTGATGGGATTCATGTCATTGACAATCGTAGTTGTAGGGATCGACGACTACGAAAGAAAATAACATCACTTAAATAAAAGTACAAATAAAAAAGTCATAAAATTAATTTTAACAGAACTAAAATGAACTTTCCAATTTTATAAACTTGAACGGGGCTAATTGGAATTAAAATGAATTTTCTGAAATTTTTGGAATATTTTTTAGTTTGCTAAAAGATGAAACTGCACTATGTAGTACTGTTTAACTGGGCCATCCTGATTTAAATTCTGAAAATAAAAAATAGCACTGTTTGCTATTGGGCTGGCCCAGCCAGCTAAATGCACACAGCGTCCAGGACGCGCTTTGCGCGGGCATGCGCGCGCGCAATGAGGCACCTGATGCCTGGGTGTTGGGTCCCAGCCGTCGGGGGGCAGGCAAGCAGGGCGTGGCGTGTCGTGCCAGGCCTGGCGCATGAGGCCCTCTTTGTCAGTGAGACAGAGGAACGGAAGCAGTGCGGGTGCGAGGAAGAAGATGACGATGGACGACCGTCGTTTCTTTGACTCATGCTCGCTCAATATAGCTCCAAATCTGATGAAATTTTGACAGCGGTTTCTAGCAACATACCAAAGGGAATCAATAGTTTGGATCTAACTTAGTGGCTCCATATATAATGGTGCTGTAGCGAGGCCCTAATGCTGTTTGGGTTGTCAGCGTGAAGGAAGAAAGGGTGACGCCTGGGCACAAAGGCCTGCAGTTTTACCAAATTGGGGCACTATAATCTACCTATGTTAGAGTAATCTTGCTATTTTTAGCATTTAATTGCATGGTAGTTTTTGTTCACAAATCAGTGTCACATGTAGTAGGCGGATGAGCTACTAGGACGATCTAACTTAGTGGCTCCATATGTACATGTATACGTGCAGCATGGCAAGGAGACCAGATCAACAATGAGTAGTAGGCGGATCAACTACTAGGAGGACAGTGCACGTATGTGTGAACAAGTTGAGCTGCATGTCCTAAATATAGAGGATGTGATTAGGGCTGGCAACGAGACGAGCCGCATGGTGAACGAGCCGATCTAGGCTCGATTCGGCCATCCCAACGAGATAGAAACGTGGCTCAACTTGAGCTTGGCCGAGTCACGAGACAGCTCGGCTCGGCTCATTAGGTATGAGCTCTCAGGCAGCAGCAAAAGCAATTCCACTAAATCTGCAACAAATCGTGAGCTCTCCAGCGAGTAGCGAGCATCGGGCGCAAGGGGTACGGGCGAGCAGCGAGCACCAGGCGCTAGGGGCCGATGGCGGCGGGCGCGGGGCACAGGGGGTGTGGGTCGGCACCTGGTGCCAAGGGCTTGGGTGAGCGCTAGGCACTAGGGGCAGTGGGGGGACACTGAGCGTCGAGCAGTGGCGGCGGGCGCCGGGGGCCGGCAGTGGCACCGGGCGCCATGGCCCATAGGTGGCTGGAGTCGGTGGTCAGGGGGCACCAAGGTCGACGACGAGCGCTAGGCACCAGGCGGAATGCGGAAGGCCATCAGGGGAGGATCCATTTCTGATTTGTTGCTGCCTACGGAGAAGAAGATGGATGTCTGATATGACAGGCTAGCTAGGACATCGCGTGGGGCGTGGGGCATGCTACTGTCTGCTAGTGCTAGGTGCTGGCGCCTAAGAGACCCTGCTCTGTGACTATGGACCAATCCAGCGAGTGGCTCGGCTCACTCAGCCGGTGAGCCAAAGAAGCTGGCTCGGCTCGGGCTCAGTGACCCTTCGAGGTGAGCCATGATGAGCCTTGAGCCAGCTCGCGAGCCCAAGCTAGATTGCTAGCCCTATATGTGATGGAGTTTTTTCATGGGCGCATGCAACGTTAAGGTTTTTGGACATGATCTGCATGTAGATGCATTTGTTTAGAAGTTAGCTAGTTTGTAGTCTAGGTCTTGAGGCTAGCTGGGCATTCTGTTAGACTAGCTAGCATGTGTGCGTGTGTTTAAATTTCAGTGTACCCTGTTTGAGTTCTTGAGTGGAATAAGTGAAAAAGGCATAGTTGTGTGCTGCCATTTTTCTTTGGGTTCATATTTTCTACTTGTTTGTCCACCTCGTGTGAGTATTTCTAACAAATGGTATCAATGTATGGTTCATAGTCTCTAGTGCCCGTTCAGTGAGACTGTGTGATGTGGTCTGAGAGTGCACTAAGGTGGTGAAGCCCAGTGAATTGTATGATGCGATCAAGCCAAAAGGCACCAATGCGTGACGAGAGAGATTGTTGGAATAGTCCCACATTAGTTCTGTCGAGAGAGTTGATCTAACTTAAATAGTGAGGGAGTCCCTCATCTCATGGGCTAGCTTTTGAGGTACAAACAAAGTTTCCTCCTGGTATGACCAAAGGGTAGATCAATTTCTCCTAGAGTGGGCCAACAACCTAGAGCTGCTGGATTGAGCTAACGCTGCTTGAGTTGGGCTAGCAACGTGAGACCAGTTTTAGGTTTGAGGTGTTCTCACCATTGGCGAACTCTGGTGAGCAAACCGCTACTACCGCTACTAGAACACATAGTCCTCCTTATGATCACGGTGCAAGGAATTGAGAAATGGGTATACCTTGGTCCGACGAGACAGAGAGGGGTGCGTGGCGGTGGTGTTCTAGGGTTCCAGCGATGTGACATGCTCCGGTGAAGTTCTCTGCAAAAATGAATTTGCTGAGGGTCGCTGGTCATATTCCTATCCTTGCTTTGCGAAATGGAGTCAAGGAGAGGGAGGAATCGATGCTTACAGATGATGACGGAGAAGTGAGCTTCGAAGAGGCAGTCGGTTTTGGGGATTCCTAAGGGTGTGATTGGTTTAGCGGGGAGGGGGACTTCTTATAGGCGAGCTTGAGCGGATAAGCGTGCACTGGCGTAGTCAAAAGCCGTTGAGGGCGCTGGAATAGGAGGGGCAGTACATAGAGGAGGTGACAAGCGAAGCGACGAGAACTAGGGTGGTACAGGGCAACATGACGGTGATCAGCGAAGGACCTAGAGCTGCATGGAGGCAGGCGGAGGGTGGCGTGTGGCAGGGTGGGGGCATAATGCCTAATGATAGGATTCTCAAGCTTGGTTGACACTCTCTCTCGGAAGTTGTAGAACAATGGGACTACGTATACGCAAAAGGTGATAGGACTATCATACTGAAAAGGGAAATGCGAGCGTGCTACTATCCAGAGGATTGAGACTTGCTTCGTACGTGTTGACTTGGGGAGCAAAAACTCATACGGTAGAAGGGAATTGTTACATTAGGCTTTAGAATTTGCCTGTCTGTTCTATGGACAACTGTATTTACATTTAGAGTATTATGCTTCTCCCACATTGATCTATTCTAAGCTCAATATGTTTTAACTTCTGAGATGCGTTAATCACCAGTGGTTGCATTCATGCCTTCATGGTTATCCTTCGGTCTCCATTTTAACCTAGTTGACCAGATCACAAAAAGCTTTAACATGTGTTGGAGGAAGGCCACAAACCATTGCAGTAGACCTTCATCTGCTAAAAAAACATAATCCCAAACCAACAAAGAGAACCTCCCCTCAGATAAAGAATGCTTTTTCCCACATGAATGTGCTTAATCAAGGGATGCATTCAACTAAGCAAAGATGGCCTCTAGCCAGACAAAGATAGGCTAGCCAAGAGAAGATTTGGCAATGTTGGCTAAGTGAAGAAGGATGCTTGATCGGATGAACATTGTCTTTGCTCCGGTGTCTTTGATGAGGCAATAGCATCTTTGCCAGAAAAAGACAAGGGCTAAGAGAGAAACCATATAAGGAGAAACCCTTAATCTATTAGGTCAGGACCAATAGTGCAACGATGGTTATTTTAGGGTTTGCTATTATGTTTAAGGGTCATTATTCCCCTATTTCACACATTTTTTTTGTAAAGGTGGTCTATGTAATTTCCTTTTAACATAGCATTGTTCTATAAATAGAGTATAATTATGGAATTACCCATGTAAAATAGGGGACACTTTACAATAGAAAAATAGACTCTCATTTCTCATTGTGCTCTCCATTAAGGGCATTGGAGTCATCGTTGCTCTTTGTCTCATTCTCAGTTCGCTCACATCGACAACTATGGCATCCACCATGGGGAGCACTAATAGCCATAAAACATGAGTTCTGATAAGTCTTCACTGTTATCCCAACGAATGCTAGGACGCAAGGTAGAACTGATGGTATAGGCTCTTTGGTAGGCATCGATGGAATGGAAGACCAGCTCAAAACAACATAAATTAGTGAAGATTAGGATGGAGTAATCATAGTTGGAGGAGCTTCAACAGCAATGGTACACGGAGTGCGAAGCCTTGAAGGACCAATTAGGTAAAATGTAAGTACTCTAGCGATGGCAACAACCATTTGGCTAACCCTATGTAGCAACATTAGAGGTAACATAGGTCTCAATGGAAGCCAAAATATAGGTCTCCACACAGGGGCTACCCTCTTCACAAGATACCCCCAACAACTAGCTACTTTGTTGCAATAGCTAGAACCCACATCAATATAGCTAACCATGTTATCGTTTTACCGCTCTAGGCGAACCGCAATACCACCCTCATATATTCCTTTCTTGGTTGACCCACAAGCCTAAACTCATCAAACTCATGCTAACCCCCCTCGCAATCACCTACAACACTCTATGCGAACCCACACAATTGATGACTCCTCCACGTTTAGCCCAAGATTACAAGTCACACCTTGGTCGATGGATTTCAAGACTCCAAACATCATCAAGTTCAAGTGTGAATCAGACCTGAAGGAGTTTCTCCATGTTTATGAGATGGCAATTGAAGCAATGGACATAGATGAAACAAAAAGGCAACAACATTGTATCATCTCCTTATGGATATTGCCCTATCATGATTCTTCACCATTCTATCGGAGCAACTTCGAGAGATGGTGAGGCAAAACTTCCAAGCACATACACCAAGATAGTTTTCACTGCAACTATTTTAGTAGTCGCAAGCATATTCATCACTGATAGTCATCTTTACATCGACTTCTTCATACATCACCTGATACATGTCTCTAAGAACTAAGAAGCGTAAAAATAGTGGAAGACCTTAGTTTGCACCTTCATGAATTTGTTCGTACAATCATGCTGACTATGGCACATAAGATTCTGGATTGCTATCGTTGGTAGAGATCCAAAATAGGGAGGATGTCAACACAAACATCTAGGCCACATAGTCCTAATTAGATATGGTAATTGTACTCACTTACCCGTTTACCCACGGGTAAAAACCCTGTTAGGATTAAGCCTACGCCATCACTAGTCCATCGCACGTCGGCGTCCTCTATGATGGATCTGTGGCATGTGCTGTCACCAGCCCCCGCCGCCCTAGATCTGTGGAGTCACTCAGTACACCACCTGCTCCATGCCTCCTCTCTCTTGCGCACATTCACTCTCTCTATATGTGTGTGTTGTGTAGCGAAGCAGTGCAGTTGTAAGTTTATTGGATGCTGTTTAGTTTACATGCGCGTTTTCTCCTTGACTGGATCTCTGGTGCTAAATCCATTCATTAGGGGTCTTCATGTGTTGCGGTTGATTTGGGATCTATGAATTTGTTTGGGAACTTGACGATTGGGTGGTTAGATGGATTTTGGTTGTTATTTTTTTGTGAAATTATTGGTTGTCACTCGAAACGAGCCGATCTCATATCACTTGGTTAGTACACCTAACACTGTGCTCTACTTAATTTATGTCTAAGCTCGGTAGACATGGTTTAGCGATAGTCAGTGTAGCGAGCAGGTTTGAGCCCTTTTGGGACTAGCATCGGACCTAGAAAATCAATTCTAAACCTATGTGTATGCACCTTTCTACTTGCTACTTACACGATCAATTTTGCTAACACATTTCAAATTTATGTCTCATCCATACACAATACAAATTATCAAGTAGTGCATGCTAAAAGATAACAGATATAGTCTTAAAATTTTACATCACAATTCACAACTAGCCTTCGCCTTATTAATATTCCTTACCTTCAGCAATAGTAATATAGTCAAACATGTATGAGTGTTGCACTTATACTTAAATCTTTTATGTAATTTTAAGAAGTTAAAGTATCTTGCGTTGCATCACTTATCTTATTATTCTGATAGCCATCATTTGGTTTGGGCAAATGCCAGTCAAAATCTAAGGTTGCATGAGTGCATCACTAATTGAGTTGCTGTTGCCAATTACAGAGCCATGTCAACTCTAGGGAGTAGCAGCTAGCCAGAGCAAGCTTCAGCCCCTGCATCTATAGAGGAAACTCAACTCTAAACTGAAGAACAAGATGCTAACCCTGAAGATGATGAAAGTGTAACAAGAAATATTGGATCAAAGTGGAAGCTCACATCTGCTTTTTAGAGCGAGTTTATGAGAGTGAAAGTAAAAGGAATTGACAAGACAAAATATATATGGTGTTGTAAACAATTTTCAGGTGATACTAAAAATGGCACTAAACATCTACATTCTTATTTAAAAGTCTGCATTTATAGAAAGAGGGATGGAGAAAAAGTACAAAGTAATTTGAGATTTAGAATAAGTGATGAGGGGCAGGTATCTTTGGGAAACTATACCTTTGATCAAGAAGTAGCTCGGAAGGCACTTTACTCCATGATTATTCTGCATGGATATACTCTTTCTATTGTTGACCATCATGGCTTTAGGAAATTTGTTAGTGTATTACAACCCATGTTTAAAATGTTCACTAGGAACACTATTAGAAAATATATCATGGACTTGAGATGGAGAAAAGAAAGGCTTCATGTTTTCTTACAAAAAATGAATTGTCGTGTTGTATTACAACTGATCTTTGGACAACTGATAACAAAAAAAGAGGGTATATGGTTGTTACTGAGCATTTCATTGATGATAATTGGAAGCTTAGAAGTTGCATCTTAACGTGATTTTCAGTCTTTTGTTTTGTCTTTAAGTAGTTAATGTATAATTTATTTTACTATGCCACACTGGAATGATGCACTACTTTTGTAGGTTTGTCTATGTGCCATGCCCACATATGGCTACTGTTCTTGTGAATGCTCTGTATGTGTTCCTAACTCACATTGATTGTCAGGTATCCTCCCCGACTCTTGATAATTACTCAACAAATGATAATCTTGTAGAGAAAATAGAGGATAAGATTGAGGCACATAATATTTTATTAGATGGAAAGATGTTACATATGTGCTATTGTGCACACATACTTTGATTGTCAAAGATGAGTTAGATGTGATTGTCAAACATAAGAAAGTGTTTGATCGCTTGCAACAATTAGATAAAGGTTATATTGCTCCAACAGCTAATGATTAGATCTTTGCCTCAAGCGTTTGTGATAGAATGGGAATTTTTCTTTCTCTCACTGAGTTGTTTTCTAAAACTAAGTATGTTACTACTAATATGTGCTTCCCTAAAATATGTGAGATTAAGATTAAAATGAATAATTGGTAATAATCTAAAATTGGCAATAATCTAAAAATGAGGTCATTAGGAAAATGTCTTGTGCCATAATAAAAAATATGATAAGTATTGGGCAGATATCCAAGATGTGTTGGTTGTTGCTATTATTCTTGATCTACTTCTTAAAATGACAATGTTACATGTTTGCTACATTGTCCTTTTTGATGAAGAAAGATATGTCACTTATGTTAATGAGGCCTACGAATTCTTATCTTCTTTGATGAATGAGTATGAAAAACAAGTTGAACAAAATGGTGTTGGTACATCTGCTCGTAGGAGTAATGCTAGAACAGTTAGTACTTTAGAGGTATTAGAAATATTCAATGAACTCACTGCTAACAAAAAGATTCCTACTGTTCAGAGGTCAACAAATGAGTTAACCAATATTTGGAAGAGGATACACTTTCGTGTGACCTAGGTGTGGAATTTGATATACTTGGTTGGTGGAAGGTTGCAGGAAGTCGCTATCCCACACTAAGGATGGTAGCTCATGATATCTTGGCTATTTTGATAACTACTATGACTTCTAAGTCAGCCTTCAGCCCGAGTGGAAGGGTTCTAAGTGAGCACTATAGTCTTCTTACTCCAAAAATGCTGGAGGCATTAATGTGTAGCCAAGATTGGCTACGTTATCAACTTGAAGGTATGATGATACGTGTAGCCAAGACCGTATTTTGTATTATTTTCATGTGATATATAGCTACTAATGCTAATATTATTCTTAACGCTCTAGGTGAAGATGTGGTTGATGGCTTTTGGTCATGTCTTCAAGATGTTGAGGATAATTTTAAAGATGGCTCATCTTCTATACTAAATATTGATTCGGAATAATTTATGGATTGTTGGATGTGTTTTCTATCGTGTTTGGAGCCTTAGAACTTTAATATGTTACCATGTATTATGTCATTGACTCATTGTGGTGTTGTTGAAGTTTAAACTCTATTTAACTTGTGGTGATGTTTGAATTCTGCCATGTTGAGATTTGTTTCATTCTGTTGAAATATATTTCATTTGTTTGAAACCTGTTTCATTTGTAGAAATCTTGTGGCTTGCTGATCGATGAATACTAAAATGTTGATTGTTGTTTGCTGTTTTCTTCGCTCAGGTAAATGGATATACCCGCGGGTATATGGCGTCCATGTGTATCGGGTATGGACACGGGTTTCTATCTGTCACAGCTAATAGGTATTGGCATTGGTATGTGAATTTTTTATAGGTATAGGTATGGGTATATATTACCTGTGCCTATGGTGTCTGACTGCTATCCTTAGTCCTAATCTAACGGTTAAGAACACCCAAACTCGGTTTGCTGATATTGAGAGCGGTAGAGCAATCCAAATCAGGGATGACGTAAAAAGAAAACCATTTGAAATCAGGGTCTTAAAAAAAGGATATTGTACTCGTTGCTACATGGTCTGGGCCACGGAAGGTCGATCGAGCGG
>KE372290.1:43191-53857 GCA_000418225.1 Zizania latifolia
CGGCCTAGATCGGCACATCAAGGGCCGATAGAAAGCTACTTTTGCAATTTTTCAAAACCGTGTACCAAAATTGAAATTTCATTTAAAAATTATATTATTTAAAAAAACTCTACTGTGACACATGAGCATGCCTTGTTAGTTGGGGCAGAATGATAGTATAATTCACGTGAATGTTAGTAGGGATAGATCGCATGGAATCGAATCCAGATACCACTATTTACAATATTTTATTTTAGATATGAATATGAATATGAATATTTTTTAATACGAATACAAAATGGATATTTTGAATTCGAATATGAATCCGAATGTTTACTAAGATTAACTTGAAATGAATATAAAAAAAATAAAGTGTGAAATATGTCTAGACTATAATTGATCAAATTCGATTAATCAACGAAAATTTTATGAATGGTACATATAAACATGCTGAAAGTTGTCTAGAGGGGGGTGAATAGGCAATCTGAAATTTTCTTGCGGAAAATGATCAGTTCAAAAAATTCTAGGACCGGAAGTTCCGGGTCACCGGAGGTTTGCGGAACTTCTGGGGACCGGAACTTCCGACTGTAACCGGAAGTTCCGGACAGTCTAGAAATCGAACAGAAATTAAATTTAATCTAGCTAACAAAGTAAATGAATATGAGTATGAGCAATGTTGTTAGCTACAACTTTTACACAGTAATATGTTCTATAACTTAGCTAGCAAGTAGATCGAGCAATATGAAGATATGAGCTAGTAAGAACATGAAGAACACAATGAACACGAGTGAATATTTTCTGGAGTTCGGATCCACCGATCCTACGTCTCCATTGAGGGGCCCCAAAAGGCCGGGTCTCTTTCAACCCTTTTCCTCACAAAGCCTTAACTGAAGTTAAGCTTGGATTTCCACTAGTTACCTTGTCGAAACCAAGGTAGAGCTTGTACAAACTTCTCCGGGCACACCACAATCTTCTTGGGTGCTCAAGGATTTGACACCTAGCCATCTAGGAGGTAGCACCTCTAAGAGTAAAAAATCCGTTGAAAGGCTTGTGGCTCAAATCTTTGTGCTCAAGATTTATCAAAAAAATCAACGAACTCAACCACCTAAAATCTTCTCAAAAGATGGAGCAAGGAGTTTGCTAGAAGATTTGTTTTGCACTCTCAACCCAAATCTCAAAGATTTGCTTTAGATCTAACTTTGAAAGAGAGAGAGAGTTTAGGGTTTTAGCTCTAGGGTTCTTGGAGTTCTTCAAGTGAAAGAGAGAGCTGTTTGAAATGGGGTGAGGGGGTATTTATACCCCGCACACAGAAAATGGCCGTTTGAAGACATTTTGCGACTGTTCATCCGGAAGTTCTAGTACTAGCCAGAAGTTCTGGGATAAAAAACAAATTCAAACAGAACAGCAATCTCGGAAGTTCTGGGCTTAACCGGAAGTTCCGGGCCAAATAAAATTCCGATACAGAAGGTTCATTTCAAAAGTTCCGAGCTTAACCGGAAGTTCCGGGCCAAATAAAATTCCGATACAGAAGGTTCATTTCGAAAGTTCCGGGATTAATCGGAAGTTCTAGGCCAAATAAAATTCCGATACAGAAGGTTCATTTCGGAAGTTCTGGGCTTAACCGGAACTTCCGGGCCAAATAAAAATCGGATACAGAAGGTTCATTTCGGAAGTTCCGGGCTAAATAAAATTCCGATACAGAAGGTTCATTTCGGAAGTTCCGGGCTTAACCGGAAGTTTCGGGCCAAATAAAATTCTGATACAGAAGGTTCATTTCGGAAGTTCTGGGCTAAATAAAATTCTGATACAGAAGGTTTATTTTGGAAGTTCCGGGCTTAACAGGACGTTCTGGGCCAACTAAAAAATTCAGAAATTATTTTGAACCAATTCAAAAAGCTTTCAAAAAGATTTTTCTTTGAGCACAAAGCTTCGGAACAACTTTCAACGTATCCCGCTTTATAGAACGGCGGTCCTAGACTCAATTTCAAAAGTAATACAATATTTTGCACTTTGAGCCTATTTTGGACTAACCGGAGCTTTTCTCCAAATTTGTTTTAATTGTAATGCCGTTTTTTGTGACTTCTCTGCATACAACTCATCAATACGATTAGTAGCTTTTGATCATCATTGTCATTAATACACCAAAATTAATTAGGGGCCTAGATGCACCAAGATGCACTTTCACATGCGCCACAAATATAATCAATTAAAATTTTGTGAATTGAACATAATCAATCAATCAACCAAATATTTTTATTTCAGCAACATAATAGAAACATGTATGTTGTTTTTTTATTCTACACTTCAATAATATACGTTTGGAGCAACAATAATGTATAATGTTAAATACTCAAATTATGCACATCTATATAGCTGATGCTCTACGGCTTGTATGATAATGAAGTGTACAGATAAAATCATTTTCTCAACTACTTCAAGAATTTGTTGAAATTCAAATCAATTATTTACAAATAAAAAGAAACGATGATTTAATCATCCTATTGCCTTGTACTGCTAGAAAACTCACACTAACTCAAGTGTTTCATAATTACATAAAAAATAAATAAACCATACATATTAATATAGTGATGTCATGTCATCATGAGCCCCTAACAGTCTGATCTGTACGTGTGAAATCTTAAAACGGATACGGATGTATCCATTTCATATCCGCATTCAACAGAAATTTGGATATCTATTCACATATCCATATTTGCCAAACAAATTCAGATGTTTTCGTTTATTATCCACATTTAATTCGGATGCGAATACGAATATCCATATTTACAATTTATCGGATATGAATACGGATAATTCGGATATTTTGACATCCATATTCATCCCTAAATGTTAGGTCCTATTTCATCTTGGTGTTATTAGGATTATAATAAGTTATAACAATACGGAAGAAAATAAGTTATAAACTAAAATATATGTTTTAGCAAATAAAACATTAGCAATATTATCACAGAAGTCATTCATGACTCCCTCTTTGTCACCAATGGATTTCACTCCTGTAAATAGTCAAACAAATACTTATCTAAAAAGGTAGATAAATTCATAAAAAAATCAATGGGAAACAGAAATTTAAGCAAAATATTGCGTTTAAGAAGATAAAAATTAAAACATATAAGTTTATACAAACATAAAGTGTAATGGGTATTTTTGGCTTAAGGGGAAAGGGAAAGAAAGGGAGCATGCACTAGGAGAGCATTAGAGCAAAAATAAAAGTGTTCGAATGGAAAGGGGTTGGATATGAACTGATAGTGGGTAATTTATATTTAAGGTTCATACGTATTTTAGTGTTCTGGAATAATAAACTTCAAAAAACTAAGTTTCACCAGCTTACTAGTCTAAAATATAAGGCATTTATGTTTTTGAAAGACAATATTTATAACTTTTGACTAATAATTATGTTAAAAACATTTAATTTAGTATCATACATATGATGTAGTCAGATTGATATTTAAAAGTACTTTTATATGTTGTCATCTTGATGATTATTTATAGTATATAATAAAAGTAACTAATGGTCAATAATTTACATTGAATACAATATAAAACTTATATGCATTATATTTCAGAATGTGGTAGATTAGGTTCCTTTAGGATAATTTATTAACAGCTTATGTTTAAAATAAAAATGAATTATGTGTAAACAGAAAAAATATATCCATCTTTAGTAATAATCATAATCATCTACGCAACTAATAATCAGAATCTACCATCTTCCTTCTTATCAAATAATCATGATTATGTTATAAATCATGATTATTTTAAGTTATTCCAAAAATGACCTTAGATTACCGTAATCTAGGCTACAAATTATAATAAGATGACTGTTTGTTTACAATTTTTTACTAATAAGTTGGATTACTATAATCCTAAGCTAAAATAAAGTAGGCCTTAATTGGGCTAGACGTAATTGTAAATCATGTGTGAGCTATGTTAGTTGGGTTGTAACGGTAGTGTGAATCACATACTGTCCATGTTTCCATGTTTGTTAGGCTTCAACAGTAGTGTGATTCACGTGTGAGCCATGTTAGTTGGGCTATAATGACAGTGAGTCATGTGCTGGCCATGTTAGTTGCCCAAAACGGTAGTGTGAATCACTCGCGGACCATGTTAGTTGGTCTATGCGGAATTGTTGTTCACGTGCGAGTCATGTTAGTTGGGCCAGAACAGTCATGCGAATGATGTGCTAACTATGTTGAAAAGTAGTGTGACTCACGTGTAGGCCATGTTAGTTGGACCAGAATGGTGTGAATCATGTGCTGGCCATGTTAGTTGGGCCAGGATTTGTTAAACCTAATTCGCTCTGGCCTGCGGCTATGAAGGCCGGTCACCGTGTGTTGTCATGCCATGTGGTCGTCGGACTGTTCGATCTCCCGCACGGTGACATGGCTGTGTGGTGAGGGACTAAGGTGTGACCATTCCTGATGCTTATCGAAGTTTCCTATGGTTAACCCCTGCTGGCAGCTAGGATTACTAGCTAACTAGAACATAAGATGACAAACAGGCATGCGTCAACCCCAAATCAAAATCCGCCCGCCTGCCTTAGCTTGCCTCATCTTCCATCACTTAAACTTGTCTATCCACACCGGACTTCGCCGCACCTAGCTTTCTTGTCCCTCGATGTCTCGAAGTTGTTGGAGATTGGCATGACAGTCCTGGAAACGTTCCAGAGCGTCGAGCATCGTTGCCGAAATAAGGGCTGCCACTATTGTAGAAATGACAACATTTTATAAGAGAGGTGCAAAACATCAGACATCACTACATTCTTGAAAAGCAAATCATTTCGCGTAAAGACAGATTGCCCAAAGAACCGCGGCAAAAATCAAAAAGGAAGAATCTCTGGAACGATGAATGGAAGCGTATTTTGAGAGGGATCTCTAAATTCTAAGCATCTTTCCAGAAAAATGTAGATCTGTTCTCACCAATATGAACTCTATTGTTTCACAGCATGATGCGATGCTTCATTCAATTCAGTACAGTTGTACAGGGCCACGGACTTCTTTGCAGACTATTGTATTCACTATGTCTATGCCCATGGCCCATGGCCCATCAGCCCATATGGATCACTAATAGGTGGGACCGATAACCTAAAGTCAAGGAAGAATTATATTTAAAACACTAAAATAGACATGATACCAATTAATACCTATGAAAATTTCTACTACCTCTCATAAATACCATCAGGTTAGTCAAATATCTTTTAAATATGGGAAAATTAGATATATGCCATCACGATCTTCGGGCCTAGCTGCAGGCATCGGTATTTCTTTAATGCCCATCTTGCCCCTACCGTCGCATAATAAGCTCCCACGCAAAAATGTCCCCATTCTTCACTCGTTGCACTCAAACCCTAATCCCAAGCTCTCTCTCCTGATGGTGGTGATGGACGGAGCAGTGCGGGCATCGGGGTGCTCGACGACGATGATTGGGGATGGTGGGCTATAGGAAGAGGTACCCATTTTAGATCCATTAATCTACTTGTGTGTTTGGTCTCCGCTTGAGTTCTTGTGTAGGATTGAAGCAATGTGTAGTGGTTTTCGTTTAGGCATTTGACCTTGTACTGCTTTGTCGGCCTTCGTTTTGTTGATAGGAACAACATGTATGCATTAGAGATTATTGTATAGGGATTTGTGATGACTGACACACAAGGTAGGAAAACTTATGGGACCGTGATGAAGTGGGAGTTGGAAATAGATTCTTTTTCATTTGATTTGCTGATGATCAACCTACAACGAGTGGTTAAATGGGGCAATAACTAGTCTGCCACTGTGACATCCTTTGATAAGAAAATAGGGGAGGATGCGAGACTAGAGAATGAGACTTAGCTCATAGAGATGTTTTAAATGTGTAAGTTAGAAATGAGCTACGAGATAATTATAGGAATCTTTGATAAAGCAATATTAGACAGTGAAATAGATCCCCTTGAAGTAGTAGTTGAGCCATTGTGTGTGTATCCTCCACCTGATGTACCCATTTCCAAAGAGCATGAACCTAATACTGTTGATGTAGTTGGTCAGCTAAACAATATAGCAATAGTATACACAGAAGCCTATACTAATTAACAGATAGATGATACAATACCTGACTTATTTGACAATAAGGAGTATGTTAGTGTTGATGATAAAAATATGTATGTATACCCCAGTATAACCTGCAAAAGAACCAACATAATCGATAATGCATGTAGAGTCAACAGAACCTACAGAACCAACACAACCTCATGTGGCAACTAACAGTGCTCCTGCATTTGTTGATCTTGAGCCAAATGTTGATGATGCAAATCTAGAGGAGCCTCATGTGGTTTTTGACCCAAAAATCCCATGGATTGTATTATATGACAAAGTTGATAAGTTTTATGTGAAGTAGGTGTGCAATGCAAGTTCTATATCAAGTTGTTTATGTGACTTATGAATTGATAGCCTGTCGAACAATTAAACTGAACTGAAATGATATGTTAGCCTTTCAAAGTTTAATATCCGGTTATTTATGTCAATTATGAATTGACCATTGTAAATAACATTACATTGCATTTCACAAGTACCTGGAAATAATATTATATTGCATTTCAGATGTAACATTACACTCAACATGGTAGTTTAACATTGCATTTTCACTTCACATTGCACACTAGATTAATAAGTTCACTTCTAAAGCAGTGTGGCTAACATGCCAAACACAACACCTATGCATAAAGCTAAGAACATAGCATTGTCCACTACAAATAATTTCTTTTCCTGACATAACTGCTGCTTCAGCTCTCCTATCTATACCTTCAATTCCTATATATGTTGCCTCATCTCCTAAATTCATTGCCACCTCTCTCCAGTGCCATCCGGTTCGTCTTCCACAACCTTGTGCTCCTCTAGAATTTGGAGTTGTTTCTGCTGCCTTGCACAAACGTATTTATGGTAGTCGTCCAAAGAATCCATAAGTATCGTCATTCTGTTACACATCCCTAGAAAATCAGAAAAATGGACCATAAACAACATCAAGCAAGCAATCGGAAACCAACTTACAACGAAATTATTAGGACACTTGTAGAAAAATCCAATTCAAAGTTTTGGGTTTCTTGCTTCATATCTTAATCACATGAATGCAACATTATAAACAATCAATTAGAGAAATTAGCTTGCCTTGAACTGATCTCCTACCCGTGGACGACAATGCAGCTATGTTTGTCGAAAACCTAGGCATCACATAGGACCAACGAGGGCCCTCCTACCTGACGCCTGCACTGCTCTGTTCATCACCACCGTCGGGAGAGAGTTTGGGATTAGGGTTTGAGTGTAGCGAGTGATGAAAGGAGAAATTTTTTCGCGCGAGAGCTTGTTATGTGACGGCAAAGGCAAGATGGGCATTATGGAAATACCGACACTTGTAGTTGGGCTCGGAGATGAAAAACACATATAGAATAGCGTAAATCAAAGTACAGAATGACACGAGAATAAATAAATAGAGTGTAATGATTGATCTCTAAACTAGGAAAATCGTGATGACATATATCCAACTTTCCCTTTAAATATACCGCTACCATCACCCGCTAAAATAAGCCCATTAAAAGTTGACAAAAATGTCCCTCCATATTCTTGGCTGCATCTCTAATGCCTACAAAACTTTTCTAGCTGAGTCCATCTCTGGGATCCTTCCTCTCACTATGGCGGTGGCCCATGTATTACCGCCACCAACCCTGACCGGGGAGTGAAGAGAGATAGGACTGTGAAGATAACTCACAAAGAGGTGCAGGAAGCTATAAAAAATAAAAAGAAAAGTATTTTAGTTTTTTCATATCATCGTAAAAGAGGAAAAAGTGACTGAATGGGACAATTGTGATATAGAATAAATACAGTATGTGGTTTTTATTAATTAAATCGACGCAATTCTCCCTAAAATTATCATATCACCTTTCGCACGTGTTATTTCCCGTGACCACAACGAACCAGCTACGACTAGAGATGAAAACGAATCAGATACGGACGGATATTAGTGATATCATATCCTTTTTCATATTTCTTCGGATTCGGATACTCCGGATACGGATACGGAAACAGATATTATCGGATACAAATACAGAACGGATACGAATATGATTACGGATATTTATCGGAAAAAGATAATAAATGTTCTCTAAATTTAGAAGTTTTTTGAATTTTAAATCTTTTAAAAGATCACATTTTTGTTTAGAATTCTAGAGAAAATGACAGATTTTTAACCTTAAATTATCCCATTTCTAAACAGAAAATCTTTTTCTTTTCTTTTTTAATTTTTTCTCTCTTTTTTTCTTTTCTTCTCTTTTTTCTCTCTTCTCCTTTTTTTCCCTTTCTCTTTCCTCATTCCTCTTTCTTTCTCCTGCGCGCAAGAAGCAGACAGAGCGGGGCGGCGGCCTGAGCGCACGGCGGGGCGCCGGCCGGGGCGGGAGTCGTCACCTCCGGCCGATTCCAATCTCTGCAGCTGCCTGTCTGCCTTTCCCTAATCTTTATTTCTTTCTAGTTTTCCCTTCTCTTTTTGGTTTGAGCAACCTGTTTGTCATCTCCGTTGTGTTGATTGTTGTTTTGCAATCATACAACCTGGTTATTTGGTTTTATTTGACCTGTGGCAGATATCTGTTGCATGCTTGCTAATTGCTATAGCTTACTGCTAAACTTGTTCATATTTATCTGTTTCCTTTCTTGCTTGCTGCTCTTGTCTTTTAGATCACAAGAGACCGGAAGGGAGGCAGCTAATAGATATACGGTAGCAGCCATGTCGCCTCTCTAGCTGTGACTTGGACTACAGAGGCGGGGCAGCGACCACTACTTTGATCTCCTGCAAATTTTCTCGCAGCGAACAGTATATCTACTGTCAAGCTCCCGAGTCCCAACTCCCAACTACCACCGCTTCACCATGGCCACCTCTCTCTTCGTTCTCCTCCTCCTCCGCCTCGTCTCCTGCGCCTCCGCAGGTTACGAGGAGGACCTGCTGCGGCGCGCGCAGGAGGACCGGGAGTGGGTGGTGGGCGTACGGCGCCGCATCCACGCCCATCCGGAGCTCGCGTTCCGGGAGCACCACACCAGCGCCCTCGTCCGCGAGGAGCTGGAGCGCCTCGGCGTCCCCGCCCGCGCCGTCGCGGGCACCGGCGTTGTCGCCGACATAGGCTCCGGCCTGCCCCCGGTCGTCGCTCTCCGCGCCGACATGGACGCCCTCCCCGTCCAGGTCCCTGTCGCCTTCCCCCTTTCTGATCTGAGTCTGGCCAATGAATGGTCGTAGCTTATGTATAAGAACGCTGAAATCTGCACCTTCGCGTATCTGTTTCTCCGTGGTAATGCAGGCTTTGCTTGGTTCGAAGCTCCACCTTGTAATCGGATTGTTTGCTTGTTTTGCGGGATAAATTAGGATTACACTTTACAGAACATAGGCTTTCGATGAATTGATTTCGTTCTGTTGGTTGTGATGATAAAGGAATTAGTGGAGTGGGAACACAAGAGCAAATTGGATGGTGTGATGCACGCTTGCGGGCATGACGTGCATACGGCGATGCTCCTTGGAGCTGCAAAGTTGCTTAATGAGCGCGAGGAGCAGGTCAAGGTGAGCGCATTCTTATTATGTTCCAATTCGAATGATGTTGCTATTATGATGTGGATGGTGGTAATAAAACAAAACAGCTGATCTTATGCAAGTTCAGTTTTTCATGCACATACTATTTGCCAATTAACATTTTCAAATATTCATTGTATACTTTCATCAAGTTCCTGAATTTAAATGAACAGCTTGGAGCAAGACAACAGAGTAGACTAGCCAATCTGAAACTTTACGTTAGCTACAGATTTTCCAAATATCTTTTAGTTGTCGTGTTTGTGGATAAACTTTCTTCAGATATTACAGGGATTACCAGATTCATTTTTGTCACTTCTATTTTTAATTTTTTATGATCAAGGGTACAGTGCGACTCCTTTTCCAACCTGCCGAGGAAGGTGGTGCAGGTGCATCTTATATGATAAAAGATGGTGTTCTTGATGGGGTTGAAGCCATATTCGGAATGCATGTTGACTATCGGATGCCGACAGGTGTAATTGCAGCTCATGCAGGACCTACACAAGCAGCTGTATGTTTTTATGAAGCAAAAATAGAAGGGAAAACTGGGAAGGCTGAAACCCCACACTTAAATGTGGATCCTATTGTTGCTGCATCATTTGCCATCCTATCCCTGCAGCAGCTCATTTCAAGAGAACATGATCCTCTTCACAGCCAAGTATGAGTGTATAACTATATTTTAGTATACTACTTTGCTTTGCTACTTTTTATTTAGAGTGATTTTACAGTCATACCACATTTTTACTGTAAATTTTGATATCTCACGGTACCTGAGGTACCAATATTTACAATAAAATTATGGTACCTTTCGGTACCTCCTCAAGGACCATAAAGAAACTCATTTAGTTAATATGTTTTAGATAAGTGTCGACATAAGCCAAAATGGAAAGAAATCAAATGGAACAATGTTGATGGCCAGAATTCTCTTTCTTGTCACAAACATGTTATGAGGGTTAGTGAGTGGGTGTTATGTGCAGATATTCTATTATCAGGGATAAAGTAGAATTGGATATGCTGTTATGATTCTATAATTAGAGATAAGATAGGATTAGCCAGATTAAGATAAGATTAGTTAGGATTATTTAGTTAGCGATAAGATAGGATT
>KE372290.1:76685-93015 GCA_000418225.1 Zizania latifolia
CTTTCAACGGATTTGTTACTCTTGGAGGTGCTACCTCCTAGACGGCTAGGCATCAAATCCGTGAGCACCAAGGAGATTGTGGTGTGCCCGGAGAAGTTTGTACAAGCTCTACCTTGGCTTCAACAAGGTAACTAGTGGAAATCCAAGCTTAACTTCGGTTAAGACTTTGTGAGGAAAAGGGTTGAAAGAGACCCAGCCTTTTGGGGCCCCTCAACGGAGACGTAGGATCTGTGGATCCGAACTCCGAGAAATATTCACTTGTGTTCATTGTGTTCTTCGTGTTTTTGCTAGCTCATATCTTCATATTGCTCGATCTACTTGCTAGGTAAGTTGTAGAATATATTCCTATGTAAAAGTTATAGCTAATAACATTGCTCATACTTGTATTCATTTACTTTATTGGCTAGATTAAATTTTATATCTATTCAGAGTTTTTCTGGTCTGCCTAGACCTTTCGGTTCAACCCAGAACTTTCGGACCCCTAGAACATCCACCCAACCTCCGATGCCCCAGAACTTTTTGTTCTAGTCGGAACTTCTGGGCCTGGGGTTTTAGAACTAATCATTTTCCGTAAGAAATTTTCAGATCGCCTATTCACCCCCTCTCTAGGAAACTTTTAATTGGTTTCAGAGCCCAACTCTTCTCAAAGGCCTAACCGCTTGAAGAGAAACGATGTCGGGCGAATCTCCACAGAGGAATGCGGGTTGATCCGGATCGAGGACACCCTCGATCGCTTTTCACAAGAATAGCGAAAATACTTTAAGAGCAAGATATCCTTTTGATTACTATAAGCTCAATTCCGGTAATAATTATATCTCCGAGTCAACCAGTCGTGTACGTTACTTTGATGGTACACACTATGTGACATGGAGACATAAAATGAAATTGCATCTTATTTCCATGCATCTAAGTATATGGAAAATCATATGCACAGGTCTAGATACGAAAGAGACTCTTTCGGAAGCCAAGAACTTAACTATCGAAGAAGAGCAAGCCATTCATCGCAATGCTCAAACGGCTAGTGTCATACTTACTGCATTGAGCTCCGAAGAGTTCAACAAAGTTGATGGTATTGAAGAAGCTAAAGAAATATGGGAAACTTTGATAGTTGCCCATGAAGGTACATCAACCATGAGGGAGTCCAAGATAGAGCTTCTCGAAGGAAAGTTTAGAAGATTTGTCATGAAAGACGATGAGACTCCCCAAAAAATGTATGACCGCCTCATGGTCTTGGTGAACAAGATAAAGGAACTTGGAAGTGAAGAGATGACCGATTATATGGTGGTCAAACGATTTCTCTGTGCAATAGCGCCAAGGAACCCCACCTTTGTCACCTTGATTCGGAAGCGCAAGGACTTCAAGAAGATCACTCCAAGTGATGTGCTAGCAAGAATCATAGCACATGAGCTTATGGAGAAAGAAGCTAAAGAAGTCAAAGACCTTGCCAAGCTCTATAGTAACAAGGGCAAGGATGTGGCACTAAAGGCCAAGAAGAAGAAAGAATCAAGCGACGAGAGCGATGATGAAGAACTTGTCCTATTCGTCAAGAAGTTCAAGAAATTCATGAGAAATGGCGGATTCGACAAGTACAAGAAAAGACATGATAAGTCTAAGAAGAGACAATCCAAGAAGGGTTACTATGAGTGTGGCGATCTTGGCCACTTCATAGCCAATTGCCCTAAGAAGAAGAAAGATGAAGATAGCAAAGAAAGACACAAGTACAAGAAGGCGAAGAGGAGTGGTCATGCTCACATTGGTGAAGAATGGGATTCCAATTCTGAGTCCGAGTCAAAATCGGAGTCCTATTCTTACAAGAAAGGAGTTGCCACCATCGCCATCACCAACCAAACACCTCCAAGGCTTTCACTATTTAGAGAGTTAAGCGATGACGATGACATCGTCTCTCCCAAGTGCTTTATGGCTAAGAACAAGAAGGTACTACCTAAAGTTCTAGATAAAGATGATGCTAGTGATGATAGTGATGATGAATCTAGAGCTAATAAAGTAATGCTTAAAACCATGAGTAAATAAGGTAGAATCAAATTTAAACAACTTATGAAAACAATAGAGTCACAAGAAGCAAATCTTGAAAAACAAGAAGCCTTGCTTGTTCTTACAAAAGAAAAGAATGTTGACCTAGAGCTGCTTCTTGCTAAGGAAATGAAGAGGATAGAAAAATTGACTAATCTTAATAGTTTAGTCAAGGAAGCTAACCTAGACTTAGAGAAAACCCTCAAAACTCTCAATAGCGAGCTTATGATTCTAGAAGATGAATCCAATAAGAGTCTTGAAGAGAGGGTTGAGTCTCTAATATCCCAATCTAATTCTACTCCTTCTATTGCTTTCACAAGTAATGGTTGTTTAAAATGCTATAACATTGATATCATTGCTTATGAGACTAACATGAAGAAAATAGAGGTCCTCAGAAAAGAAAATGAGAGACTTGGCACCTTGGTAAGTTTTGGGTGCATGAAAGCCTATAAGTCAAAGGACGCCCTATACAAGACCCTCAATGTCCAAAGCAATATCGAGAAGCGTGGGCTTGGCTATCACCCAAATGAGACCAAGCTCACTCCTAGAAGAAAGAATAAGGGTAAAGAGGTAATTGAGTTTGTGAGAGAAGGCTAAGCTCCAAAAAAGATGAAGAACAAGCCTTATACCTCACAAACCACTTTCTATGCCTCATACTTGTTAGGAGGAACCACCGTGGTAAAGTGGTTGCTCAATTTGTAGGCAATAAAAATAAAAAACCATTAAGATGTATATGGATTCCTAAAGTACTTGTGACTAACGTTAAAGGATCCAAGAAGGTTTGGGTACCTAAAACAAAGAACTATGTCGACCAAAAGGTATACCGCTCCATGATAGGTTCCTTATTGTATTTATGTGCATCTAGACAGGATATAATGCTTAGTGTTTGCATGTGCGCAAGATTTCAAGCTGCACCAAAAGGCATTCATTTGGTTGCCGTTAAGAGAATCTTGAGATATTTGGTTTACACTCCAAACCTAGGACTTTGATATTCGAAAGGCTCAACCTTTGATTTAATTGGCTATTCGAACTCTGATTATATCGGTTGCAAAGTGGATAGAAAAAGCACCATCGGAACTTACCAATTTCTTGAAAGATCTTTTGTTTCATGGTCTTCCAAGAAACAAAACTCAGTTGCTTTATCCACTGCCGAAGTCGAATATGTAGCAGCCGGTAGTTGTTGTGCTCAACTCCTTTAGATGAAACAAACCTTGAAAGACTTTGGACACAACGTAACCAAAATCTCATTATTGTGTGACAATGAGAGCACTATCAAAATAGCCAATAACCCCATCTAACACTGAAGAACCAAACATATTGATATTCGCCACCATTTCTTAAGAGATCACGAGATCAAGGGAGATATTAGCCTAAGCCATGTGAGAACCGAAAAATAGCTGGCCGATATATTTATCAAGCCTCTAGATGGGCAACGGTTTTGTGAGTTAAGAAATGAGATAAATATCCTTGATTCTCGAAACATAGTTTGATGAACTTGCAAAGTGAAGCGCCCATGTTGAAAATAGAAAGGTAAATCAATTGCCTTTCTTGTCATGTATTGGGCCACATTTTAAACAAACATGCTAAAACATCACTCTTATACTTATAATGCAATGCCATGTTTTAATTCATTAAAATGTAATTCCATGATGAATTCTTTGCCCATGAGCTATGCTATGATGAATCTATGATTATACTTGTCTTGCCATGTTGTATTTATGTTCATCCATGTCTTAACATGCTTGTGGTGAAATATTATTACTAAGTCAAAAAGTTTAGGGCATTTGTCATTCTTGAATTCTAAGCCAGTTTTGAATTCTGGAGGGATCGGAAGTTCTGGCTAATACCGGAAGTTCTGGTCCTGGGGTCTGTTTCTAGTTTCTGGTGCAATCGGAAGTTCCGGCTCCAACCGGAAGTTCTGGTTCAACCAGAATGTCCGAAAGTTTCGAGCTGCCCTAATATAAATAGCCCCAGGCTGACCCTCTCCTCTCTCACTTCTCCATTTCATCCACTCGTCTCCCCCACTTCCAAACTCTTGGTTTCTTTGGCCATTCTTCGAATTTGTCCAAGGAAATCACGGGATATCTTGAGGAGGAGTCAAGGACCCCTCCTGGAGCGCCGATCTATCTCTTGTTTCGCCGATTTCCTCCACATTTGAGGTATTTGGTTGAAACCCTAGATTGATATTTTCTCTCTAGCTAGCGGTTGAAATTCATTTCTAACTAGCTAGAGATGTTCCTAGTGAACTTATTTAGGTGTACCCTAGCTACAGTTTCAAGATCGAATGATTTTGATTTTGTGGAGCCCAGAAGTTCTGGCTCCAACCGGAAGTTCTAGGTTAGGCTGCATTCTGAAACTCAGTTCCTAATTCAATCATTTCTTCGCAGCAACTTCTATCATGGCTAGTGACAGACGCAAGAAGGCCCATCACGATTCTAAGAGGCCTACAAGTGACTCCAATGATACAAGCAACTACTCCCCTCATCCACAAGAGGCGAGTGCGTCGTCTCCATCGACAAGGAGGCGTGTAAAGCGAATAGCCTTGAGAGATCCTCACCCTGGGGTCTGGCTACCTCCTAGTGGGACTCAGTCCATAGCTCACCAACATGTGGGCACAGGTGGACAAGGGAAGGAAAAGAGTGTTGCAACTGGGTCATCTAGTGGCAATGTTCTGACCCTAAAGAGGAAGATAGTGGCGTAAGCTCACACAGACTATGGGACTGCTTCAAGGGCCCAGTTGGACTATCTCCACCATACCTCTTGGGCCGGCAAAGAGAGGATCTAAGATCCGAGGATTTATGAGAGGGATGCATCAGATTACCGCTTTGACAGTAGTTTTCAGCAGTATTATTATCAAAGTGTGATGCTCCCTAAAAGGTCACCGGTGGGTGACATAAAGTGGATCAACTGGGTGAATATGAAGAAGAAGAATTCTTCAGTGTTTAATCAAGTCATTCGGGCCTGCCGTGCGAAGAATCTTTATAGCCTCTTAGAGCTGTAGTAGAACTGGTGTGAGGAGGCAATATGCCAGTTCTACTCGACTCTCTTTTAGACAGTTGAGGATGATGAGCTAACCTTCCACTGGATGATTGAGGGCAACAAGTTCGAGGTGTCTATCACGGACTTTGCCATAATTCTTGGTCTCGGGGCTGATGATCTCCAACATCATCGCCTGGATCAGGAGTTGACTTTGGGGGCAGACCACACTCCATACCTATATCAGGAGGGCAACCATCATACGAGGTCAACTAAGGGCCTCCTGTCATTCTTTGAGGTCCTGAACAACATGTTCAGGAAGACCATGTTGCCCAAGGTCGGAGATGCCACCTCGCTGCTTTCAAATGCGAGAAACTTGCTCAGTGCTATGAGGGAGGACCGACCTCCATTCAGCGTGGCGCATTTCCTTTGGAACAAGATCTACCTCTATTCGGTCTCACCGGGGAACAGCTGTGTGTATGCCCCATACATACATCTAGTGATCGACCGGGTCTCACGACTCCGGATGATTCACGAGGTGGAGTATAGAGACTTCACCCCCCGAGTGCCCATGACACTAGCTCCCTTAGCACCAGCTCTAGCTCCTAGCGGCCCCCGGCGTGCTCCTCCTTCCAGCAGAGGCGACCGCCCGTCGGGCTCGTCATCGCCTTCATCTACTTCTCCTTTGAAGAAGATGCTGTCGATGAACTTCAAGATGTGTCGTAACATCACCGTGGCCGAGCAGGAGCGTAGGGAGGATACCAGGCAGCAGCGCGAGGCCATCAATAGGCTTCTCCAGCAGTCAGGGCATCCTCCCATGGATCCCTTGCCTGCTCCTGAGGAGGTCTTTGACCCCACCTTAGGAGCCGACTGCACCGACGACCCCTACTCCTACTTCTTTGGAGCAGCGGGCTCGAGATCCCAGTAGCAGCCTCATCAGTCTTCTTCTTTTTTGGAGGAGGATGACGGGGATGATGGGGATCAGGAGAGCGAGGACGACTCTGAGTGAGCCATCCTATTTTTTTCTCTTTTTGGTGTCTTTGATACCAAATGGGAAGAAAATTTATCAAAGAAGTCGTCTATCGTCTAGTAGTAGTAGCAGCTATCTATCCTTTGATTTCTAAATTGTAATCTATGTCATGAACTATTTGGCTTGTAATAGTGTTTCAATGCTTTATCTCTTTTGTATGACATGGATGTAATGAACAATATAGATGTTTTAACGTTTAATGTATAATTATGTTCATTTTACACTTATGATGTATGACATGGTTGCATATTGTGATATATTATGAAATTCTATGACATGCGTTATAAGATGCCCTAAATATGATGAAATGCTATACTTATCATTATTGAACTATTGCATACATTTAGGGGAAGCTAAATTGTCAAAATTTCATCTCTTATGCAATTTGAATTCCTTCTTTAATCATGTTGTCATCAATCACCAAAAAGGAGGAGATTAAAAGTGCATCTTGGTGCATCTAGGCCCCTAATTAATTTTGGTGTATTAATGACAATGATAATCAAAATCTACTAATCACATTGATGAGTTGTATGCAGAAAAGTCACGATAAACGGCGTTACAGTTGAAACAAATTTGAAGAAAAGCTCTGATTAGTCCAAAATAGGCTCAAAAGTGCAAAATGTTGAATTACTTTTGAATTTGAGTCTAGGATCATCGTTCTATAAAGAGGGATACGTTGAAAGTTGTTCCAAAGTTTTGTGCTCAAAGAAAAATCTTTTTAAAATCTTTATGAATTGATTCAAACTCATTTCGGTTTTATTTTTTGCCCGAAAGTTCTGAAATGAACCTTCTGTATTGGTTTTATTTTTGGCCCAGAACTTCCGGTTTAGCCCAAAACTTCTGAAATGAACCTTCTGTATCGGTTTTATGTTTGGCTCGGAACTTCTGGTTAATCCTAGAACTTCCAAAATGAACCTTCTGTATTGGTTTTATTTTTGGTCCAAAACTTCCGGTTCAGCCCAGAACTTCCAAAATGAACCTTCTGTATTAGTTTTATTTTTGGCCCAGAACTTTCGGTTTAGCCCAGAACTTCTGAAATGAACCTTCTATATCAAATTTATTTTTGGCCCGGAACTTTCGGCTGAAGCCCGGAACTTCTAAAATTGCTGTTCTGTTTGAATTTGTTTTTCATCCCGGAACTTCCGGATGAACAGTAGCAAAATATCTTCAAACGGTCATTTTTGTGTGCGGGGTATAAATACCCCCTCACCCTATTTTGAATAGCTCTCTCTCTCTCACCTGAAGAACTCCAAGAACCCTAGAGCTAAAAATCCTAAACTCTCTCTCTTTCAAAGCTAGATTTAAAGCAAATCTTTGAGATTTCGTTTGAGAGTGTAACATAAATCTTCTAGCAAACTTCTTGCTCCATCTTTTGAGAAGATTTTGGGTGGTTGAGTTCGTTGGTTTTCTTGATAAATCTTGAGCATAAAGATTTGAGCCTACAAGCCTTTCAACAGATTTGTTACTCTTAGAGGTGCTACCTCCTAGACGGCTAGGCGTTAAATCTATGAGCACCCGAGGAGATTGTGGTGTGCCCAGAAAAGTTTGTACAAGCTCTACCTTGGCTTTAATAAGGTAACTAGTGGAAATCCAAGCTTAACTTCGGTTAAGGCTTGGTGAGGAAAAGGGTTAAAAGCTACCCGGCCTTTTGGGGCCCTCAACGGAGACGTAGGATCGGCGGATCCGAACTCCGAGAAATATTCGCTTGTGTTCATTGTGTTCTTCATGTTTTTGCTAGCTCATATCTTTATATTACTCGATCTACTTGCTAGTTAAGTTGTAGAACATATTCCTGTGTAAAAGTTATAGCTAACAATATTGCTCATACTTGTATTCATTTACTTTGTTGGCTAGATTAAATTTCATATCTGTTCGGAGTTTTTCTGGTCTGCCTAGATCTTCCGGTTCAACCCGGAACTTTTGGACCCCTAGAACATCTGCCCAACCTCCAGTGCCCTGAAACTTCTGGTTCTAGTTGAAACTTCTGGGCCTGGGGTTTTAGAACTAATCGTTTTTCGTAAGAAATTTTCAGATCGCCTATTGACCCCACCCCCCTCTATGCAACTTTCAAGAACATATGAAGTATCTTCTGCCAGCAGCTCGTCCTGACATTGCGGTCATTACCTGCCCAAACTCCTCAGTGGTGCCACGCTCCCAAGCGTCGTAACCTGCTGAGTCATGCTGGCCACCGGTACCAGACTCTACTGGCCTAGATGGACTGTGATACATGAGGTCCATGCCAGCTCGCCAGTAGTGATACGGATACGGCGCTGTACAAACAATAAGTTATTAGTGACATATGGTAGATAATGATGAAAATCAGTGTAAGATTATGCAATACTCACTAGGTATCGCATGTGTTCCATATTCCAACGGCGGTGGTGCAGCATGTCCTGATGGGCCCACCGCCGACGACGGGCCCAGACCGTAGAAGTATTGGTGTGGTGGATACCAAACCTACGGGTGCCAGCATCGGAGGGACTAGCTGTGAACGAGGTGGCTGAGGGTCAGCAGCACGAGGAGGTGGCCGTCTAGATGTGAGGCTGATAGAAGTGTCAAGCTCGTCTAGAGCCGATCACACTACCGACCAGTCCAGCGGGTTATGCATCACGCCAACCTCGCTGACCCACCGTTGAACGATCCCATCGATATAGTTCCGTGCATTCCACACGTGATCGGACTACAAATGAACAAGTCAAATAGCCACGAAGTATTAATCATTGAAGATTAAACAATTCATCTACTTACCGACTCGTGCTAGGTAGCAGCCATCTGAGAAGGCACGGCGTTGTCGGCCGAATCGGCAATGGCTCGAGCAAACTGCACCAGATGCTTGTCGATGCTGTCACCGTGCGTGCTGGTGAACATCACCCAGCCGAAAAGGCAAAGGAGGTAAGCCTCTAGGTGGCGGCTAACGGTGTAATCGTCAGTATTAGGGGCTAGGTGCTCCACCTAACAAATGGCAATCATTGGTATACAGCAAGAATAAGTTAATGTTCAATGTTATTACCGTGTTAAAACGACATACCTGGTACTGATACAACCAACTCTGTGTCAGCCCATGTGTGGATGCAAACTCCTCGACTGCCTCGCCGTCAGGCAGGATGGGATGGACGCCCGTGAAGCACGTGAGTAGGTCAATGCACCACTCTAGCTCAACATTGTCGGGCACAGCTGCTGCTCCTGCTAGTGAAAGTCCTAGCAGGTAAGACACATCCTCTAGTGTAATCGTCACCTCCCCCAAAGGCAGGTGGAATGTGTGTATCTCTAGCCTCCACTTGTCGACCCACGCCGTGATAAGAGCTCGGTCGAATGGAAACATGGTTGCTGCTCCCTCGACTAATCTAGCTAGAGGGAGTAAGCCAGCACCGCGCAACCTATATTAAAGAAAATGTTAGTTACATGACAAAATAAAAATAAAACATAAACTGGCATTATGCTTGCTTAACTAACCTGCCAACCCATCAGGGATGGATGCTCTAGAGATGCTGCGGTGGCTAGACTCTGAGCGACACGAGATCTGCCTGGTTCTTCTCGTCGGTGGATGTGAGTGCTCGTGCCTGGTAGTACCCGTCAATCGTGAGGGAGAAAAACTCATAAGGGAAGTCATCGTTACCCACCATCTACAGGTTGTAAAATAGACAAAGCTCGTTAGTGACGAAGATACAACCTGTGACTTAATAGTAAAGTAACTGACGTACGTACATCTTGGGGACTATATACAGTGTGTGCTGTGCGGTGATTTGTATGTCATGTGGGCCCTCGCCTGCTTGTGCCGGCTCCTGTGCAATTCTTGTATGAGTGTCTGACCATATTGCACAAAGAGTACATCTTTCGTCTGCCTGCTTCGGATTCATCCATGTCATTCTGAATGCGCCGTGTCTTTCTTCTTTTCACCTTTGAGTTCACACGTTGGAAATCTGGTACCCAACGACGTGCGCCATCTGGCAGAAATGTGAATGAGCTGACAACCCCATACCCTTGTTAACAGCAAGAGCACCAAAATCTTGTGCTTGCCACTCGTTGGGAATCATAGTGTCTTTGTCTTCGTTGTCATTATTGCCATCTCTTGCTTCGTCTTCTTTATCTAAGTTGTCATTGGCACCCTACTCGACTGCTTCCTCGAAGTCTTTGTCCTCGTTCTTTAGCAAGTTAGATATGGCATCTATGTTCTCTCCCTTCATCAGCTTGCCCTTCAGCAACCCTAGGTGTCGTAGACGGGGGAGCATCTCCGGAATATGGCACTACATCCATCTCAGGGATCACCTTCTAGACTTGGCTACTCTGGTCGACCTCAAATTATACTCCGGACTCAGCAACTTGGTCAGGTGCTGGGTCTAGAGTAGGAAAGACACGAGGAGTAAAATAGATAAGCAAAATCCGTTCCTAACCTTGCTCTAGCGCCTTTCTAACATACCCTCTCCACATGGCGATCGAGGTAATAGGAACCATCTCCCAAAAATAGCCTTCGGCCGCACGGCTGCATCGAGTATACAAATACAACTCCCATTGCTCTCTATCCAATCAAAAAATATGATACAACCACCACTCAACACTCTCGGTGCTACGCTCCACCACCCAACTTAAACTATTTTTGGTACATTGAAAACTACTAAGGTCAGCACTACCATGACTAATAAGTACTTATCCATCTCCATAGTAAATTCTAAATAATATTCTATCTGACATGCCTATAAACATTAAGTTTACACCAACAGAGCTAAATTAAGCAGCAAATAATACCACAAACATAACTACGTGTCTAGCGCGACAGTACAATTCCACTTATTTAGCAATAGACGAATTAACTAAACAGAACTATATTTAACTGTACATATTATATAGAAACAACGAAAAATATGAAATAACATAGCATGTAATAAAAATAGAATGCAAATAAAACATTACATAAATTTACATCATTAAATTACTAGGTGCACAAAGGCTATGTCCGAAGCACCAAAAAACATTCTATTGCAATGTGTATAACAAATGTAAATTATGTTTAAAGTATCGCTACATTAAGTCTAAACTATAGAAAACATCTAACAGAGTAAGATATGATGAAATACCTAGAATAGCAGCGGATGTAGTCACGGTCGGGTCTTACGTCAGCAGGCTAGCACGCACAAGAAAGTTACACAGAATAAGGTGTGTTAAAGTACCCCTTAATTATCTTGAAACTATGTTTAAAATACCCCTTAAGTATCTCTAAAGTATATTTAAAGTACCTCTAAATTATCTCTAAAGTACTCCTAAATTAGCTCTAAAGTATATTTAAAGTACCTCTAAATTATCTCTAACGTACCCTAAATTAGCTCCAAAGTATGTTTAAAGTACCTCTAAATTATCTATAAAGTACCCCTAAATTATCTCTAAACTATGTTTAAAGTACCTCTAAATTATCTCTAAAGTACCGCTAAATTAGCTCTAAAGTATGTTTAAAGTACCTCTAAATTATCTCTAAACTATGTTTAAAGTATCTCTAAAGTGCCCCTAAATTATCTCTAAAGTATGTTTAAAGTACCTCTAAATTATCTCTAAAGTACCTTTAAATTATCTCTAAGGTATGTTTAAAGTATCTCTAAATTATGTCTAAAGTATCTCTAAATTATCTCTAAACTATGTTTAAATTATTCTAAAAGTACCACCAAAATACTCCTAAAGTACTATTAAACTACCCTTAAAATACTACTAAACTAGTCCTAAATTATCCCTAAAATACTACTAAACTACTCCTAAATTATCCCTAAAATACTACTAAATTACTTCTAATCTACTCCTAAATTACTCATAATCTATACTAAACTACCATAAACTAACTATCCTAACTAGAACTACCTAAAGAAGAGAAAAGAGGGGGGAGTGGCTAACCTAGGAGCTCCAAGACGAGGGAGCAAATGAGTGTGCGCGGCTGGGAGGGGGCTTATATAGGTGCCAGTCGGCCGATGAACTACCGATCTAGGTCAAGCTGCTCTAGATCGACAGACCATCTGTCGATCTAGACCGAGCTGCCCTAGATCAGTAGACCATCTGCCGATTGAGGTCGATCAGCCTAGATCGACATACTATATGTTGATCTAGAGCAGCTCAGCCTAGATCGGCAGTTTATCGGTCGATAGAAGCCTGCACCCTATCGATCTAAGCTGATCTACGTAGATCGATAGATGGTCTGTCGATCTAGGACAGATCTGTTCTAAATCGATAGACCATAGCCCGATAGAAGGTTATTTTTGTAATTTCTAAAATCTACGTGCCAGAATTAAATTTTTGAATAAAAAATGTATTATTAAAAAAAATTCTCGGGAACGATGGGTAGTGGAGCGGCCGAGATTGGGCTGGTTGGGAACTCTTCGTCTCCGACGCGACGCCGGTGCGCGCTATGTGTGATGGCCCATTGTCCGTGGACAGTGTCGCGGCGGTCGAGATATCGTTTTGGGGGCAAGAGGCAAGGCAAAGGCGTTGGGCTGGGCTTCGCGAGTGCGTGGCTAACTAGTTCAGCCAGCAAGGCCACGTGTTCGTGGCTCAACGCTCGAACAGAAGCTCGGGCCTAACAATCTCGAGTTGGGCTAATGTGGGCTGAAATTTATCGGCGATACTAGAACTGAACTGGCTTCTGCTGCAGCTATCTGTCCATGCGTTCACTAGAGCAGTAGAGCTGATTCAGCACAAATCCAGCAGTAAGTAAAGTAACAGTGTAACACAATGGTTTCAGTACCGACAACGTGCGGGTCCACGTCATCGTTCCGTTGAACGATATATAACCAATGGCTTTGTTGGTCACAGAGGGTAAAGCAAAAGCTCACCCTCATGTGAACTGAGCCAAGCATGCACAATATCAATGGTAGATATATATGATATAGTTATTACATCCTCCCGTGATACACTTTGCTAAATTACAATTTGCACTAAACTGGTCTAGTTTCCGGTCCTTTTGCCCCAAAACTTGTCAAAAGTGAGGACAAAAACCTACCTCTAACGCCACGCGCGCATCTTTTAGTGACTCTGGTCAGCACCGGCAGGTTGTCATCCACGCGGCACAACTTGATTATCTACAGCTCGATCGATCGCGTGCACAGCGCTGATCACGTGTACCGTCCATCCCACTGTCAGGTCGGTAGCTCCCATTACGAAGAAAAAACGCTTCAAGATTGTAGCCACCCGTGCCCATGTCTAGCTTGTCACTACTCCTGATTCCTGAACCCGTAGCCGGCTCGCGTCTCCAGTCTCCACATCACAAAATCCAAAAGACACGCACGCATGCGCGTACCGCCACCTCTAAACCAGCGCACAAATACTATCTTTTTGCACCGCCGTGCAATTTTACGGCTACCAATGAGATTGCTGGGTGCTGAACTGCTGGTTGTACTATAAAATTTTAACCCACAAGAGTCCATTCTTGATTCCTCCGTCTCCCATGCATCGCTGATTCAGACTTGAGAAGAAAACTGCTAGATTTGAATTTCGAACTATGCTTCAAAAATCTCTATATAAACCCTTACGGTCCAGCATTCTAGCGTCCCCCAGACCGTGTCCATCGTGTCACACTATCACTCTAAGCTCAATTTAGTGCAGCAACACCCTTCAGATATTTTAAGGAAGCAGACGAAATGGTTCCCACCTCTCGCCGCATGGTTGCGTCCGTCCTCTTCGTTCTCCTCCTCCTCGTCGCGTCAGGTGCGTACATGCTCATGCTCTCGCCAGCTTAGGCTTACGTGTGTTGTACATAAGCGTGAGCGGTATTGGATTATGTGTGATCGATGGATTCGCAGAGATGGGGACGACGAGGGTGGCGGAGGCGAGGCACTGCGTGTCGCAGAGCCACCGGTTCGTGGGCGCGTGCATGAGGGAGAGCAACTGCGAGCACGTCTGCCTCACGGAGGGCTTCCCGAGGGGGGAATGCAGGTTCCACGGCATCGAGCGCAAGTGCTTCTGCAAGAAGTCCTGCTAGCCAAGCCAACAACCCAAATCCAACAGCCATGCACTGCTACATCCATCTCAGGCATCAGGCATACATTCCCATTCATTGCCCCCATCTCGCTGCCGTGTCGTCGCTTAGTTACTCTCGTGTAGTCCGTGTCATCTTTTCTTTTTCATGTTGCTGTGCATCACGCGCTCGACTTAGCCTGGTCTTGTAAGGTGTTTTTAGTTGCCTGGAAAACTCTGGTCGTTGGTTTGGTTGCTTACACGCGAGTTCTACTTTTGAGCATGGAACGAGGGGGCCCAAGTTCATAAGCCTCGTGTACATCTTTGGGCCCTCATAGCAACGACCCAACTTCTCCCAAAACGGGTCCGAAAAGCACCAATGAGCCTGCTTATCCTTTTAGCGGCATATTTTTCCCATTTTATCTGAACGCTCGTTTCTTTCTCTTTTAAGAAAAAAAAAGAATCTACAAGAAAGTCAAGATAATGGTATATTTAAACAAATTATTGACAACGTAAAAATTATAAATAACTTAAGTATTAATCATAATCAGTAATATAAATAATAATTATAATCAACCATCTCCATGCTTATTAGGTTATTTTAAGCTGTCTCAAACGAGACCATGTCATATAGTTTTCCGAAGAAACCTGCCAGTGAAGGAAGGCCTCCTAGGGATAAGAGACATAGGGCTAAAGAGAGCCAAACAAGGATTTATGGTTAAAGAAGAAAAAGAAGAAAACCAGGGTTCTCTTGAATTTCAAGTATTCAGTTTTACCAATAAGATACGGAAACTTGCTTCATATTTGGGAACGTGCCACACGAATATTCTACAATAGCAGGTATTGAAGAATCCGTACAAGAAATTTTACTAAATTTGAAAGAACTCCGTTAGCTTTCCAGCAGCTTCAGGTAGCGGAGCCCCCCTTAACCCTGCAGGAAAAAAAGATTTTTCATCGGAAAGAGGTCTCCAAAGACTTTTGGAAAACCTCAATGTTTGCTGGCTTATTTGGGAAAGAAAAAATGGAGTATTGCTCAATTTTCCACCCTTGTTTGGTGAATTGCTGGGCACACAGCAGGACACGGTCTTGCATTCTCGCACTCTTGGACGTGGGGCTATCCACCGATCGCGCCCCGGCCTGCCGATCCCTACGTGTCGTGCGCCCCTCGGCTGCCACATAACGCGAGATACGCTTTACAGTATGAGATATATCCCAGATTCATGCATCAATGTAACAATGAGCTGATCCAGTAGTCGTCCGGGCACGGATCTTCGCGAGGAGACCGTTAATTTCAAGGGCGCGTCGCTCCAAGTGTGCACACACACGTAGGCGATTCTCTTTCTGGAATTGTGGTTATTCGATCGTCCAACGGAAATACGCTGCCGACAGATCAACGGCATCTTCTCAAAAAGTGTGAAAAGGTGAGCAACTAGCTACATGCACAAAAGAGACCCGATCCCAGCATTCGATTGATTCCCACACGCACCATCCGGAATTTGGAATGTGGAATTTGTCGGCACAAAAGTTATTACTCTGCTAGTATTTCGTAGCTAACGAGATTCCACTCATTGGGCTGGCCTTGTTATCCTAAGGCCAGGGGAAGAATCTGCCCCCTCGTGCAGTGACCGGACAAGAAAGGAGTGAAAAATATATTAATCTAACTATTTTAATTGATTATTTAAAAAAAATTATATAATTTTATAGCAAGGAGCTAGAGGTGGGGCTAAAATTCTTGCCGTCCCACCCCTGTCTTCGGTCCCGTCATTTTCAAAAAATTCCACATAATTTTATAATAATAAGATGATAGAGATCTGACCTAAGCCCCAACCGTGTTATCCGTCCCTCTGCCCCCAGAGGCGCCCAGCGCGTCGGTGAAAGCGCGCGGGCAGTCCCTAGAGTAGCCCTCCCGCGCCAGAATGTGCCTCGCGCGTGTCAACATCCGATGGAATTGTCGTCCAATGAGACGGCGTCACGCTCGCAGAGAATGGGGCCTATTTACATTTTGCCACGCGAAGAAGTCCCTCATGTACCGGGTCGTTCGTAGCTGCGCAGTGCGGACCACGTCGTACGTTGGAGAGCGCCGCGCGAAAGCGAGAGGATTTGAATCGTCGCCGCGACGGGCCTGCTGCGACCTCAATCGCGTGGTCGATCCGAAACGGCTCTCTGTTTCACAGCTTCAGCGCAGCGAGCAGGGTCACGCTCATGACCGGGCTTTGACTGCCGGGTGCGTTGCGAACGACTCGAAAGACAGGTTAACTGTTGTTCAAGGTAGGCTTAACATGCATAAGTTAGCCTTGCCATGATTTTTGGCTGCACCTAATTCTCCCTTAAATAGCGAGGCAATGATAGACTCATATCTAGATTTCC
>KE372290.1:128830-147497 GCA_000418225.1 Zizania latifolia
CACTAATGATCTAGCCATTAGTGACGGGCCGAAACTACCACCCGTCACTGGATCAGTAGTGACGGGCGATAGTTGCCGCCCGTCACGTCTATTAGTGAAGGGTGGTAATTCAACTCGTCACTAATGGTGGTGCCCCCTCTTTAGTGCTGGGCTAAATTATGACCCATCACTAATAAGGCAACATCACTGACGCGTCCAAAACGGCCCGTCGCTAAAAGTGTATTAGTGACGTGCATCAATTATCCGTTAGTAAAGCTTCGTTACTAAAGACTATTTTTGTGGTAGTGGGCATCGCCCCACGTCTTGGTTGGCGCCGCACTGCACCAAGCGCACAAGAGAGAAGGAAGGAAGGAAAGAAAGGGAAGGAAGAGAGAGAAAAGGAAGTAAAAGGAAAAAAAAGAAAAAAGGAAAAAATATAAGATGATCTATAATAGGTCTTCCTATTTAAATCTCAACCGTTAGATTATATAGAATGAATGGTCCACAATGATTTGGGTACCGTAAAATTTTTCATATAAAATAGTAAATATCTTCATTAGTTTTGAGACGTGGTGCAATACGTTAGGTCAAAGACGTCCTCCATGATATGGGCTGCACCAGAGAGAAACAGGGAATATATGGAAGTGAAAATTTGGGCACACGACTCACCATCACCTTTAGCTAGGTTATAGGTTGAGACAACTCTGAAATGATATTAGCGAAAAAATTTGGCATTCTGATTGTAATGGGTTGTTGCTGCAGTGGAGTTGATAGAACCACTAGATTGGAGCTGTCGACTAGTGATATGTCTACGACGGAAACAATTAAGTAGTGATTAAGATTAGGATTTAAGAGGAACAGATCCAAACACTATAAATCACCACTGAAGATGACGGAGGAGAGTAAGGATGAAACCAGGGTAGAGGGAACTGTCTATGGGCTAGTGAGACAAGGTGGGAGAGAAGGAGGGCAGGAGATGGCGGGGTGCAAGGTTGGGTTATGTAAAGAAGATGAGGGCATCAGTGCCAAGATCATTAGGTCTCCAATTCAATGGTTGAAAATAAGATTGAGATGTAGGACAAATGTGTTGGTATATGTATATATAGATATATACATATATGTATATATATATATACGGTAGCGCTATACAACGCGAGGTGCGCTGCTTATCTATTCAGCGCGTGGAGGTCAAACTCACGTCAACCACCGCACCACTCCACCATCCACTATACTATATGCAGTGTAATTTTTTTACTATTAATCTAATAATTTTACCACCAATCTAATATGCGAAGTGTAATTTATATGGGTTATAAATCTTTTACCACCTTCAGTCTATTTCTGTACTATATGCTGAGTACGAACAAAACTGATAGATAGGTTGTAATTATTTTATACTCCAAACAAACCAGTAGAGAAACTGATCGAAGGTGGTAAAAGATTTACAACACATACAAACAAGTCAAATAGAGAGACAAACCGAAAGTGGTAAAAGATTTACAACGCATACAAACGAACCATTAGAGAAACTGACCAAATGTGGTAAAAGATTTACAACACATACAAAATTACACTTCACATATTAAATTGGTAGTAAAAAAATTACACTGCATATAGTACAGAAACAGACCGAATGTGGTAAAAGATTTACAACCTATACAAAATTACACTTCGCATATTAGATTGGTGGTAAAATTATTAGATTGGTAGTAAAAAAATTACACTGCATATAGTACAGAAATAGACCGAAGGTGGTAAAAGATTTATAACCCATATAAATTATACTTCGCATATTAGATTGGTGGTAAAATTATTAGATTGGTAGTAAAAAATTACACTGCATATAGTACAGTGGATGGTAGAGCGGTGCGGTGGGTTGACGTGGGTTTGACCTCCATACGCTGAATAGCTATACAGCGCGCTGCGCGCTATATAGAATATCTATCTATATATATATCACCACTACAGGAACAGACGTCAATGTCGTGTTAAAATGGCTATCAGTGGTGGTTCTGAACCACCACTGACTAGTCGATACTGATAGTCGATGGTTATCAGTGGCGGTTCTAGAACCAACACTGACAACAAGTATCAGTGTCGGTTCTAGAACCGAACTGACACTGATACGCCCATATTAGTGCCTGTTCGTATCATAAACCGACACGGATACATGTGTATCAGTGTCGGTTCAATAATACAACCGGTACTGATACACTATTATCAGTGTCAGTTTGGATCATGAACCAGCACCGTTGTATATTTTAAGCTATTTTTTATATATAAACCATACTGTATTAATTATATATCCAAATATATATATATGCTAAATTTATTTGCATAGATTACATCATATTATGCGGATAATATCAAATCAAATTAATATGACATATATTAACTTAAAATATTAGAACACATTTATATAAATGTGTCCATAAGTTTCAAATGTGATATTATTCTTACAAACTCAAGCACAAGCTAAATTACTCCACATACATAATATTGAGAATTGCCGTAGGACACTGTTTATATGTTACCTTGTGTTGCAGACCTTCCACTGAGGCATTCCCTTAAGAGCGATACCAAGAGCTTGGATAGTGTCCTGCGGCGATTCTCTCTGTCTACAAGCCATGAATTACTTAAGTTTGTACAATAAATTACATCACATACATAACAACCTCTAGTACACTATTGTTGATGTGAAAATGAAAAGCACATACTGTGTCGACAACTAAATCGTTGGCTTACAGAAATTAACCAAAACCAGTCGTCAGGTAGCACCGTCCATCTGTTGACTTATGCAATACAACTGAGACTACTGTGCTTCCTACTGCTGTCACTTGGATTCACGAGGTCTATTGTTGTAGGTGAGGTGTGATGTACTTCTCACAATACTGTCTTAAAATGTACTGTTATGAATAAAATATATTGGTAGCTAGTTAGACGAGGCAAGTACAAATATATAGATATTTGCAATTATGACATGTGCAAAGTACTTACCACCGATTTTTTGTTCATGATTGAGGGATTAATTGTGCATACATATAAGGGAGTCATAGAGGATAAACTCATCGAGATGTCTTACAGAAGAGCCCTCCTTTCTGGAGTCACATTTGTTTGATTTCTAAAATGACAGATGTTCTTCAGTTGGTCCATTTGCTCGTTGTCACCCTGAATGGCTATCTGCTTTCCCTTCTTTCCAGCATTGCTATGACCCTTACCTGCAATTATAAAAAACCACTTTAATTACATAAGCAAAATATACATGTCTAGTAAGTAATGTGAGTTTGCTATAGATACCGTAGTCATTGTCTTCCACTTTTATCCTGGTCTTCTCGTCACCAAAAGTGTTGTAAATAATAGCCATAACAGACAATGAGGGTCCTATTGTTAGTCCCACATAGTCCCCTTGTACTAGATGGACTCGGTCACTAAATGCATCACACCCTTTGTGGAGGCATAACATGCCTCCATAGCTCGTAACCTCAACCAAATTGGTGCACCCATCTTTTGTTGATATCTTAAGGGTGTTACCAGTGTGAATGTTATTATTCTCGGCAAAGGGTTTTCTTAGAGTCTACAACAGTGAGATAATATCGCATGAGTTTATTAACTTTGTTACGACATAAATAGAATATGCAATGTACAATGTATAAACCTGGTGACGCCTGATGAAACGATGATTGATTTTCAGGAGGCAACTGTTAGTCAGTTGATCACTTGGGACCCCCCTACTACTGGAAGCACACTTTCCAGCGAAAGTGCCATGTTTTTCACTTGGGAGACTTGCCATGTCCCTAATTCATGTTATATTTGACAATGATAAAAAAGTACAATAATACTTGTGTAAACCTTAATAAACAAAATTGAATATTGTTAAATGCATACACTCCATCAAAAGTATACTCAAACATACACATGCACACATTATTTGCATACATTCCATCCAAGGTATACTCACACATATAAATACTAAAACATATATATACACATGATCATTTCAGCCATCAAAGGTATACTCAAACATATAGATTCTCAAACATATACATACACTTGATGCATGACAAGGTACATACACTTGATCATTTCAGAAGTATTCTCAAAAATTATATAGAAAAATTGCAAGCCAAGGTACATACACTTGATCACAAAATTAATAACTTACAGAGACTCACAAAATTGTATCCAAATAATCCACTTGTAGAGATTCACATTATATACATACATAATTAATCAACTTGTAGAAATTCATTCGGGTCACTGACAAGAATAATGGTGGTATGGACAAAACTCTAGATAAACCCTAACTAAACCCTAAATCCAAATAATGTGATAGATTGGTGGCATCAAAACCTTTCACGGGTGGAGACGGAGACGGTCGGATGGGCGAAGGCGGAGGCGGAGCTGGCCAGACGGTGGATACGGAGATGCCCGGATGGCGGAGACTCGGTGGTGGAGGCGAAGATGGTCTGACGGCAGGACGTCGGACGGTGGAGGCGGCCAGACAGCGGAGGCAGAGAAGGCCGGACCATAGGACGGCAGGACGACAGAACGACGGGACGGTAGGACGGCGGCGAGCGAGTAAGCAATCTGCGGGATGGAAAAAATGGAGAAGTGCCAGTGCATATATATATATATATATATGCGAAGGGTACCAGTGCCGGTTTGAATGGAGAACCGACACTGATATGGGCGTATTAGTGTCGGTTCTATAGAGAACTGGTACTGATACGTACTATCAATGTCGGTTCTAATTGGAACCGATACTGATAGTGCGTTTCAGTGCCAGTTCTAGTTAAGAACCGACACTGAAGAATATTTTAGTATTAATAAATAACCACATTTTATTTTAACATACAAAATATACAGATTTTTTACTATACTAGATGAAACGTTTTTATACTAACATTTATAAATTGTTATTAACAAATACAAACCGTTTTACTTTAACAATTTAAAAATATTTTACACCATAAATGAAACTTTTTCTGTTAACATTTATAATTTATTATTAAGATTTACTATTAACCGATCCCTAAACCATTACCCTAAGCAAATAAAATACACAATTTTGAGCAAATAAAATCACAAAATGATTAATATTCTTACACAAGCTTGATAAAATAAAATACAAATTCCATCCCTAAACGATTAATGCTTCATGGTGATCACGGCGTATGTATGTAGCTTCCTCGATATCATCAATGAGAGGGAGTTCAACATTCTCTCCAAAAGGGTGGAGGTCATCAAATCTGTCGTACTCTTCTTTATCGTCAATATCCTCGACTCTAACAATCTTTCTCTTTCCTTGAAGAACCACATGATGCTTCTCCTTGTTTGTTAGGTCTGGGTCCTTCACGTAGAATACTTGAAAAACATCCTTAGCAAGTATAAATGGTTGTTTCGCATATCCGGTGAGCCTGAGGTCAACAATAGTCATACCATACTTGTCAACCTTCACGCCTCTAGGAAGTCATACACATTGGCATCGGAATAGAGGAACCTTCAACTCACCATATTCAAGCTCCTAAATCTCTTCGATGAATCCGTAGTATGTCTCCTTACTTCTAGCGTGGTCAAATGTATCGATACGAACACCACTGTTTTGGTTAGTGCTCTTGTTGTCTTGTGCTCTTGTATAAAATATATAACCATTAATCTTGTATGCTTGGAATGTGTGAATGGTACTTAACGGGCCATGACCTAGTAGTTGTAACATTGCATCGTTGATATGCTAAAATATCATGTGTTTACGCAACCAGATACCGAATGTATTTCTGTGCTCTCTTGCGACCCAATCTTGTGACTTTGTTGGATTTACGGTGGTTATTTCATTCACATGCATATTGACATAAGGTCCAACTATAACTGATTATTACAGAACAGCAAAATGTGCTTGGGTAAATGCAACACTATCTCTGATATGGATACATGCATGTCCTATTGTCCATTTCCCCGTTAGCCTCCCCTCGTAGCGAGATATAGGCAGATCAATCGGGTTCAGCTTCATGTAGTCAATACAGAACTCAATAACCTCCTCTGTTCTCCATCCTTGGGCAATGTAACCTTCTGGACGGCCTCGGTTACGAATATATTTCTTTAGAACCCCCATGAATCTTTCAAAATGATATATCTGATGCAGAAACACAGGACCAAGAATCTTTATCTTACCAACAATGTGAACAACCAAATGGGCCATTATATCAAAAAATGTTGGAGGGAAAATAGTCTCAAATTGATATATAGTGTAGATAACATTGTTCTGTAGCTTTGCCAATTTGTTTAGATCCATGATCTTCTATGATATTGTGTTGAAAAACAAACACAACTTTATGATTGGGTTTCGAATCTTATTGGGCAAAATGCCTCTAATTGCAACCAAAAGTATCTGCGTCATCATCACATGACAGTCATGAGATTTCATGCCAACTAACTTCTTGTCTTTCATATTTACTAGGCTTCTAATATTTGACGAGTAACCGGTTAGAACTTTAACATTACGCAGGCAATTACATAAGCTAGCTTTCTCTTATCTGCTCATCATGTAGCAAGCTGTTGGCAGCTTCTTTTTCCTGCTGGCTATTTGTACATAATGCATGTCTTTTTAGAGGTTCATTTTTTGAAGGACCAGCCTTGTATTCAATGTATCTTTTGTTTTGCTAGACATGTCTAGCAAAGTACCAATCAAGCTATCGAATACGTTCTTCTCGATATGCATTACATCTATTGCATGTTGAACCATAAGGTCTTTCTAATATGGTAACATCCAAAATATGGATTGCTTCTTTCACATAGGAGCATTT
The DNA here is from genome assembly GCA_000418225.1 of Zizania latifolia. Lineage (NCBI taxonomy): Eukaryota > Viridiplantae > Streptophyta > Magnoliopsida > Poales > Poaceae > Zizania > Zizania latifolia. The sequence continues at coordinate 135,610 of KE372290.1, forward strand.
TGTCTAGCGGGTAATTTCGTACTGCCCGGGTTCTTGCCGTGAACTACGTTAAGATCCTTCATAATTCTAAATAATTGTTCTCTGGTATGAGTCTTCGGAGCTTGACGTATCTCCACCGTCCCATCGAAAGCTCTCTTGTTCTTATGGTACGGATGATCGGCATGAAGGAACCTATGGTGATTGGTACTTGTTTCGGCCTAGAGAATCTACCTTCGATACAACATATAAATTTATTAGTCTAGCGTTTTATTTTTTGATTTTAAAAATATTTCCAAATTTTGTTTTCGATACTCTCCTATAAAGGTTGTGAAAATATATGTTTCGATATAGAGAATCTACGTTCAGAATATTGTGAAGATCAATCACGTAATCGTACCATTTATTAAGCCATTAGTTTAGTGCTTTATTTTTTAATTTAAAAAATATTTTTGATTTTTGATTTTTACACTCGAATGGAAAGGTTACGAAGATTAATCACGTCGACGTTGTATAGAAGTCATGTTGAATTTTAAAAATAAATTCAACATGACCTCCATACATTTATTACCATGAAGAGCAATCTATAAAGCTAAGAGCAATTTTAATAAGATTAATATTATATCCATACATTAAATATATTCAATCCATTAAGAATAACTCATAGCCTCTATACATTCAACATGTGTACAACCACTAAATCAACATGGCCTCCATACATTCAACATATGTACAACCATGACGTCCATGCATTCAATTCCATGGATAGCAATTAATATTTACAAGCACTAAATCAACATAGCCTCCATTCATTCTATTTCATGCATTCAATTCTATCCATGAAGAGAAATAAATATGTGCAAGCATACATTCAATATGGCCTCCAAACATTTGATTCGATCCTTTATTCTATTCCCCGTATTCAATTCCATCCATGAAGAGAAATAAGAGCAAGTACTGTGCACACGATTTAAATGGTAAGAAGAAAACGAATAGCAAAATGATTTACCAAAATCTTGTCTCTATAAATCTTTGGCCTCCGGCACTGTTCCGCACTACACTGTTCTGATCGTCTCACTGTCCAGCTCACGCTACTATTTTATAGCAGTACACATCAGTGTCAGTTTGTAGACACAACCAGCACTGAAACTTGCGTAACAGTGTCGGTTCGTGCGATGAACCGGTACTAAAGTATCAGTGCCGGTTCATTCCACGAACCGGCACTGTTGCGCAACTTTCAGTGCCGGTTCTATTCAAGTTTGAAAAATTTAACGATTTCTATTTTTTTAACCGGCTGTGATATAGCTTCAGTGCTGGTTTAGAGATAACCGGTATTGATATGACACTACTTTTAAGTGATTCTGTATGTATATATATGACAATCACATAATACAATTCCTTCTTTTTTGGGTAAAAAGTTGAATAAAAATCATTTGAGCACTCTAGATATAGAATAAATTTAAACTAGATTCATCTTGACAGGACCGGCGTTGTGTTAATCAGGGTTGTCAGCTGCCTCGTTTGTTGAGTCGACGTTGACGGTGTTGAGGCAGGTGCCGACCCTTGCTGCACGCAGTACTGCAGTGAGCTAATCTTGGGCTTGGAGTAGCTTCATGTTCTCAGAAAACTTCCTATTTTTTGGAAAGTTTAATATAAATAGTGAGATTTAGTGAGTTATGTGAGTTGGAGAAAAAATATAGTGAGGAATTTTTTTTTGTGAGCTTCAGAGTTAGATTTAGGAAGTCCATAGCCCCCTCCTGTTGCAGCGCCGATGCTTCCACAGCACAGACAAGAAAGAGGAAAATTTTAACCAGCAGAGAAAAATCTAACCGTAGGCTGTCGTGCAGCCATTAGAGCCGGTTTTCGCCACGGTAAGTTTTATTACCGAAAGAAAAGGAAGAGGAAAATTTTAACCAGCAGAAAAGGTTGGGAGGCTCTGGGTGCATGCACGGCGATGTGGAAAGTGGAGTGGAAACGTTGTTAGTCGTCGCCGTCACGTAGGAGCAGCAGTACGCCATTGATGTGTCGAGTGCGTGGCCGCGTATCTCATGTGACTCGCCGACAGTGCAAGCTCGTTCCTTCCATGTCTCACCATACTTGGTACTTCTCCTTTTCTAGTTGAGAGATGAGACCAGTTTTGAATAGTCAATTAGCCATGCCTGCCAAATTCTAGTAGCTGCACTCCTCTGTTTGACTCCGAAATTTCTAGCTATTTTACTCCATGATGACTTTCGCTCCTTTTTATTTTACTGTATCTCAGCAGCTGGGTACACAGCTGGCTCGGGCAGAGATGAGTCCAGCTGGAGCATGGTTTAGGTCTGAACTAGTACTCTCTTTTGTACTTTGGTCTGCAGCAGAGACAAGGTAGGCCATGAACTCTTGCTTCCTGCTGTTCAGGTCAGGGCGGTGTTGTGGGGACAATGAGGCAGGCCGACAGTGGTTGGTCTGAGAGTTGGGATTTGGCTTCTGCATGACCTCACAAAAGCCACATACAAATAAATATAGATTTTTTACTTATGGTAGAGTTATATATATATATATATATATATATATATATATGACTTAATGAATCCAAATTTTTAATTACTAAAATTTAAGTTGTACTTGATATGGAGTCTCAAGTACAGTTTTTTATGTTTAATAATTGTAAAATCTATATTTAATAAATATCAACTATAGATTGGCTTTAAAAAGAACCCAAAGTTAAATGTAGATTGATACATACTGTAAATAGCCCATAAGGTAAACAATCATTATCGTATTACTCATCATATAATCGACGATCATATGTTTTGGTTAATATAGAAGTTCTCATAATACTCACTTAGCATCGATATAGATTGATGAATTCTGTCTTGACCATCCGTACGTTGAGCACAGCATTGACAAAGTGAATCATCTACTCCCTCTGTCTAATGATTCATTTCTAGCTGTTTTAATCTTGTCCCAAAAGACTTCTTTACTATAATCTTATCTACTCTCGATTAACAAATTAAGAATCTTTATTTCTTTAAAGTTTATTATCTATTACTTTACAATTTTAATTTCTTATTAATAAGGGGCATTTTAATATATTACTCTCATCCCTAATTTATTAAATTTATCTTAAAATTAAGGGTTTATTGCCCAATGAGAGGGGACTTCATTCAATTCAGGAGGTGCTGATTTCCCCCTCTTTCTAAAAAGCTACATCTAAATTTTAAATTAGAAGATAATTTGAATATGTTATTTTTTTCATTTTTTGCATCATTACTTTTAGGACCTTTGCAAATAAAAATAAAAAATTTACCCAAAAATTAGTTTTTCGTTAAAAACTAGACTTGTTCTTAAAAAGAATAAAATGAGTACTCCATGGATATCTTTTAATCCATTTTATTATGTATTTATAACTTAGATACATATTGCCATCAAGTACATGCATGGCCTAAGATGGCTAAGAATACTAGAATAGCCAGAGCGAGGTCAAAGCAAACCTTTTCAGAGGCTATCCACGTACAACCAAATTGAATGGATGGTGGCATGTTTAGGCCCCTTAGACCAGACAAATTTTCTTTACACTTCTAATTTTTTATTCTGCCGATCTTATGTTTTTTTGTATACTGCGGTACAGTATTTTTAACGGAAAAATGTACCATTAAACAATTCAACGATTCACACTCCGAACAGGGTATCATGCCTAGGCATCGTCCGGAAGGAGCTGGAAGCGTCTGATCTGCAGACAAGCCATGTTCCACGACTAAAAGGTCCATGTACGTACGTGCCGCCATGCCTGTACTTTATTGAGTTGGTCCATCCAACTATCCAAGATCCCGTCCAGTTCTTTCTTTCCTGAAACAAAATACGCCATTCATCTGGCTCCACAATACAAGCTCAGCAAAACTGCTCGGGCTACCCGAGACAATAACTTGAACATTACCCTTCTGAATTTTTTGAAAACATTTGGCAAACACTATGTAGCGTTTCCATTAGTTGTGTATGCTTCGTCAGTAATATTGCCGTCAGGTTATAACCACCGGATTCCTTTCTTGTTTTTTGATAGGGTAACCACCGGACCGGATTCAGGATTGTTGCATGCGCACACCAGCCAAACTTGGAATTCGATTCGATCTACCAAACCCTTCTGAAGCAAGCACTGATAAAACAAAATCGTGGAGCTGTTCTGTAGGTTAATTTGTAGATTCCTGTGTAATCTACATGCATGCATGTCTCTGTTTTCCTTAACAAAACAAGTAACGAGATCACCAATCTTCCGGAAGGGCACTCGACGTCGATGCTCTATTGAAACCATAGTTTACTAGTACCAAAGGAATACACGCACCGCCGAATCCGAACATAATTTTTTTTCTTCGGCCGGCCGGCCGGCCGGCTGGCTGGTCGGCGGTTGCATACAAAAGGTCGCGATGCTGCTAGAGGCAGGTCCACATCTTGTTCATCACAGGTAGGAGCTGCGTCGCATGAGGCGGGATGTTGCATACGGCGGTGTCGTTGCTGGGCTGCTAGATGGCTCGGTCTCGGTTCAGCCGGAGCCCGGAAAGGGACGCGCGTGTCGTGGGCCGGCCGCTCGCACAAGCTCCTGCCCCCCCGAGATGCAGGGAACGATGAGCGCTCGATGATCGCTCGTGTCAACCGGCACAAAGCAAAAAGGCAGAGACGTCTCCGGAGTCCATTGTTGGCGTTGATTTCTGTACTCTTGTGTTCGCTAAAGCGGGGGACAGAGAGCCAGAACATCCAACGATATCTAATGTTCTTGACAATTTGTGTTTGCGTGGAATCTCAGGCGCATTAAACGTGGTTGTTGCGTGGAAATTTTATCCAGTTTCGTATAGAAACTGAACTGTCTCGTGTTGTGAGGTTTCTACTTTCAGTTGGGGCCTCAACTTCAGTTAATTTGTTCTCGTTAGCAAGTGTGAGGATATATAAATCATCTGGACTGGGCAGAACAGCTGTGTCTTTTATTAAAATGTTTTTTTTTATAAAAAATAAATTATTATTTAAAAATAGTTAGCTCAGTTCTAGGGATAATCTATTTTTGGTTCCGTTGCACTGCACCTCACATGCTAGGATCGAAAGCTACTCAGAGACATTGCAGCCTTGCAGGGGAATTGATGTTTGTTAAATTGCTCGCATACGGTCATGACAGTAACCAGCCAAGGATCCTGACCATAAGGCAGCACACAGCAGCAACAGCAAGCAGTGTCTACTTAAATAAGCTTATCTTGTGTCCTCACAACACCTGCTGTTTGAGCTACTGCAATATAATTAAAAATCTGGTTCGATCTTCAGCGTGCATGTGAAACTCTTGGGCTCATAGGACGTGAACAGCATCGATTCAGCGCCTTCAATTGTCATGCTGAAATGACAGTCTCCATTAACTGAATGACTGTTATCAAGCAACGAAGCAAATCTGACAGACAGCATGCATGCTCGGCCGAATGGTTACTGCATATAGTACCCAGCTGCGCCTGCGTGCATTGAAAATTGATTCAAATAATTAAGCCTGAAATCTTGTCTAGAAACAAGATTAGGGAACAGACAGATAAATTATGCCTGAAATTAACGTGAAACTGCTTGTTTACCTGTTTTTGCATTGATCCATGCTTTGGAAGCATTTGTGGTGCGTGTGTTTTCTGGAGAGTCCAGCTCCATGCCTCCATCATTGTAACATTTCAAAATCGTACGAGATGGAAAACTACGTACGATAGATTGGCATGCGATCTTGCTAGATTCTGAAAACTACGTACTGGCTGACAGTAAGTGATGAATAATGTGTTGGCCGGAGGAATTCAATGGTGCCTTAATTGAGTGAGATGATGAAATGGTTATATCCTATTTCCTGGATGTTTCATTATATTTTCAAAGGTTGTTTGCTGTGAGGATAAATATATCATTTTTTTTGTTTAAGGATGAAACGGTTCTCTTCCCATCCCAACATCTGCTCATCTCCTCCCACTATCTCTGCAGCGCCGCCGTCAGCTGCTCCGCCGTCGTCATTGAAAGTGAAGGAGGCCACTCCCCCACCGCTCCTCACAGCTGCTCCCAGGCACTCCCGTCGATTGTGCTGCTTTTCTGCCGCTCCCCAGCTGCTTCCCTTCTCGCTACTTCCCTCTCCGCTGCTCCCTCACATGCCGCTCCCCCGTGTCGCCGCTCCCCCGCTGCTCCCTGCCGCCAATCCTCCACGCCACCGTTCATCCACTCGTCGTGCCACGCAGTCGCGCTTCCACGAGGGAATAGAACAATTGTGTTTCATCTTTTTTTTCAGGACAGAGCAATCCCGAAATTTGAGAAAATATTCTTTCAAATAGAATCTCTCGAACCAAACATAACAAAGAGGTCCATCTCGTTGATACCAAAGGTTCCATCCTATCTCCCTGTTCAACCAAACACTTTCTAACCGTTTTAGTGTTGCTGCTACTCGAATAAATTGGCATGGACACTTGATTATATTATCCTTGATTCTTGTTCGAGATGCTAGATTGTGCTTGAAAAGTGCATTAATTTGCCAATTGATTGAGTGGACTTTTGGGATTAACTCATGTGGTGTGGCCTTATGGATCGGAGTAGACAATAAAGCTGCAGTCACTGTCCATGGTCCATCAGTAACAATATCTGCAATCTCTTACTCCTCTTATGCATATATCGATCATCTTGAATTGCATTAATCAATTGGTTGAAATCCTCACACTGGATTCATCCAGAGAAGCGATTATCTACTACATGACAATGAAGTAATCTGGCATGCCGTATCCACTCGCATAATATCATTAAGAAATCGAAGCTGTTCTGGCTTAGTTTCTCAACGAAAAAATTACAGCTTAAATTATACTGTCATGGAAATTTCGCTCGATCGGCCGGGATTCGGGAGCAATAAGCGCAAAGATTTTACCACTGGTATATATCCGGCACCTTCATCTTTAATTCGTGGATGTACCTTTCTGCTTCTCTGACTTTTACTCCGAGTGCAACCAGCCCCTGCTGCGTAGTGTTGCAGAAAACCTTTTGATCAATGCATGTGGACGCATGTTGTGTAGTCATTCAGTGAAGCTAGGAACAACATGTGATCGCTGGTCTTTCATTTACTTTCACCTCTGCTATGAAGAGAAGAGCACTGGTGATCGACTCTGTTACTTGGCCTACAAATCAATTGACGATTCTTTTCCGGTTTGAATGTTGGATTGAGAAACAATTTCAGCTGAAATCACTAATGTATCAGTTCATCAGTTTTTTCTTCGGTTTCGAAAGTGGCATGGAGAAGCTGGGACGTGATCGGCCGTGAACCCCACCGCAAGCGGCTAATTAAGCGCGCCTAGGTTCATTCATGCATGCGCTGAGATGTCGCTTATGCTTGGCCCAGATGCCGGCCGTGACAAGGTGGAGTACGTGCAGGGGGTGCGGTGCGAGCGCATAGATGTTAGCAAATGCAAAAACAGTGCCAACCTTTGGTCCCTTCCGTTCGATTTCCGTGGAGCACCGCGCTCCGGGGCCGGCCCTGCTTCCCCGTGGCGTCGCAGGATGCCCCCGGGCCGGTCCCTCTCTTTACCGCAGGAGTTCCGGCACCCGGCGTGTATGCGGCCGCATATCTGTCGACTCCTTGACTCCTTGTAACTGGTTCGATCCGGCCGACCAGATCACCAGAGGCATGCATGGATACGCTCTGCTCGCCGGACACGGAACACGAGGGCCATGGCTGATTGGTTGCTAGCTTCTGCCCGATGTTGACCTAACGTCGTCACTGCGCGGTTGCCCTGTCGATCGGTGAGTACGTCCCCGAGACGGTGACGGTGACGCCGGCCGGCCAATTATCAGTTCGGCAAATTAAAGGTCGGAGTTTAGAGGTGTACTCATGTTGTCGTTCCGATGCAACATGTGGAGCCGGACCCGGCCCTGCCCGCGCAAAGTTCTGAAGGAAAGCGAATGGGTTAACGCCGACGTACTGTTTTATAGCAGCATGCCCTGATCTGTCGACATTTGCTAGCTGATCGTCGAACACAGCACTAGCAGGCTGAAAGAGGATCCCACCGCTGGAGAGCTTGTCATAAAGCGCCAGCAGTCTTATTCGGGTTTGTTTGGTTGAATATCTCATTTTACTGAATATTTACATGCATAATATTGTTGGAAAATGCTTATAATTATGCACCTGACACTACAGGATTGCAGGAAGTATCGGACAGTTCGGCCTAGCACACCACGCCCATGACTAGCTATAAAAAATCATGTTACCTACTATTTGATATATGTTTCTCTCTCTAACTTTTTTCTACTCTCTCTGTATCTCAGCTGATGCTCTATCCATAAAATAAAGCTTCACGTTCTTCCTCGTCTCTCTCATATAGAAAAAGCATTCATCGTATATCCTTGCCAGTGCTATAGACCTTTTTTTGCCGTGGAGATAATTTGTAAAAAATGTGGGTTTTTATTACTGATATTGGATTGTTGCTTATAGATTTTTTATCTTGTGGGGTATAAACCAGAGAATCACACCCATGAGATGCATAATTTTAGATGAAATGTGCTGAAGCATATAGCCAACATTATGTTTCACCCATTTAATATAAATGTTTCGATATATATTAAATAATGTTTTATTTTTTTATTTATTAAAATATTTTTAACCAAGTATTGAAATATTTTTTACTAAGTATTGAAACATTATCTGATGTTTTGTGTTGTTTAGGACGTCCGGGCTGTAGTTATGCCTTATTCAAGTTTGTTTGGTTGAATATCTTAGTTTGTCGAATATTATCATGCCCAATATTTTTTTCTAACTTATCTAAGGTTTGGATATCAGAACCGAAGACACATTTCAGCTAGAAAGAGATAGCACTACTTGAGAATACGTCATTAGTACTGTTTAAAAACCTCCCCTTTAGTCATGGTTTTTGAACAAATATTATCTATCCGGGACTAAAGGAGTGATACATTAGTATTGATTATTCAATCGATATGAATATACTCTTTTAGTATCGGGTCGGAAGTCCAACCAATACTAATGCCCTTCTTTAGTACTGGTCGGACATCTCAGCTGATACTAAAATATATACCTTTTGTGTTGGCTGGACATCTCAGTCAATACTAAATAAATATTTGAAACTGTTCTTAGTAATCCAATACTTTTTGTGTTTCTTTTATTCATATGTTATTTCTTCTTTGAGTTTTATGGTAGTTCTTCATTTCAGTCGACAAATAAAGTATAGAAGTTATTGTTTATATATGAAGTATAAGAACAATATATATAACAGTTTGTTACATATAGAGAGGGTTCTGACCCTAAAACCTAGAGTCCCTAACAAAGTCCCTAATCCAATTGTCGGTGGTAGCATTAATGTTGTTGTCGTCGCTGCCCCTGGCGCCCTCCAGTTGATCTTCTTCGTTTTCTTTTCCTTCTCTTCTGTCGTCATCTTCATCATTGGAAAACATCTCGATGGCAATGACATCAATAACATTACAAATAGCAGTACACGTACTTACTTCTGAATCGAAGTCTTCCACCATCAACCTAGCAGCCTCCGAATCCTCGTCATTCTGCATAACACGAGCAATGCAAGAGTTATTGGAGGTTGAGGAAGTCATAACTCAAATCTGTGTGCACAAAAAAGTAAACTGGTGCTCAAGAAAACAAGGCAGTGGATAAGAAGCAAAATGAACAGATTGCTAGCAATAGAACGATGAAGAACAAGGCATGATGGAGTATGACGGAGAACAAGGTAGAATGGAGCACAATAGAGATCAAGAGAACGACCCTCTTAATATAGACGAATCTTTAGTACCTATTGATGTTATCAACCGGTACTAAAGGGCAACAGCCACAGTTCCCGAAATGACGCGTGTGAAACTTTTAGTATAGATTTATATCTTTAGTACTGGCTGACATTATCAAAGGTACTAAAGGAAAGACGAAGCGATGGACACAATTATCAAAACAATGCACATAAAACTTTCTTGCCAGAGTCATACCTTCAGTACCAGCTGACATTATCAATCGGTATTAAAGGGTGGGCACAATTATCAATATGACACGTGTGAAATCAACAATGTCATACCTTTAGTACCGATTGATTGTGTCAATCGGTACTAAAGTGCAATAGACTGGCGCAAGGTGAGTCATATATTTAGTACCTGTTAGAGTTGCTAACTAGTACTAATGCTCATTTCGATTATAATTTTTTTATAGGATTTTTTACAAGGAACCCTAAATTAGAACAGAGCATCAATTTGCAATATTCTCAGCTGGTATAGATCCAACATTCTCAATTTGCAACAATGGTCAGAATAGAGCATTGAGGAACCCCTAATAAAAACAGAGCATCAATTTGAAACATTAAAAGAAAGAAGGGCAATACATCAATTTTAGTCATGTTCAGTTTCATGTAAAACTAATTTGTATAGCATTTGCATTCATCAAACTAATTTGCATTAGCATTTATAAAATTAATCTACATTATATTTGCATTTGCATTGCATATCTATTAGCATTTGTAAAACTAATTTGCATTGCAGTGATCGACCGACATAAAAATAGAAAACAATGACTAATGTTGTGATGGATTACTACTTCTACATATTTGTATTATAGTGGCCGATCGACTCAAAAATAACATTTGCATTGCAATGGTTGATCGATCCAAAAATAGAAAAAGAAAAATGAGCTAAATGACATACCTTACGGGCAGCGGTGATGCCACTGGACTCACGATGTCTAGCGGCACTACTATGTTAATCACTTGGTCAGTGCAACATGGTACTCACGATAAATGATGGGGGCGATAGGATGGGCTAGAGATATCAATAGGGAATTCACCATTGGGTGATACCTCCACATGCCTGTCCCTATCCTCGCTAACGATGACGGGGATATAGCAGTCCACAATTACACAGTCACAGATTCACATACATTAGTTCATAATCACACAAACCACAGAAGTACAGAACATAAGAACATTGACATAGGCTCATAGGCACATAACATATAGCAGTTTCAAAATCTTAAAGTTCACAGAACATCACATAACTATTTGTGACAATACCTAAAGTAGTACTACAATACCAAAAGTCAACTGGACCTCAGTTATCACCAATCAAAAGCCAAACACATGTCCTCAAACTAGCGAAGGTTACTATACATGCAATGTAAGAAGAAACTAGTGAGTGTTACTATACATGCAATGTAAGAAGCCAAGAACCATCAAAATATATACAAATAAGCCAATTAGTTGACAGGAAGGAAATGAGCCAATTGTAACTTTCTGTTTTAACATAATACCTCAGATCCATCTTGGATCTCTTGTAGGCTACTCCAAAAGTTTATAGTTTCTTTAGTATCACCATCTACAAAACAAATATAACAATCAATATGCAATCCTGATAGTGGAAAATATTAATCAATACAATATAGAGATGGTACAACATATATACCTCAATACTTGTTTCGCGACAAATCTTGAGAACAAATTAAGGCCTCCAAGATATCTGTAGTGAGCTGACTGTGGTGCTCACTAAGGACCCTCCCACTAGTGTTAAATGTATATTCTGATGCTAATGTGCTAACTAGAATGGCAAATATGGCTCTTGCTACCTTCCTCAATGTAGGATAACGTGTCCCAGCTGATGAGGACATCGCCCATAATGACAGAGACATTCCTCACTATATAATTCCAGGACCAATCACTCGCTCACGTGCCCGAAAGCTTCATTATGAGTTGCATTCTTTTCTTACTATCCATACTGATATGAATAGGGATGGAATGCTATTTATGGGTGATATTTTGATCCTTAGGAACCATGGCAATGATAAGGAACTATCTGCCAGAATGCGCGAGCAGACCAACCAATCGGCCGATGAAGAGGAGCGTAAAGCCAAGCCAACAGTGGACAAGGACCTATCGGTCGGGACGCTCGAGCTATCGGCCAGGGTACCC